>OX403612.1:3030000-3437500 GCA_948107665.1 Lomographa bimaculata | reverse complement strand
CTTTTACGATTCTTTAGTTTACTCTTATTAGCATCAACTGCGTATATGAATTTGTCACTTAATAACTTTACGAAATTAAGCCTCATAAAGCATTGAAATTCTGCGATGTTTGTTATCAAAAACACGCACGGACGTGATAATTTCATCTTGACGACAAGCTATTTGATAAAACTGATAATCATACATCATACCTACTCCGTCTACATACTTAGATAATCTATTACGTGATAGGCATGTCTGAATAAAATAATATTTCTTTATTGTCATATTTGAACTGCCCGCTGGCTTAGTTGGGTTCGCATTCTAAGCAGGAATATCGGGTTCGATTCTCGGCGGGAGCACAAATTTTCTTCCCAGGAAAACTTGTGTGTCTGGTTCTGGTTGTAATTGTATGTGTGATGTGAATGTTTCCGGCACCCACGTCACAAGTCATCGAACTTAGTGTGGGGCTGTGAGTGTGAAAGCGTTTATGTTAATTTTTGATAATCTATCTGATGGACAAAAAGGCTAAGCCAAAGATAAGACAAGTCAATGTACTAACAATTCAAAAAAACCCGACAACGAAAAAAATGTAACCCACTTTTTATGCATTTACAGGTTTTGTTATCCCCTTTAAATTTAGTTCATTTTGATACCCTACTCGATACGTTTGATTATATATTTTTTAATTACTTATTAGTATTAGTATCATATGATCTGCTGTATGTATGTTTATGTATTGAATTCTAAAAGTTTTTGCACAAATATATACATGTTTTTATATACACATATACATATATTCTTAAATTTAATATTAGATTTCTGAACCTTTTCTTTATTGTATAGCTTCATTTATTGCACGCCGATATATCTCCTGAAATAGCAGGATGACTGGCAGAAAATGCTGTAGCATTAAGTCCTCCTATGTACATAGTATTTGTGCATGAAGTTTTTAAATAAATAGTATTTCGCGCCAAAAATCCGCCATTTTGTTTTTATCAAACACTTAATACGTGGACAAACTTATATATTATGGACATTCGGGTTTTAAGACGAATATAACGAACGATACCTTAACTGTCGAATCCATCCGTTTGGAAGATACGAGGTAACAAAGAAATTTACAACTTTATCTTGTATGTACAAGATACGCGCGAAAAACATAACCCTTCCTTGGCTGTCGGGTAAAAAGAGACAAAATACCGAATCAAAAACAGACTAGATCCGGGAAGAACCAATAGGTACAATCCTACTAATATTATAAATCCGAAAGTTTGTGTGTAAGTGTGTAAGTATGTTTGTTCCCTCTTCACGCTTTAACGGCTGAACGGATTTGGATGAAATTTGGAATGTACATAGATTATACATAGGATTAACACATAGGCTACTTTTTAACTTGATAATAGCGGGCTAAGCCGCGGGGCACGGCTAGTATATCATAATTATAGATGATAAAAAATTTGGTAAGTTACACATACTTTACTTGGTCATACGATCATCGCATGTTATTTAGTAGCCGTGCCTCGTGGCTTCGCCCGCTATTATTACTTTAAAAAGTAGCCTATGTGTTAATCCTAGGTATAATCTATGTACATTCCAAATTTCATCCAAACAAAAAAAAAACAAACATACTTACACACTTACACACAAATTTTCGGATTTATAATATATAAGTAGGATTATATTATTATTAAACACTCGTTTAGGTTTTTTTTATTATCTATAGGCATGCATTTTACAGCAATCTCACCTGATGGAAAGCATCGATGCGGTCTACGATGGGACATGCCTGTCTAGAAGATACCTATTCACTCTTGACTTGAAGAGGCCTAAATTATACTTATCGGGCAACAAGAACGAAGAGAAGGTGTTCCATTCCTTTGCATTTCGCGTAATAAAAGTTGTGGCGAATAGCTTGGTTTGAATCGGAGGAATATCCACCACTAGCTTTTGCCCGCGGCTTCGCTCGCGTTAAGAATTATATATATTATTTATTATATAACCAAATACAAAGCAGAGTCTATAACCAAAACTACTAAACCGAAACAAAACAAATGCAATCCAAAGTAAGCCAAGAACAGCCAAAATCTAAATATATATAACTCAAAGGTGACTGACTGACAAAAGCTAGTCGTCAAATATAATCCGCTAGATATATTATCTATGCACTATGCACAAAAATGGTTAATTCAAAGCTCTCTCCAAAATAACTCAATGTAGATGGCGCTAGAATACAGAAATTCGTATATTTTAAACTGAAAAGTTACTAATCTTATATAGCCTGCATCTCAAAATCCTTTCTTAGGGGATACCTACGTCATAGTAGCTTTATGCATGCAAAGTCTCAGCCCGATCATTTAAAATTGACAAAGTTTCATACAAACTTTCATCCCCTATTTTATCCCCTTGGGGTAGAATTAATCAAAATCCTTTCTTAGCGGATGCCTACGTCATAACATCTACCTGCATGCCAAATGTCAGTCCGATCCGATCCGTCCAGTGGTTTGGGCTGTGCGTTGATAGATCACTATGTCAGTCAGTCACCTTTGAGCTATATATATTTAGAAGAAGAAGATGAAAGGATGCCTTGTTTTAGTACGCCACAGGGTATCTTAGTGTGGGAACTATAAATCCCTAGTTGTTCATAATTAAACATAAAAATAAACGCCTTTCACACTCACAGCCCCACACTAAGTTCTATGACTTGTGTCGTGGGTGTTGGAAACATTCACATCACACACACAATCACAACCAGAACCAGAAACATAAATTTTCCTTAAAAAACCTTAAAACCTAACATATATATATGTTCATCATCCATACAGCGAAGGAGTGGATTTCATTGCCTGCGTCATTATTCCCCGAAGGGTATAATCTGGGAGTGTTCAAGTCAAAAGTGAATTGGTATCTTCTAGGCAAGCATGTCACATCTTCGGCCGCATCATCAAATTTCATCTCAATTTAGAAAATAAGTACAAGAATTATTCGACTAAAAGTATTAGGCATTACATCATATTTTTTTAATGCTTGCAAGCAAGGCACGCATTTGACCACTATCTCACCTGTTGGAAGAAGAAGATGCGGCAGAAGATGTAGCATGCTTGCCTGTAAGATAGCTATGTAATGTAGGTAATATCTCGGGACCCAATCGCGCTAAAAAAATAATTTTATTTACCTCGACGAAGACAGTCAGTCATCTCGAGACCAGGGCCAATGTAACTTGGACGAAACATCGAGGTAAAATAATTGTTTTTTTTGCGCGATTAAGTTCCGAGATATTACCTAAAACATGTGTTCGAATCGCAAAAGTTTAAAGTTACAAGATACCTATATCTATTGTTTTTCTTCTACACTACAGTTTCTTAAATGACTAAATCTTTTAAACTAAATGTTGACTACTCTTAAACTTAAACAGTCTTACTTATAAAAATGTCGCTAAGCAATGCTTAGCCACCTCTTAGTTAAGCAGCTCTTAAGCCCATAAAATCAATGATTAACTTTATTCACTCATAAACATTAGTCAGGCGCTGCATAGTTGAGAAACGCACAGAGAATCGAATATAATCGTAATTTATGTGATCGCCACAGATGATAACCAAAATAGTCGAATAAAAGTGAAATTATACGAATACAGCTGTCAAAAATTTGTTTTTATTAATCTGTTGAAATGAAAATGAAAGACAGGTGACATTCAACGGTTGTCGAAGTAAACAATTTGGCGCCTTACTTAAAAAGTTTTGTAAGATATAAGTCCCGTCATCTTGCCTTTTAGCAAGAATTTAACTAGGCAATGACAGTGTTTAATTTTGGCAACTATTTAAGCATTACTTAACGCTAAATCGCGTTTATGAATGAATTTTTTGTTAAATTATAGCTAAGTAATTGATTAAAAAGTAGGGGTTTATAAGTAAGACTGAAAGTGTGCGGTCGTTATCAAACAATGCTTAGCCGGAGTCTCAGATTTGGTCGGTTTATAGATGTTTTTGTACAAGAAAAAGATCTAATCTTAAACTGTTTGGGTTGAATTTTGTACGTTTCTTGATCTGCAGAAATTCGAGTCATTTTGCAATCAACTATACATTTCTTGTGCAATCCCTAAACCTTAATTTCTCCTAAGTTTCGTAAATTTTCACACTATTTTCAGAGGCTTTCCTTAACGATTTTTAGTAACTTATTGAATCACTTTTGGATTTTTTACCACTTTAGGTCACTTTTTGTATCACTTTTCACTCACTTTTAATATGTGTGTAAACGTCGCGTTTTACCCGGCGTTAGGTAAAGACTGTTTGTACAATATACACGTCGTAATCATGTTGTCATTATCTGTGTCAAAGAATAGACATAAATTAGGATGAGAATAGGTGTCAGATTGTTGCCTAATTGATTGATGGCGCTGTGAAGCGATGTGAGTAGAAATAAGACAGTTTAGAAAATAAAATAAGAGGTGCTTGTCTATTGTCTGCAACCATTCTTAAACAAGGTTAATTTTATTTGAGACTTCTTATTCCCATAATGCTTTGAATTTTTGTCACTGTGATGAATAATTAAAATGTTTCGTGTGTCTTTATGACACATCTTGTTTTTTATTTATAACAGCCTTCAAGAGGAAGTTCTTAATTTGTATTTTTTTAGTTAAACTAATTTGGTTAATCATATTTATTTGAAAGGATTTACTTTCAGATTGGTCTCATAAATATTTCATCAAAATCGGTTCAGTAATTTGGTTTTTTTAATCAAAATATCTAGATAAATATATTATCCAAGTAAACGAATTGTTCACTTTTCATTGTGTTATTGAGGTTGGCAATTTTTTTTTAAAGGTTCTTTTAAGTATATTTATTATTATAAATAAATTAAATGTAGAGGCCTTTCCTATTTGGGGCCCAAGTGAATAAACGATCTTGAATTAGAATTAAACGAACCAGCTACAACGGCTACATCATCGCTTTCCATCAAATGAGATTGTGGTCAAATGCTTGCCTATCGAGCATAAAAAAACTAAGCGGCGATGCGGCACCACAGAATTAATGTAGCGATTGAAGTCAGTTTTAATCAAAGAAAAAAATATTTAACTTATTTTCTCTAAAATCCGCTTGTTTTTCCAGTACCTTCGCTAAGCAATTTAAACTTGGAAGAAGTCACATGGAGAAACAGTCAAGAGGTAAATATCGTAACTTTTAAAAACTATTAATAAGCAACTTTTTTTGCATACTCGATCGATTACATCCTCTGTTATGAACATAATCTTTGATGCCACGAGCGGCTATTGGTCTGTGAGTGTAAGTAAACAATATGACAGCTCTGAAGTGTATCAGTTATCAGTAAGTTATTTAGTTGAAGTAATTATTCTTTTGTAATTGTTAGAGGCTCTTTATGTTAGAGGTTGTAGTTAATAACGTAAGAAAATGTTACGTATATTATTTCAATACAATACAAAATTCTTTACTGTACAGCAAAAAAACCCGACTTCATCGCTTATATTTCGGTTTTGGCTTGACCGATTTCGAAAAAAAATATGTGGGACCACCTCTGAAGTATACTCTACCAAACAAAAAAATCTACAAAATCTATTCATAATTCCCGGAGATATCGCGTAACGGACATAAAAAAAACATACAGTCGAATTGAGAACCTCCTTTCTTGAAGTCGGTTGAAAAAAGACAAACTTATAACTACGAAATTAATATTTTAAGGCAGTACAATGGGTGGTCTTATCTATCGATTTCTACCAGACAACCTTTGGATGGACAGAGATTGTAGAAGCAACTGAGGTCGGTGGAGGTGTACAGTATAAAAGAAACCCCTCTTTTACTTTGAATATGATACTCGATTTTATACTGCGTTATAAATATGCGAAGTTTCTATAGATTTTCTGTCGAAACCTAAACTGGTGCTTAGACTTTTTCGCCGCAACTTGCCGAAACAGAAACCGAATCTTCTGTCGGTCACTATTTGTATGGGAATTCAGTACGGATTACTTTCAACAGATGGCGTGGTACGAAGTTCCTATCTAATGTTAATCTCGCTAAATTAATCAGGCTATAAGAAACCTCATCGACACGTGTTTCGCCTCTGCACGAGATATCCTAAAATGGTAATAGGTAGCTGTTGATTCTCCGAATGCTGGAACAAGAGTAAACGTCTCACATTTCGAGAGGTACTCTCGTTCTAGCCCAAAGAAACATACATCTCTAATGTAAAAGATTGTTTTTGTGAGGTGAAAATAACGTCTTTCAAAGGGGATGAAGAAATGGGGTGTGTGAAGCTCGAAACTACTTAAACCTCACAGTGAGTAGTGACGAGCTGAGGGTCGAGCTAGCAGCTAGTAACGTAATCTCCAATATTTTTTACTATTTTTTGTCGGTTTCTTCGGCGGAGCTGAGAATTTTCAAAATCTATGCTTAGACCTTAACTTAGTGATATTTTGGAGTCGCTAAGAAATAATTGAACGAGCGAGCGCGAAGCTTCTCCGTTTCAGTTTGGAAAAACTGCTTGTGTATGTCCGGCGGATTTCCGGTTGTTCTGCTCTAGAGGTCGCATTTCTAGACCGATTCTCGTAAAATTTGGGGAGCAGGTTCGATAAGTGCTCGTTTATCGATTCAGTTTTGTTTTTTTTTTAAATAGTAAAGATATGGGGGTTGAAAACGTAAAAAGAACAATTCGAATTTCAGCCATTTCGAAAAATAAGCGAAGTCTTCAGCTCTCAGAAGTCACAGAGTCGTATTAAGTAACGACAAAAAAAGGTTTTACATATAAGTAAATTCATACAGTTGACTGTAAGTTATGTTCAAGAAAATAGTCTAAAACTCTAAATCATGATGGAAGAAGGATTTCTCGAAGGGATTTTCAAAATTTACTCATTTACACACTGATATCGCTTAATATCCGATTTTTGGTGTCATTAATTTTGTTCGAAAGATGTTGCTTTCCAATCGGTCCCATTTAAATTTGATCAAGATCTGATCAGTAGTTCTTGAAATATCGTCTAAAATGCGTGTTTAGTACATCTAATCTGTCCGAAGATAAAGCGGTGAAGTCGGTTTTTTTAGGTTTAATAGTGTTTAATTATTTAATATTTTAAATGGTTATTCTCACGCGAATAGAGTTATAGCCCTATTTTATAATTTATCGCCTATCGATCATGCGACGAGGATCTGATCTATATATTTATTTATTTCTGCAGAAAGGTGCACTAGCCTTAAATATGTATTACTAGTCTAATATAATTAGCATTTAGAGATTATGTTAGGAATTGAAATAGGATGATCTATCCCTTTTCCACAAAGCGAGTGCAGGATTGGTATGGCGCACGTAATAAACGTCAAATTTGGTTATAGTGCGCTCTCTTTCCAGCGTGAAAATAAACATTATGTTTTTAACATATTTTGATTGTTTTTCGTAGAACGGTTGATGAAGCAATAAATATAGCCAACTAGCTTATTGCTGGAAGAGATCGTGTCACCTAAAACACCTCCATCACAATTCAAAAGATTTAAGTGTCAAAACATGAAACATTCTGTAGGAGAATCGTCTACATTCTCCTACAGAATGTTTCATGTTTTGACACTTTTACCATCGGACATCCAGACAATGAGCCACGCGACTTCGGTTTATGGTCGATATTCCAAGGGTGCGTACAAAGCGTTTTGCTTCCACATTTATTATACGTACTGCTAAGGAATGGAATTCTTTGCTCGAGTCTGTGTTTCCCGTTAAGTACAATCTAGGAGTCTTTAAATCTCGAGTGAACAGGTATCTTCTAGGCAAGCATGCTCCATCTTCGACCACATCGTCACTTTCCATCAGGTGAGATAGTGGTCAAATGCTTGGCTATCGAGAATAAAAAAAAAAAAAAAGTTCAAGATGAGACGATCTCCATGTATGTTTGTCACTTCAATACACGCCTAGATAGACGCCGGACGGTCTACGCGCGTACTCCACTGATGAAGGAGCACCGACTGTTCCGAAACTAGTCTCGTAACAATGTGAGAAAACAACCATAAGTAAAATCGTATAAATTCCTTAATATATATGTAAAAACTTACCCATAACCTTCTTCGGCGGCATTTTCCTCTGCTCCCTCTCCTCGCTCTCGTCCCTGCGCATCATCTTGCCGTCCCACTTCCTCTTCCTACCCTCTCTTTCTTCCAAATACATCCCAACCTCGTCCTCTCTCAGCAAAGCTAACCTGACACTAGATTCCCAGCCAATATCCTCTTTATAACACTCATGCATAGTCAAAACTTTTAAACCACACACTAAACTAAAATGTCCAATGATCTAATGATAAAAAGAGACGGGACTACAATTAGAAAAGGACGAAGAACGAGTTGTACAGCTTCTTTATTCCAGTGGTTTCTCTTTGGCGGTGACTTTGGAGTAGTTCGTTCTCTATTTTCAGAAGCATCGTGGTGGAACGCGTGTTGGTGGAATTTTTCTGTGTTTTCGGTTTGGAGGGTAGGGGTGCCGATTTTATGGGGTGTACGGTATGGTACTCCATTAGTCCACTAAGGGTTGATAACGATGCACTTCGATAGGGTGTGCTGGGGCTACGGCTCCTGGAAAAGAAGAAAAGGGCGTGTTCAAAAACTGACAAAAACAAAAGTAAATATTTTAAGATACTCCGAAGTCCGATTGTTTGATTTTCAACCGACTACAAAAAGCGTGGTTCTCAATTCGACTGTATGTTTTTTTTTGTATGTATGTTACGCGATACCTCCGCCAATTATGAATCGATTTTGATGATTTTTTTCTGTTCGGTAGATTATACTTCAGAGGTGGTCCCATATAATTTTATCGAAAACGATCCAGCCAAAACCAAAATATAAGCGTTGAAGTAGTTTTGCTTGCGTTTAATTATTGCATTTGTTGTTCAATTATAGGATATTATAAGTAAGTTTCAGCTTTAAATCTGTAGCCATTCTTAGAAACAAAATAGTTCTCAAAACAATTACTTTGATGTCCTACCAAATTGTTGTTTTTCTAACATATATTTCTTTTAACGTTGAGTGCGCTTTCTAAGCAACAGGTATCGGATTAGATTCCCGGTGGGAACACGAGTTTTCTCTTCAAGGGAAATTTGTGTTTCTGGTTCTGGATGTGATTGTGTGTGTGTGTGTGATGTGAACTTTGCCGACACCCGCGACACAATTCACTGAACTTAGTGTGGGAATGTGAGTGTGAAAGCGTTTATGTTTAGTTAACTTACTAATTCATAAAAAAAAAAATATTCAGATGTCCTTTGGTTCCGCCTTCTAAACAAAAGGTATCGGGTACGATTGCGGGTGAAAACACAAGATTGCTCCCCAAGGGAAATTTATGTTTCTGGTTCTGGGTGTGATTTTATGTGATTTGAATGTTTCTGTGTGTTGAATTTTTAGTGGAATTTAAGGCATATAAAGGATTTATAAGTTTTTATGACCAGCAGTACCCCTGATGTAGCCCTCTTTGGGCATACATTTCTGTTTCAACGGAGCCTCGTTTATTGATCGGCAGGGGCACCAAGTGCAGGGAAATTAACTTAGGCGGCTAGATGTAATACCGCTCCTCATTGGCTTATAAATATATCGTTTAAATTATATTGGGTTGTAGAATGAGTCATTTATTTCCGACCAGTAAATATAAAATGGAATACATATTAACATTATAAATAACAAAAAAAAGATTTAATTTTGTTGATGATTTAATTAAACACTTTTTACGCTTAGCCTTATCTTATAATAATTACGTCCCGGAAACATACACAACAAACCACAACACTTATCCTTGTTAAGAAAAATTGTGATTTCGCCGGGAATCGAACCCAGTACCCGTTTAGCAGAAGGCGACGAGACACCTACTGCGCCATGTGCGCTTTGTCTACGCTGAACAAATCAGTCCGCAATATGAAATGGTCATAAAGAAATATAACCCAAGCTCAAGTCCTTGTAGACCAATCTACATTACTTCAATTGAACGGTACACGAGTGTCAAAGAGTATACAAATGCAGAAGCGCCAGTAACATTATTGCAGAAGATATATGCCTATGTATAAACATATGAGGTATGAGATAAAAAATCTGTAATAAAACGGGCATTCATTAAGAAAGCTTACTATAAAACGATCTACTATATTAATGACAAGGATGCATGGAGGCAAACTGCACAAGCGCTTTCTAGCGATTAAATAATAAAGATATACCTAGGTTAATATACTTATGTATTACTGATAAGGAAAGATTTTAAAAATTGATGAAAAAAATGCGTCGCCGTGTTTCATGCCGGGTTCTTCTCGAGATGGCTGTAATTTTTCGAAGCTGGCAGTAGAATCATGAAATTAATGAGTGCCTCTTTGGGGCCTAAGTGAATAAACGATTTTGATTTGATTTGATTTGGGGCACATCACACTATCCTACTAATATTATAAATCCGAAAGTTAGTGTATAAGTGTGTAAGTATGTTTGTTCCCTCTTTACGCTTTAACGGCTGAACGGATTTAGGTGAAATTTGGAATTAAGCTATTAAAGCGTGAAGAGGGAACAAACATACTTACACAGAAACTTTCTGATTTATAATATTAGTAGTATTTCTGTTTTTGACACAAGTTTTTTTTTACTCTTCACTAACTCTATTACTGACTCATATTTAGTTTCCTTAAATCTGACATTGAAAATTTGATTTAAATTAAATAACACTAACGTTTATACCTGAATAAATTAATTAACTTTGATTTTGAAATCCGACTGATACATTTTATTTAATTTCCGATGTCTTTGCCCTATTGCCTTCATTGTCGTTTTAGTTGAGATACCTTATCCACATCTTGCGGTACAATCATGTCTGATAGATCAATTCAATTCAATTGTTGCAATCAACAATTGTCCGATTATTGATCACCAAGGACTAGTTAAAGGTTTACAACAGCGACTGTACGATGTAGGAAATAAAATTGATTTTGCATCAAAACAGAGCACGCTAAAACATTGAGTTTCTATTTGTATGGACTAGCATTCGTAATGGTGTCGGGATTGTCCGGACGGACCGAAGTCTGAGATGTACAACCGGATATACTTATTAGGATATGCTTTAATTTTATAGTGCACCCTGACGCGCCAGATTGTAGGCGAATACTAGTGGGAACTTCTTCATTCAGATTTTTTTAATGTCCGATAGGCATCCATTGGACCACAATTTCACCTGATTGGAAGTGATAATTATGGTCTTAAATTAACAAATTATGTTCTCAACTAACAAATTATGTTCTCAACCAACAATTATATTAAAAAATCATGCTCAATTAAAAAAATATGACAAATTATTTTGATTTGAAGACTCCCAGATTATACTGTTCGGGGAACAAAGTCTTTGTTCCCCGTCTTTGTCAAAGACGCGTGCAGTGAGTTCGGATGACAAATGTAGAAGCAAAACGCTTCAAGGGTATGTCAACTATAAATTGATGATGTTGGTCATATCGTCTTGTGGTCTGATTATAATATAGAAAGAGCATGGAGTAATCAACCAGTGCAATTCGAGTGCACACTCTCCGAAATGTAAATGATAGAATTCTTCTAACAGATTGGTTGAGATGATCATATCACTCTACCATAGTCATGCCAGCTGCTCATTTTTTGATAAACGTAGCGTTGCTTTAAAGTCTAGGTTTTTAAAAACTTTGTTTAATAAATAAAATGTTATTGAAATCCGTGACCGAAATGGCAAATTGCAGAATGTCATTTCAATCTGTATGCGTAATGACGTAGATGTCAACATGTCATGGCATTAATGTAAAGGATCGTATCAATTAAGAAATTACTTCGTGCGGTCATATTAAAATTATCTATTAACAACAACATTTCTATTAGAAACACATTATCTATTAAAAACATGAACGTATTCACACTCAACCCTACAAGTAGAGCTTGTGTCGTGGGTGTCGGAAACATGCGCATCAAACACTCAACCACACCCAGAACCAGAAACACAAACTTTCCTTAGTGATATAATCTATGCTCCCATCGGGAATCGAACTCGATACAGTTCAATAAAGAATAAGAAAACACTTAGTTCTAAAATTCAATTTAATTAATGTCAAGGCAAAATTACTGTTTCTCTGAGGACTTGAAATATTAGGTATAAAAACGAAAAACACAGAACTACTATACTCCACAACACGTATACGTCTATTCTGTGGCGTGATTCATATTTTTAGAGATTTTATATGACAGTAAGGAATCTTGTGACAGGATTTAATTGATGATTTATCACAAGAAGCTCTCAATTGATTCTGAGAAAAATATAGAACATACTCGTAGTAGTGCTACGTTAAAAACAACAAAATGAAGTATCATAATTCCTGTTTTTTTAGGTATTTTCTATGCAAACGTTCTCCATCGTCGACCGCATCGTCACTTAATATCGGGTGAGTAGGGTAATGATTATAGCACCGTGACAGATGGCAATGATTTTTGATTTCTGGTTAAGATCAATCATGCATACGTGATATAAGTCTTAATTTAAAAATCGGAAAAAAAGTTTTCTCGAAACAGCTGTGATTTTGGCGAAAGTTGTAATATATATAAATCATTAACTTTCATGAATGCCTCTTTGGGGTACACGTGCATAAACATATTTGATTCTTAATGAATTTCAAATGTTTGTAATAAACATAGCTTAGCCCCAGAACTTGGCCATAGGTAAAATGTCGCATACTTTGTTGTGTCTAACCTGGGCTGAGCACAGCTAGTTATATGAACCACGGCTTCGCCCGCGCTCAAGATGATGATGTTAATAAATCAGGATAAAAAGTACTTTTTAGTCAGTCCTACGAATGAGTGATATATGTATGTTTTTGATCAATAAACTGTCAGTATGAAATATTTTAGACATGAATTGAAAAAAAAAAAAATGGTCGAGAACACTTCTGACAAAATGCAGTTCAGACAAAACTTTAATGTAATTATGTATTATTTTATAGTTCAAATGGTAGAATGTAAATAAACGTTTCAAGATTAATGGAAAAAACTTACAAAATGAAAAAAGCCTTTACCCCACCACCAATACCACAGCCTCACCTTCCAATCAAGTCCTTCAGCATCAATTCAACACTTCAAACAAATCCAGATGTCACCATCAGTTTCATCAACCGAGCCGTATTGGCGAACAAACATCAACCCATTCTCCCTCCGTCATCAACAACAACCTTCATCAGTCCACCATTTCGATAATCAAAAACCACCTTCAGCAAAAAAACAAACTGAAGAACTATTAAAAGTCCAGTGAAATGTCTTGTTTCGAAGTTCAAGGTGAACGGAAACGCGAATAATCAGAGGAAGGATACGGTATCCCTCACGCGTTCGTTACCGACTTTGGGTCTAACTTCAGCGAGATATTGCGAAAAAAATCTGCGACCGGGAGTACTCCGGAGAACGTCTATTGGTAAATTGGTTGCGCGGAGACGGTCAAATGAATAACGTTGTTGCTGCTAATTTGTCGTCCAATGGGGAGGCAGATGGACATGTGTGGGCCTGAATTGGAGCACTTAAGGGGTCACGTAAAGGAACTGGGTACTGTGTTGTTTGTTAGTGGTTCTGTATGGGCACTTTGAGTTTTGGGCAAGTGACCTCTTTGAGGGACTTATTTAGGCTCGATTCGCTGGTTCTTTGTTCTACAAAATGGAGCAAGATTGTTGTGCGTTATTTTACGATTTTCTTCGTAAATCAGGTCAAAAATTGCATTCGTAGAGTATTTGAAGGGTCCAACGCGTTAAATTGACTTTATGAAAGCAATGGAAGAATAATTCCTCATGGAAAAGTAGCAGGCGAAGTTAAGAAACTGATATGATGTCAAATGATGGTGGACAAAAGTTTGCCTATCTTGATAAAAAAAAAATTCGGAACTTAGAAGTCACTGTCGTCTTTTTGCACAGAACGAAGAAAGATGCAACGAGAGTTGTGGTGTCTCAAATTGAATGAAAACTAAACATACAATTTTACACTCACAGCCCACACTAAGTTCGATGACTTGTGTCGTGGGTGCCGGAAACATTTACATCACACACAATCACAACCAGAACCAGAAACACAAATTTTCCTTGGAGATAACTTGTGTTCCCCACCAGGTATCTAGCCCGACACCCCTGCTTAGAAGGAGAACGTTACGATCGGTTCATTAGTTTGGTCGTCGCACGCCGTGAACAAATATTTTTTTCAATATCGACAGGCAAGCATTTGATTCCTACTTCACCTGATGGAAAGTGAAGATGCGGCCTAAAATGCTGGCTTAGAAGGTATCTACTCAATGTTGACTTGGAGACTCCCAAAGAATACCGTTCAGGGAACAAAAGCGAGGGCATAAGCAACGAGGGCATAGATACGTAACCCTTACCTTTTTAATTCACGGTGTTCGGTAAAGTATAAGGTTTCGGCAAAATTGTCCTTCTATGGACTATTTTCTTTTTCAGAATTATAATGAAAAACCACGTGGTTCTTTCCGTTAAGCAAAATTCCCAAAACAATCGTCAATGTTTCCACAAAGTTCCATTCTGGGAAACCTTGTATTTTTTGTCACTTAATTATAAACTCTACTCCTCACCATTTAAAGTTCACCGATATACCCTTCCAGAAACCTTTTGTTTACATCTATCATCACATTCAGAGCTTTATCCTGTTGGAAATCAGGTTGAAATTCCTTCAAAGGTAAAGGACAACACCGTTGGTCACTAGATCCGTTTGTTAAGAAATTCGTTCTTATTGTATAAGAAACTGGGTTTCAATTGCTTTGTATGTCTTTTTCTTTAGAACAATTAAGAGCAATCACAAGTAATGAAGCTGCGACGTGCTCTATCAATTGATATATATGGGGACGTAGTGATGTTTATCTGTTGATGCGAATTTTAAGTGGTGTGAGATTAGTATCTTTTATTATTGACGTCACAAACGAACCACACATGGAAGGGGTATGCTATGATCCTCCATATTTGCATAACATAAACGCTTTCACACTCACAGCCCCACTGGACTTGTGTGGTGGGGAAAATTTTTTTTGTTTCCCGAACAGTATAATCTGGCAATCTTCAATTCTATAGTGAATAGGCATCTTCTAGGTAAGCATGCTACTTCTCCGCCAGCTTCATCACTTTCCATCAGGTGAGATAGCGGCCAAATGCTTTTCCCGTGGGGAGAAAACTTGTCTTCTCATCGGGTATCGAACCCGATACTCGCTGCTTCAAAGAAGAACGCGCACGAACTACGCCAAGGGGCAGTTTGGCATTGGGGTAGATAAGTGGCTAAATCCCCAGGCTAAGGATGAGGGAACACCTGTTACGAGACAAAACACCCAGGGTTATTTTTAAAGTGAAAACTTCTTTAGGCGCGTTGAGCACGTATTCACACTCACAGCCCCACATCAAATACATTCTTTGCAAAAGAACACACGAACAAAGTGTCTTATTCTTAAATCTCAAGAAAAGTGTTAATGGACACATTCTTAGCATAGCAGTTTATATTAAATTTAATTTACTGATCACTTGATGACCCAGTTGGCGCAGTGGACAGGTGCTCGTCCTGGGTTCGATTACCCGGCAGGAGCACAAATTCCTTCCCAAGGGATATTTGTGCTTCTGGATCTGGGTATTTGTGTGTGAGATAAAATGTTTCCGGCACCCACGATGCAAGTCTTTGAACTTAGTGTGGGGCTGTGATAGCCAATGCGTTTGTTTGTTTGTTTGATTAGCCATATTTGGCTAGATTGTAATTAAAAAAGGAAACATTGTAAGAGGTACTCTCGAATTAAAAAAAAATGGATTACATCGTTCACACAATCACACAAAGCGTTCATTATATGTTCAGGTTTAGATTAGACGATCTCCATAGCCTCCATAGGCACAGTTGATTACTTTTATTACCAATTACTTTACAATATGTGATTACGTCACAAATATACTGTAGATGCCAATTAATAGGGTGCAGTTTCCCGTGGCCTTGAGCTTACAATATATAAAAAGCGATCAATCCACAAATTGAATGACAAATGGAACGTCACGATTCATTAAGTCGCTCAATTACAATAAGCAATGTTAGCTTATTGTATAGGCTAGTGGGCAGTCCTACTGTCATGATTTTTCAGGCCGCCTGAAAGCATCTGACATGCCTTAACGGAAGAGAATACCTCCAGTTCGCTCGAAGCGTTTCGCTTCTACGTTTATCATCCGTACTGCGAAGGAGTGGAACTCATTGCCTTCGTCTTTGTTCCCCGAACGGTACAATCTGGGAGTCTTCAAGTCAAGAGTGAATAAGTAAAATAAATAAATAAGTATAATAAAGTACCTTCTAGGCGAGCATGCTACATCTCGGCCGCATCATCACTTTCCATCAGGTGAGATTGTGGTCAAATGCTTGCCTATCAGGCATAAAAAAAAACGACAGTTGTCTTACGAGTAACAACCTGGTCCGACAGCGTAGCGTAAATCCCACTAAACTCACTGCATAGTGACATCAATTTCCAGATTTATCATTTAGTCGTGATTGGATCGAGGACGTGTCAAAATGAAAGTCAAAATGGCCGCGTTTAAAATTGCTAGAATTTTTAATTATTTTTGTTTAGTTGCAATGTTTTTACGAAGATTTTTTCGGCGATGATTTTACGTAAACAATCGATGAAAGCATACAAACAATTATGCATATTTCCTATTGTTTATTTAAAACAATTTGTTACGTTTAATTAGAATAAATATTTGATTCGTTTTAAACTGAGTGAAATATTTTACTACTTGCAGCGCCCCGCGGTTTTACCCGCGTAAGTTCCTGACCCGCGGGAATTCCGGGATAAAAAGAAGCCTATGTTCTTTCCCAAGCTCTAGACTATCTGTGTACCAAATTTAATTTAAATCGATTCAGTAGTTTTGGCGTGAAAGCGCGACAGACAGACAGAGTTACTTTCGCATTTATAATATTGGTATTGAAGTAAGGATAGTAAGGATTAGTAAGGATAAAAGTTTTCGTGAAAATCATCTAATACTATAAGAATCTTTATCCTGACATGACATAGCGGCCTCGATTCTGATGTACACTCACTAAATTAAATTTAAACTATCCCTGCTCTTACAAAATAGAAACACAAGACAGAGATAGCATACATTTTAGAGCTGTCAAGCTAGTTTATCATTTAAATATGAACAGCAGAAAGGCGTGTGTTTTTAGTCAACACCAATAACATACTCGACTAAGCTTGCATAGACATCTAAGTTCTGACTAACTTGACAGCACAGCAGTATGCTATCTCTGTCTTGTGTTCCTATTTTTTAAAAGACAGGAATAGTTTAAATTTAATTTAGTATGTGACATCAGAATCGAGGCCACTGACTGACTGACTGACTGACTTATAGACAACGCACAGCCTAAACCGCTGGTCGTAGAGACTTGAAATTTGGAGGGTACTTTGTCTGAGTACGTAGAGGTGTACTAAGAAAGGATTTTTGGAATTTCTACCCCTAAGAGCTTTAAATGGGGTGAAAACAATAGTATGAAAGTTCTTTGTTTTGGAACTTATAACGATTAAAATTGGTATTTGAGTAAATCATTTTATAATAAAAATTAAGATTTCAATATTTTTTGCCAGGGGTGCATTAAGGTGGTGCAATGGAGGATCAAAATTCAAAAAAGTTCTTTAAAAGAAAGTTCTTTATTTATGAAGTCACACTGATGAAAATGAGTATTTGAGTTGTTCATTTAAATAAAAAAAATAATATTATCAATATTTTTTGGCAGGGGTACATTAAGGTCGTAAAATGGAGGACAAAAGTTCATTTTTTATTTAGGAAGTTAAAGTGATGGAAATTGTATCTGAGTAGTTACGCTTGCCTATAGTACATAAAAAAAAAAAAAAAAAAAAAGTTAAATGAAAAGTAATTTTAGTAACAAGTCATTACAGTTAATTAGAATTAACCACTGTAACGCGTATTTAATTGTATCATAATCACACTAGTATTAGAAATCCGAAAGTTAGTGTGTTAGTGTGTAGGTATGTTTTTTTTTCTCCGTGTAAGTATGTTTTTTTTCTAATGGGACTAATTGGAAAGCAACATCATTCAAACAAAGAAAAAAAATCGGTTCCCGTGGAACGAAGTAATGAGGTAAAGCACAAAAAAAAAATACAGTGGACTTGAGTATCTCCTCCTTTTTCGTGAAGTCGGTAGAAAAGTAGATTTCGCTTTTATAGCATTAGCCATGCTAGGCAGAACTGATGTAGTTTATCCATCGGTTAGAGCGTAGCTGGTGACAGGGCACCACATGGCCACAGGTTCAGTCACCGCCTCAAGCGACATGTAGGCAAGTATGTCTTCCTATCAGGTGAGATAGTGGTCAAATGACTGCATATCCAGCGTAAAAAAAACCTTTCAAAATTTACTATTTTATTACCGACTTCCCAAAAAAGGAGGAGGTACTCAAGTCGACACACATAACTTCTCTCCACGTGAGCCGATTTAGAAATTTTTTTTTAGTTTGAAAGATGTTGCTTTCTAATTGGTCCCATTCAAATTTTATCAAGATCTGATCAGTTGTTCCTGAAATATCGTCAATAATGCCTATTTTGTGACGAATAATGCGTACTTTGACGATGTATTCGTTTAGCCGACTTCAAAAGTTACCTCATAACTTCTTTCGTTGTGAGCCGATTTTGATGATTCTTTTTTTATTTGAAAGCTGGTGCTTTTTATGTAGTCCCATTGAAATTTGATCAAGGTCTGATCTCGAGTTTTTGAGTTATAGTCAATAATGCGTTATACATTAAATCTGATCAAGGTTCCGATGATAAAGCAGTGAAGTCGGTTTTTTTAAGCTTTGCTTGCGTTTAATTATATAATATACTAGCTTTTGCCCGCGGCTTCGCTCGCGTTAAGAAGTATTATTTTAAAATTGACAAAGTTTCATACAAACTTTCATCCTCTATTTTATCCCCTTGGGGGTAGATTTAATCAAAATCCTTTCTTAGCGGATGCCTACGTCATAACATCTACCTGCATGCCAAATTTCAGCCCGATCCGTCCAGTGGTTTGGGCTGTGCGTTGATAGATCACTATGTCAGTCAGTCAGTCAGTCACCTTTGAGTTATATATATTTAGAAGATAGATATATAATACAATTAAACGTTATTATGTAATTCAGTGTTGTGGTACTTAGATATAAAATAGTATATTTTGAAAAAAATGTGAAGTCACTTAATTTGGGACTCCGCCCCTCCCTTTGTCACACAATGTCACACTTCGTCGACCCTATCCTCCCCCTAAACGTGTGACGTAATTTATGGATGGCCCCTTATGTAATGTTTTATTGAGTATTAGAAAATTAATGCCAATCATAACACAATGCCAATTTAATATGTATAAATTAAGAATATTAATAGGTAGCCGTTTAATGCTAATTAGTTAATTAAGAAAGCTTATTATGATACTAATGACTACATCAATGACAAGGATGCAAGGAGGTAAACTGCATAATCTTTCTGGCGACTGCATAATATAGATACACCTAGGTTAATATAATTACTGTATTTTGGTTATATAAGAATGTTTAACATAATTGAAACGCAAGCAAAGCTTAAAAAAAACGACTTCACCGCTTATTTTTTGGTTTTACAATAACTGAGACTTTTTTTTAGACGCCATCCAAATATGTTTGTTCCGCTAAGAACAAGTCGTGTTCAGTAACAACAAAGTATCAATTTGTGTTCTACTAACTTCTTCACACTAATATCATAAATTCGAAAGTTTGTGTGTAAATGTGTATGTTTGTTTTCTCTTCTCGCTGTAACGGCTAAATAGATTTGGAGTGTACACAGCTTATATCTAGGATTGACACTATAGGCTACTTTTAAACTTGATAAACGTGGGCAAAGCCGCGGGGCACGGCTAGTTTGTTTTAAAAATATAAGTTCGCGTTCAGACAATGCATTCATCAAGAAATTACCGAGGCTTAAATAGATGCGCGTTCGCCTTCTAAACAGTGGGTATGGGGTTCGATTTCCGGTAGAAACACAAGTTATCTCACCGTCTGAAATGTGTGTTACTGGTTTTGGGTGTGATTATGCGCGTGTTGTGAATGTTTCCTTCCCGGGTCTGTGTTTCCTGATATAAACAATATTGGAGTATTTAAGTCGCGATTGAATAGGCATCTTCTAGGCAAACGTCTACCGCATCGTCGATTACCATCGTCGACCGCATCGTCGTTTACCATCAGGTGATATAGTGTTCTTTGTTCCCCAAACGGTCTAGTCTGAGTCTTCAAGTCCAGAGTGAATAGGTATCTTCTAGACAAGCATGCTACATATTTGGCCGAATCATCGCTTTTCATAAGGAGAGATAGTGGTCTAATACTTGCCTATTGAGCATAAAAATTAGAAAAAACGTTTGCCTATCATAAATAAAAAAAATAGAACTTATGAGAGTGGGGCTGTGAGTGTGAAATCGTTTATCATATCCATGTACTTACAGTTATATTTTCAAAGTACCCGAAGAACTGTTTTTTTTTTAATTAATAATTAACACATGTTAGTAAAGTCCAGTAGATGCACGACTAATGCCTACAATCAATAACAAATCTTACTTCCTTGAACAAAATATGGTGTCCCCCTTTCTGTTTACTTATGTGTCATTTTGCAGGCCTTATTCGAACGGCCTATATAATAGTCACGGAGTCGATTGGAAATAATAGAGATGTTCACGTTTGATTCATTAATAATTAAACGCTAGCAAAGCTTAAAAAAACCGACTTCACCGCTTTATCTTCGGAACTTTGATCAGATTAGATGTACTAAACACGCATTATTGACAATAACTCAAAAACTAGAGATCAGATCTTGACCAAATATAAATGGGACCACATGAAAAGCACCAGCTTTCAAATAAAAAAATAATCATCTAAATCGGCGTACAAAAAAAGTTATGAGGTAACTTTTGAAGTCGGTTAAAAAATAGAACATCGTCAATGTAGTCCACAGAATACGCATTATTGAGGATAACTCAAAAACTACTTGTCACTCAAAAGGTAGTGTAAGTGTACTCAAAAACTCTTGATCAAATTTAAATGGGATCAATCGGAAAGCAACATCAACCAAAAAAAAAAATATTTCAAAATCGGTTCACGTGAAACGAAATTATTTATATATATTAAAAACAGTCTTCGTCGCGATCTCGCGGCGTAAACTCATCCCGAAGAAGAGCATCGTACATGCTCGAAACCTAGGTCGACAATATCGATCAAATGACGTGAGTGATAGCCGTAATTTAATAATATTAAAAAAAACAGTTGACTTGAGTACCTCCTCCTTTTTTGGGAAGTCGGTAAACTTAAAAAATATGTTATCAGATCTTGATCAAATTTCAAGATGACCATTTGAAAAGCACCAGCTTTCAAATAAAAAAAATAATCATCAAAATCGGTTCATAACGAAAGAAGTTATGAGGTTACTTTTGAAGTCGGTCAAAAACGAGAATATCGTCAATGTAGTCCACAAAATACGCATTATTAAAGACATCTTTGACAAGTAGTTCTTGAAATATCGTCAATAAATAATGCGTGTTTAGTACATCTAATCTGATCAAAGTTCCGAAAGTAAAGCGGGAAACTCGGTTTTTTTAAGCTTTGCTTGCGTTTAATTATTTATGATTATAAAGTAAGTAATTGACCGCGATCTCATCTGGTGGAAAGCGACGATGCTGTCGATGACGGTGGGATTGCTTGCCTAGAAGATACCTGTTCACTCTTGACTTGAAGAGGCCTAAATTATACTTATCGGGAAACAAGAACGAAGGCATGGTGTTCCATTCCTTTGCAGTTCACTTAATAAAAGTTGCGGCGAAACGCTTGGTTCTAATCTGTTTAGCCGTCACAACGTGAAGAGAAAACAAACATGTATGCTTACACACAAACATTCGGATTTATTGATCGAGCGAAGCGAGAACTCTATGTTGATTTGGATGGTTCAGCACTTTGTCCGTCCGTCTGTCCGAGGCATCTAGCGTCTAAACCATACAAGCGAATGACTTCAAATTCTCAGAGAATATGTAAAGCTGGTACAAAAATAGAAATGACAATTAAAATGACGCTAATGAAAATGTCAAGGGGCATCCATACATGTAAGTAGTAGAAAAATATTGGATGTACCCTACATACTTGTTTAATTTTGATATTATTTATTTGTATACGGTTAGTAAAGCGTTTTTAGTTTACGTTAGCATAATCTATAGAGAATAGTTAAAATTGTTATATCTAGTATTAATTACATAATTTAAAAAGCTATATAAATATTATTATAATACTTATTGTATTGGTTGTAGTGACCTAAGTGGGTTGTTGTAACTCAGCAATACAGGCTCCGAAGAGACCTAGTGCTGAGGACAAAGATTCATCGGGGTACTGTTGCCTTAGAAATAAGCTATTATTAGTAAGAACCTACCTGATGTAATGTATACCTACACTTTGATAATAAATAAATAAATAAATAAATGAGAGCGGGGAGCAAAATATTTTTTATTTTTTTATCTTCCCTTGTATGTATGTTCGTTGATAAGAGCTCTGCAAGGAGAGTACGTAACCGGTTATTTTTAAACTATGTTGGAAGATATAAATTTGGTAGGCCACCATAGTCACTGTTTTTAGATCTATTTTGTCCCTGGGTCTATCTCAAAAACGGTTTCGCATTTCAAGCTGATACTTACGTATAATATCCGTTATATCCTATACTTGAACACCGAATACAGAAATCAAACAATTATTATATAGAAAAAAGTTATAAGCAATTAACATAAAAAGATTTTCTCTATGAGGCAAAATGTATGCGCGAGATCTCAGTTCGGCGAGAACGACTTATAATTTAAAGGGTGAAGTTTGATAATTAATTTAGACGCCATAAAAACGCAATACACGTACATACCATTCAAAAGCCGTGTGCGAAATGAAAAATTCTTCGTCAGTACAGCACTAGGAGTAAATTTATCTTCATTCCAATTCTCGTGCAGGCACTCTGCGGCAGCGCTGAGGATCTATCGCTGTCTCTCTCTGGCACGAAGTAAACGGGTATCTCTGTCTCTTTCTAACGTTGTTGTTATCAGGCTATTTTAATCTGAAAGAGAAGAAATTGAGATGTTAATTTTATTATACTTAGATATTTTCTTTCTCATTTTTTTCTTTCTTTATTAACGCTCTTACAGCCCTACACTAAATTCGATGACTTGTGTCGTGGTTGCCGGAAATATCAGATCACACACACAATCACGCCCAGGACCAAAAACATTTTTGAGCCTGTTGGCTTAGTTGTATGGGAGTTCGCCTTCTAAGCAGGGGTATCGGGTTCGATTCCCGGTGGGAATACTGGTATTCTCTTCAATGCAAATTTGAGTTTCTGGTTCTGGTTGTGATTGTGTGTGAGATGTGAATGTTTCTGGCACCCACGACACAAGTCATCGAACTTAGTGTGGGGCTGTGGGTGTGAAAGCGTTTATGCTATTAGTTAACATTTAAAATAAAAGAATTTCATAACAGATCCTAACATCAACACTATCTACTCCCAACATCTACCACGTAAAAGGAAGAAGCAATTCTACAATCAAGTCAATTGGCGACCTTCATTGTAAACGAGACGTTATTACCACGTGTAAGAGGTCAATATCGCATGCTAAGAAGTCATCAGCAACTTACGCAAATTATACCCCTTACGTCAAACCAATGTGGATTTTAAAGGAGTACCGCGAAGGTCTACATTGGTCCAGCATTTTTATCGTACGCAAATTATCTCCCATAAACTTGTATACCGAACTGCTCCATATCTCATCATAATAGGGTCTGAATTTGTCTGGACATCTACAGACGACAACGATGGCCATAGCTAAGTGGTATTTATTGTTAGTGGTAGGAACTGGTGGACGCCAGTTCTTGGTGGTTTCTGAAGCTGGTACCGAAGGGAAATTGGATGATGGGACGCTGAGTTATGGGACACCATCATTATGGTTTATATAGATAGATAGATAGATAACTCTTTATTGTACACCAGAAATAGAGGAAAATACATTAAAGACATTAAAACGAACTTAGGCTAGTACAATGGGCGGTCTTATCGCTTAAAGCGATCTCTTCCAGACAACCTTTGGATGGAGAGGAGATAGCAAAATGTATTGGGACTCAGGTGTACCACATAGTTACGCAAACTTTATAATAATGGATTAAGATACTAAACAAAATAATTACTATTGATATACTAAAATAAATAAGTACATACATAAAATATCATATACATTCTATACATATTATAACAACAATAGAATAAATACATAAACAAAAATATACATACAATACATATAACATACATATACATATAAACTTGCTATATAACACACCTTAAGTCTTAGGGAGAGTGCATTGCTAAACGCTTTCTCTCAGCCCCACAATAAGTTTAAAGACTTGTATAGTGGGTGCCAGAAGCATTCAATCACACCCAGAACTAGAAACAAAAATTTCGCTCGGGGAGAAAAAATCTTTAACCTTTCAACCGGGAATCGATTCGATACCCCTTGCTTATGCAGACGTGCATATTGGCAAGCAGGCAGTTCAGAAAAAAATATGGTAGAGATACCTCCAATTCGCTCGAAGCGTTTCGCTTCTACGTTCATCATCAGTACAGCGAAGGAGTGGAACTCATTACCTGCGTCTTTATTCTTCGAGGGGTATAATTTGCCTTTTGATTTGATTAATTTTATTGTTTATTCAGGTGGATTCAAGAATGCTTTAGATTTAAAGAGAATAAATATTAAATCACTTAAGAACATTATACAAAAAAATATTTTCTCATAAACAGGAGGAATACGTCACTCTGGATTTGGTAAAGTACTAGGCAACCATAAACGTGAAAGAGGTTAAATAATCATTTTTTTTACGTGGCATTGCAACGCATGGCAGGTATAATTAGTTACCTAATATAAACACAGTTCCTGCAAAATGGCGGCAAAAGAAATTATTACCACGTAAACAGCTGACAGTTACTGTCGAGAATTACGGATGGGAAGGAGTACACATCAAGGGTTGTCGCCGTTCACAAAAACAAACAAAAAACTTCAATTCAATTCAATAATTCAAATTCACAATCATTTATTCACATGGGGTCCAAAGAGTCACTCATGAAAGTGAATGACTTGGGAAAGAGTACGCACCAAGGGTTGTCGCCGTTCACAAAAACAAACGAAAAACTAAGTAAAATTCAAAAATTCAAATTCACAATTGTTTATTCACATCCCAAAGAGGTTTAATGACTACTCTGCCAGATTGGCAAATTACAGTACACATAATAAAGCGAGGATATTGTGACAGCCCTAAACCTCGCTAGCAGTTGCCGAGTATGTGCTTAACTAAACGCCCCTCTATATTTCTGATTTATTTGACTCTTTCTCCACGTGTACTACTCAATTCATCTCGTCACCATTTTTTTTTGTGAGGGGAAAATACCAAGCCCTTCCCTTCCTTCCCAGGAGTGAAGAACAGGGGTGAGTGGGGCTCAAATCCACTTAAAACCACCAACGACCAGTCCCATGCCGAGGTGGGGCAAGATAGGGTCGCGCTAGCAATCACTATCTTGCCCCTGCGGTAGGCCCGGATGCAAACCGGGCCCCCCCCTAGACGTGTGGGGCCCTGCAAGCCGGTGGAGTTCCCTGACTCTCCACCAGTGGCCCCACTACAGGTAGAGGAGGCTCCTCCTCGCGTCCATCTGCGCCGAAGCGGATCAGACAAGGGATTCAATCACGTTTAGTAGTAAAACGAGAACAGTTTAGCCACAGACGTTAAAATAATAATCATGCATCCTTGATTTACGTCAAATTATAAAAATAAAACATTTTTTTAAATTTATTGTATAATTTATTATCTACTTAATTAAAAATGCATTGGCACCAACAATGACAGAAGGATAAGCATGTGAAGGACTATCTATATACTTCGCAAGGATTATGTTTGAGTGTGTTTTTCATTATGACTGACAAAGTCATTTCTTTTTCTCAACAGATTTTTTTCATCGCTAAGCGACACAATGTTAAGCTTGTGCTAGATACTTGATTAAAGAAAAAAAAAGAAAAATCAAAAAATGTTTTGCATTTCTTTATACGTCATTGTGCAAAGTTCTTATTTCGAACAATATTAAAATAAATACTTAATATAACTACAAAATCTCGAATGAAAAACTCACCTAATAGAAAAACATGCACACAATTATTTTAAAGACTTCCATGACTATATTTTCAAAAACTGCTTTTTTTTTTAATTCCGCTGTACGCCAAAACGTTGTACCGACTCGACTGCAAATGATAAGTGATTGGACGTGGTTGCAGACCACTATTTGACAAATTTTGTGAGTTTGATCCGGTTATAATAACCACAGCTTTAATGCAACCATCCGAATTTAAAAAATCTTGTCTTTGTCACATAACACGATAACAAACTGTCAGTTAAAGAACGTGCTAAATTTTTATTATTAAAAAGCACTGTATTCTTTTATTAATAAAAAACAATAGTAATATGATTTATCAACGGACGCTCTAAAAGCAATCGGCTAAAATACAGCCTTACATTGTACAGCCGCAAATGCCAATAAAATAAAAAATCAGAGTAAAGCCTCTTAATGATGACCTCTTTGCCAAAAATTAAGAATATCAACTCACCAGAGAGCATCAAACGCCCGCGTCATTTGACAAAGTATCTTGACTTTCGATAAAACTCCCGCGGTTTTCAATTCAATTTCCGCTTTTAATAACTCATGGGTGCATTAGCCGAATAAATCAAAGTACTCACTCACCAAAAAGCGTCAAACGCACGCGTCATCATTTGAAAAACGAACTCCATGGTCTCCGATTGTCATTTTGATTTTTTAAACTCCCGCGTTTCTCAACTTTTTTTATTAACTTTTTAATGTGAGAGTGCAACGGCCAAATCCCACAACAGCCTGGATTGCAATGTGCGTTAAACTGGCCGATGAGGGGGAGGGCACAATTGGGTATGGGTGTAGTGTGACAGTTAAGTAGAGTACATTTCGTATTTGGAACGTGATTGTGGAGATTCGATTGGTCGGATAAATCATGGGTGGCCGAAAGCGGCTTACACATGCATGATTCACGGCAAATAATATAAAAAAAAGACAAAAACAAATCTAAATTACCATTTTAATTGCTTCAGAGCGGTAATTATTATTATTACTAGAACAAACTTTCACTGAAATCAATTTAAAACAAAAGAAAAGCCACTGAAACTAACTAGGTCAGTCTCCAGTATTCATACAACCCTGTCATTTGATACCCATAAAGTGACGGTGCAACCAAAACACTGTAGGTCCATTAGTAACTTATCAGCGACGGCCATCTTGAATTTCATGTAATGTCACGATAACTCGGATCTTCTTGTGTCAGAATCAATCTAGAGTCATAATTTTGCTGTTCTGTTCGTACTGATAAACATGCTCACTGTCCACTTAGATCACCTAGGTGGATAGACCAACTGAGCTATCTGATCACTCAATGCGTCCAATTTGTCCTAAGCGTCTTATGTGAACGACTTACGCCATCTATTGAATAAATTTAGAACTTTTACTACAATCAAAGGATGTCAATGATCTCTGCGAAAGGAATAGCTAGAGGTATGGAAGCACGCTTTGCAACATAACTTTGGCTGACAAAACTAGATTTAATAATAAGAGTTGACTCTTACCGTATAACGAAGATGCTCACACTAAGCAGGACGACAGAGAAAGCTTTAACACCCGAAGACGAATAAATTATAACATCATCATCCTCTCAACATCTGATTCTACTCACGGCAGCAGTCATCAAAATGTCGAGAGGGTAGACAGAGTTGTTGTTTTAGAGTTTTAATAAACAACTACCCGAAAATATTATTTGAGATCATGGCGCAGTAACGTCGCGAAAAATCGAGTACCTACTCCACAAAAATTCAATACCTCATGGGAAATATCATATTTCTATAAAAAAAAATTCGAGACTACCTTCATTAATTATTATATTTTTAGTTGATATTGGGCGCAAATTTGTTACTAGTAGCAGTAGTAGCCCAAGACTGAAAATTCGGAATTTAAATTTAGGATTTCCACCCGAGGAGAGGAGAGAGAGAATAAACTAGTACTATAATATTAATAAAAATATTATTATTACGTAATAATAAGTTATAGTCAGAGACAATTTACTGATATTTCGCTTCTTCAAGAAATAAAAGTTTTCATTTATTTTTACCTCTATTATTAATTAAAATCAATATTACGATTACTTATTTCAATTATAGAAACGACGATGAAATGGACAACGTAGGCTAATGCTCTTACCACTGAGCTACCCAAGCCCTGCTTCAAGCGACGAAATTATCCTATCGTTGTTGTTAACATCATATGAGGGACGAGTACCAGAGGTAATACAGAAACAAAAATGAAGTCACAACTAATTTCGGAGGCATCGGATAACCTAGGAAGTCTCATATACGTAACGTCCTGATTTTTATAGTTTTTACGAGCGAAAATAAGTAGGTACGTCATCTACCCGGCTTGACGGTAAACGTCACATCATCTGTAGTGACCATCGAGATAGGAAACAAACCTACGGTTTGTAAATTAGCTACAACATCGTTGGTAGTGACATCCATAAAGCACCGATTCTTGCTTAGTTCGGACCAGTTTTTCAACCCACAATCCAAAATAATTAAAACGCAAGCAAAACTTACAAAAACTGACTTTACAGATCTTTTGAACCCTGTATCAGATAAAATTATTTAAATACGCATTATTGAGGTTAATTCAAAAACTACAGGTCAAATCTTGATAAAAAACGGGAAGCACCAACTTTAAAATAAAAAAATAATCATCAAAATCGGTTCACTTAAATAAAAGTTCTGAGGTAACACATAAAAATAATACATACGAATTGAGAACCTCCTCTTTTTGATGTCGGTTAAAAATATAGTTTCGTCTTTCACGATATATTTTTACTTATTTCATATTTTCTTGGTACATGGACCCATGTACCTAAATTCTGTTACGTACAGGAGGCAAAATATATGAAAAAGTCTGTATTATGGTTGAAGATGGTGAACCTCAGAACAAAATAATAATACCTACTAATCAGTAACCATTTTAACTCCTCCTCCGAATCTATTCTTTTAAATTAAGCTTTTAACCCAAGTTACTTAATTAACAACTCTAACCTAACCGAAGCGTTTTGCCTCCACATTCATTATGCGAACTGCAAAAGAATGGAATTCCTTACCTGAGTCTGTCTCCTGATAAATACAATATGGGAGTCTTTAAGTCGCGAGTGAAAAGGCATCTTCTGGGCAAAAGTGCTACATCGTCGACTGCATCGTCATTTACCATCAGGTGAGATGGCGGTCATGAATAACATAATTAAATGCAAGCAAAGCTTAAAAAAAAACGACTTCACCGCTTTATCTTCGGAATTTTAATCAGATTAGATATTAACACGCATTATTGAAGATAATTCAAGAACTACTGATCAGATCTTGATCAAATTTAAATGGGACCAATTAGAAAGCAACATCTTTTTGTGAAGTTGGTAGAAAAAAAAAACTTGTTCCATTTCAGTCCTACCTGTACAAACGTACCATTCCAGTCCTACTTGCACAAACGTAGACGAGGAAAGAGATAAACCGAGTTTCAATTTCGATTCAAGTTACAAACATCCTCATTGTAGACCAGGCTTTACACGTGGTCCTCTCCAACCCAGAACAGTAACTAGATTTCTCCAGTTTTCATAAAGCAATGTATTGCGTAGAGTTTTATACAGAGGCCGGCCTGAGGCTCATTCAAGGAGATAAAAGATGAACGGCATGAGAGTGATGAGACCCTAGCCAACTCCTGAATCCTCTTTAATTGTTCACAATCGAATACACAACACGAATACATTTACGCATCAGCAAAACAAACGCTTTAACACTCACATGCCCCACGCTAAGTTCGAAGGTTTGTATCGTGGGTACGGAAAACATTCACATAACACACACTCAAACCCAGGTTCAAAACGCAAATTTTCCTTGGGGAGAAAGCTTGTGTTCCCACCGGGAATCGAAACCCGATACCTGTTGCAAGCAACCATTTACACCAGCAGGCAGTTCATTATATATTATACTAGCGATCCGCCCCGGCTTCGCCCGGGTGTGATAAATGAAGAACCGCTCGACCGATTTTTTGCAAGCTTCACATAAACCATCTACTAAATAGTCCGAACAAAGCCTAAACATTTGGTTTGGATAGGTGAGCCCGTTCTTGGGTTATAAAATAACAACGAAAAGTGGCATTGATTTTTATATATATAGAAGACTAGCGATCCGCCCCGGCTTTGCCCGGGTGTGTTAAATGAAGAACCGCTCGACCGATTTTTTGCAAGCTTCACATAAACCATCTACTAAATAGTCCGAACAAAGCCTAAACATTTTGTTTGGATAGGTGAGCCCGTTCTTGGGTTATAAAATAACAACGAAAAGTGGCATTATATATATATAGATAGATTATAATATTGTTTTATACATGTAGTTATAATTGCATTATTTCACAAGCTATGCCTCGCGTAGTCAAATAAACAACTAATTCTCTTATTGAAAACAAACTACTGACGACCCAGTTGGCGCAGTGGTCAGGTCTCCGCCCTCTGCGCCGTGGGTCCTGGGTTCGATTCCCGGCAGGAGCACAAATTCCTTCCCAAGGGATATTTGTGTTTCTGGTTCTGGGTGTAATGTGTGTGTTGTGAATGTTTCCGGCACCCACGATACAAGTCTTTGAACTTAGTGTGGGGCTGTGAGTGTGAATGCGTTTGTTTGTTTGTTTGTTTAACTACTATAAATACTTTGTTAGTATAGAACAAAAAATTTTTGATCACAGGCATATTGTGACAAAAGGACGGACCGACGCACAAAGCGCTGCAACATCCAAGTCTCCTAAGAGAAATCAAAATCGTTCATTCACATAGGCCCCAAAGTGGCACTCACGAAAGTTAATGACTCTACTGCCAGATTCGCAAAATTACAGCCAGCAGAATCGAGAAAAGGGTCGACCAATAAGCGTATATTTACAAAGTCACACACACAAACTATCGTATTATTAAAATTAAAAAGAATATATATTCTAGGAAAATAGTAAAAGAGGGTTCGTAATGTTATTTTTATATTTTATGCTTTCACACTCACAGCCCTACACAAAGTTTGGAAGACTCGTATCGTGGGTGCCGGTAACACTCACATCGCACACAAGACCAGAAACACAACTTTCCTTGGGCAGAAAACTTATGTTCCTGCCGGCAATCGAACCCCAAACCCACATCTGCTTAGATGACGAACGCGCGCCTCACTAAGCCAAAGCAGTAAAGCAGTTGCCATGATCTTTTATTTTTCGTTCTGTTTCTTAAAAATACTGTATTACAAGTCAATAGTGAATAAGTTCTATAACTGGCCGTTCGCGCCGAACTGAGATCTCGCGCCTACATTTTACCTCATGGAGAAAAACTTTTGAGGTTACTTGCTTATAAGTAACTTTTTATTTTTTTAAATAATTGTTTGATTTCTGTATTTGTATCAGGTGACATTTGAGAGGTGGTAGAGCATTTTGTGAGTTGCTCGCCTGGCTTGCTACCAAAGTAGCTTACCACCATCAAGTTGAAAGTCTGCCGCCAAGCCAAATACGGTGTTCCGGCAGTTATCCTTGAGAGCCTGCGTATTCCAGGTCTAGTGTGTTTACCAGCTTCGATCACATCGTCACTTACCATCAGGTGAGATAGTGGTCAAACACTAGCCTGTCACAAAAAAAAAAAAAATTGTTGTTCAAGTACAGGATATAACGGATATTATACGTAAGTCTCAGCGTTCAGCGTGAATCCGTTTTTGAGGTAGACCCCGGGACAAAAAAGATCTAAAAACAGTGACTTTGGTGGCCTACCAAATTGTAATTTTATAACATATTTTATAAGCAACGGTTTCGTACTTTACTTGTAAAGCTCTTTTCAATGATACCCCAAACGGACAGAAAAAAATATATTAATTTATTTTGCTCGCCACTGACGTGTATGAGTGCCCCCTTATTATCTCTGAACCCGACACCTTGCTTAACCGACAGATGAAAAGGTAGCAAAAAAACAGATTAATTTTTCGGATTATTACAGATTTGTTTTTAGTTTTTAGGGTTCCGTACCCAAAGGGTCAAAACTGGACCCTATTACTGAGACTTCGCTATCCGTCCGTCTGTCACCAGGCTGTATCTCAAGAACGGTGATAGCTAGACAGTTGAAATTTTCACAGATGATGTATTTCTATTGCCGCTATAACAACAAATACTAAAAATAAATAAATATTTTAGGGGGCTCCCGTACAACAAACTTGTTTTTTTTTACCGTTTCTTGCTCGATACTAATAACGGTGACAGGTAGACGCTTTAACACTCACTCACTATTCACAGAATATTTAATTTTATGTACTCTTTAAATATAATTAATTAAAATAAAATAATAATGATTATGGTAATGGTACGGAACGCTTCACTCGCGAGTATAAATAAATAATGTATAATAATGTATAAATAAAACCGGCCAAGTGCGAGTGGTCGCACTTGGCCGGTTTTATTTATACATAATATTAGTCTGATAAATATTAATAGTAAATAAAAATGGTGAAATAAAACGCCTTCAATATATCATGGGTAAAATTTATTCTTTGCTTAAAATTATATAAATGATACAATATGTACCTAATTACTATAAAAAAATAAGCTAAGCTACTGTGCGTACAAAAACATCAATATGTACATACTTGACAAAAAATATGTTAGAACAGATATATTATTTTGAAATCAATCAATTGATGATTAATTTCTTTAATAAATTATATTATTTTCAATATTACAATCTTATTATTCCCTATTGTCACCATTTTTTTATAATGTATGTAAATCTTTGATTATTATCTCTAATTATTATTAATTAAATAATAATTACAGTGCAAGATTGCATTAGTAGTAGCAGTAATATTTTATGAATGCCATAACTTTTTAATATACTTAGTTTTTATGCAACCAATTGACAAAATGAGTAGGACGTTAGCTTGATGGTCGCTTACCATCATCATCATGCTTGCTAATTATAGATCAGTGCCACCATAAGATTCAAAATCCTGTGCGGCAATGCACTGCACCTTGAAATTATTAGTTTTTATTCTATCTAATTTTAGTGCTCATGGTTCTTGCAGCAGTGCCGAACTATTAAAATCTCAAAACAAATGAAAAACATGGTAAGCTCAAGTTATTATCTTATACAAACATTCTCAACAAAGAACATTTTTACAAACTTTTATTTAGTTTCACCTGTTCAGTTATCTGTCGATATGTCAAATCTTGCAAGCTACATTAAACCCACCTCCTGATATCCCTTTGGACTTAAATTTGGTGTACGTATGTAACTTTGGTGACAATACAATGATATGGTACCATGGTCTGATGATGGAGACGGAAGATGGCCATAGGAACTTTTGAACTAAACGAGATAAACCCATCAAGTTTGGGCTCATTTGTCTTGACAGTTAATCTTTTTTTTATTTACAACTGGCTTATATTTACAACAAGCTTTATTTTTAAAAACATTTTAATGTATTACTTGTTTTGTATTATTGAAATTTTATAAACTGCCCCTCCACCAAAAAACACAAACACACCATTTACAAATTCTATATTTTGATATCAAAAGATTTAAACTTTGTAACATTATTCAATTATATTGATAACGTCAACAACGACTAATTTTCGAAACCAGTAAATACTTCAAATCGATGATTCAGCGACTTGACACAGTGCAATTTCGTCTTCGATTTCAAAGCCCCTCGATCCTTATTTTCAAAAGTATAGAAAACTCTTTTAATTCTCGCATGAACAAGAGCCATCGCACACATAACGCATGGCTCTCGTATCAAATAAATATCATATCCTGTACATAAGTAAGGTGAATCATCAACGTTGTTATCTGTGGCATCTTTCTTACTGACATACTGTCTCGCTCCGAAGGTCACTTGATGGAATTTGTGTCTTAATTTCCAAATAGCGTCTTTTACTGGTTCATCATTCGTAGTCCATGCTCCTCCGTTTTGAGTCTTTGCTACATTATCTACTGCAATCATAGCTGCATGTTGAATAGGATGCTCTACTCTATTATCAATCGCTATAGCAACTACTGACTTATTAATTGGATCAACGACTATCGCAGCATTTAAGTCACAGGAATTTAAATCTTGTACAGATGGAATAAAGTCTTGTTTAGATAGGGAAATTTTAGCTAGTTGAAATGCCATTCCCATATAAGTTCGATGCATTTGCAGTTCTGTCTGTCTGAAGCAAGAGTTACTGCTCAGCATTTTTTCTATATACCTATTTGGATGGAAATTACAACTCCACTTTTTATTGCACTCTATACTTTGCTTCTTTGTTAACGGAGGTAGTGACGGCACCTCCACTTCCTTGCAATAATCAAACATATCTCGCAACTCTGGGACGTGGAATTCAATGAAATCTTGAATGGAGTGCAAAAAGGTTTTACTTAATTCGTCAGAAAGGCAAAGTAAGACTGAGTGCTTGTTAACACGCTTCAAATGTTGCAAGTTGTTTAAGGGTAGCTTCTCATTTAGAACCTTTATTGCATTCGATATGAATTTTGTATCTTTAATATGCCCAGCATAACATTTCTGTAGCGGGATGGGATTATTAATTTCGTCGCACAATATTGCTGTTAAATTTGTCTCCGACTCTATGACTTTGTCGATGAATTCGTCAACGCTGTCCGTCTTCTTCTTCTTGATAGGTGGTTCGGTTGCCTCCGCCATTTTCTTGAACTAATAAACGATGCTGAAAAATAAAGATGACACCACTTTTTCACAACACACTGTTTTTTAACACCTTCAAACATGCTAATCTCACTTCTGAACATAGAATACTAATATAAAATTATCTTAAAAAATATGGTTTTTAATCTTCGCTGTTCTATTAAAGTACATTCAACTACATGTCCGACAATATGTTTCATATTAACATATAGTGTGATTGATATAGAATTAGGACTTAACAAATTCTATACCATAGCTACCATAGCCAAGATATAGCGTTAACTTTGAATGGATAATGGAGTAGCACAAATGTTTTTGAACGCGTAATATAAATTGTGACCAGCAACGTTAAGATTGTCATAATGACCATAACAAGACACTTAGCCTTATGCAATGAATAAATATTTACCATACCAATACTTATTCGTTCCCCACGACATTGGAAACAATAATCATATTACAAATAAAAAAATTACATACATGCATCAAGGTTAACCGAGACTCATCGAAGTCCCTATTAAGATTCCATTATTACATCCCGAAATTTTTACTAGAACTCATACAGGGCCGTTTGGATTGTACATTATGTTGTCTATCATGTTAATTGTTGACACAAAACTGATTGCTGATCAAATAATTTATATAAACACAAGGTAACGCGTGTGACTTGCTTCACAGTGAAACGTAAAGTTATTTTAAAAGTAATTCAAATACACGTGAATGCTGCATCGATCGGCACAATACAACGTGAATTTGCACGCCTAATTCGTCTCGTTGATTTATAATGAGCAGAAATAACTATATTCATGGAAATTTTACCTCGATTTTATCTGCGTTTTCTTCGATAAATTCGGTTATTATTCTGTAGTGTCTTCTTAGTATATGGACAATCTCACTATATATTGTTGTGTATAGCACAGATTACAGTAGGAATGCGTAAGAATAACAAAATAATTAATATTTTGATAAACACGTAAAGTGCAAATTCAAGCAGCCATCATAAGCTGATTAATGTTTTCGTTTACAGTATATGTATTTACAATAGACGAATCTGATTGGTTAACGAGATATAAGAAATTATACTACTAATAATCAACCACTGAGGTGCCGTATATGTTCAGACGTTTCGTTGACATTAGAGATATAACGGAAAGTTGTAACTGAGATCTTACTGGAAAATTACGTTCCTCTCTACATTTAGAGTTCTTACAATAACATGCAATACTTATATTTTTGAGTTTTGCCGCGAATGTGAAAAATGGGGTTGATGATTTTATAATATTCCAAAACCTGTGATTCTTCGAGTGTTAATGTGTAATGATGGTGAATTATTAGCCGATAATACTTAGTAAACGTGCATAAGTGTAGACAACTCATACAAAGTTGACTTCGCTCCAAATATCCAATAGAAGTTCTAGTAAAATTTTTACCATTTTACTAGGACATGACTTAACTATGACTGACCTTGACTCTTTTACTTGACTTTGACTGTGACTAGGACTTTTAATATTAAATAAACTTGTAATATATTATTACTTGACACTGTCTAAATGCACATGATTGCGAAACCAAAATTAAAAGAAAAAAACAAAAAAGACGTGTGGCACTCGGGGACTGCCGCGGTAAAGCTATTGCATAGCATTTTTTATCAGCTTATGCAATTATAATTATTTATTTATTTTATTTATGCAGTATTTTTTTTCCTGTCACCTAGAGGCGAGTTGCTAAAACTAAAGAGACAAGCGTGATATTTCAAAATAGTCATTAAAAGTTCTGCTATTCATCGATAGATGGCAAAACTAAAAAGTATCACCGCTGTGCCGGTCGGAGTGGGGGGTGGATTCGGTCTCCACGCTCAAGGCCCGCGCATAGAGGAACTTTTTATACCGGAAACGGGCCCGCGATAGAAGCTATGCAATAGCTTAAAAATATTTTACGTCATTCGTTGACTCAAGCTTCGAGTCCCTATATTGTACGACCAATAATGCACGGCCTGATAATGTACGGCCAATAATTTGCTACCAGTATTCCATGATATGGCTTCCAATTATCAGGTTGTGCAATACGGGCCGTACATTATCGACACGGAGTGATATTACGCAGCCAGTATTGTACGCACATTATTGCACACACCGATATTTGGAAGTACCATGTCCATGAATTATTGGGCGTACATTATTGGTCGAACATTATCGATACGGACTGATTTTGTACAGGCAATAATTGTGGACCCGGAAATGCACGGCATTATATTTCGAATCCATGTATATGAATTATCAGGGTGTGCATTATTGGCTGTACAAAATCAGGCTGTGAAATATCGGGTCGTACATTATTTTCTCCCCAAGTTTCATCTGAAAGATGTTAGCTTCTAGCGTACTTAGAGGAATATTTTTGCTAGCAGCTTCTAGCAAGCCAATTAAATTGGTTATATTTCGTTACTGCAATACATTTTACACTGAGCTACAATTAGTAGTAATATTAGCTCAGTGACATTTTATTATATACCTATTTATAACAAAGTGGTTGGATAGAGCTGTTCCCATGATAGGTATAAACAAAAAAAATAAGTACTGAATTAACCAACTTGGTTAAGTACATTCGATTGCAAAACTTTTTACGGCACAAAAACTGCAATGCGCATTTTTGTACATAAATAGGTATGTTATGTTTTTGATGGGTTCTCTAAGAGAAAGAAAAATACTGAAAAAATATATACATACTAGCTGTGCCGTGCCGTGAAAAGTAGTCTATGCGATAATCCTAGGTTTAAGCTATGTACATTCAAAATTTCATCCAAATCCGTTAAGCCGTTAAAGCGTGAAGAAGGAACAAACATCTACACACACCTACACACTAACTTTCGGATTTATAATATTAGTAGGGTTATTAATGTTATACCTAGTTACGTTCGCGTTGATAGTATATTGTGGACGACCTAGAATATTAATTCAAATTAAAATGTAACTTTATTTTATAGCAGGTTTAAATAAAAATTAGACATATTCAAACAATAAACACATTTTTTAGTATTTTAAATTTTTTGTTTATTATGTAACGCCGCATACTACATAGCTGTTAAATGTTATATTTATTATATAGGTAATTAATTATCTAGTACATAATGGTGTAAAAATGTTAAATAATTAAACATACTAGGTACAGAACCTACGTGGCACAAATTGTGAATAATATTTCTAAGTATATTTATAAAATGTGGATATAAACTTAGATGGGTTATTTGTTCTCTGTGGCTTGGTACCACGCCTGGCATGTTTCTACTGCAATCTCACACAGCGCGAAGAGGGCTCTGCCTGTCGAGTCATATTCTATGGAAAAAGACAAGTAATGATAAACAAAACAGCCGTTATTTTTGCCGCGAAAGTGAAAAATGGCGTTGATGATTTTGTAAAATTTTCGAAAACCTGTGTTTCTTCGAGTGTTGATGTGTAATAATGGTGGATTATTAACCGTTAACACTAAGTAAACGTGCATAAGTGTAGGCAAGTTATACAAAGTTGAAAATGTGATTTTCGCTTTCGCTCCAAAACTCCAATAGAAGTTCTAGTAAAGTTTCTACCACTTTACTAGGGCATGACTTGACTATGACTTTACTCTGACTCCTTTACTCGACTTTGACTGAGACTTAGTCACTACTTTTATTAGGAAATGTTATATTTGCAATAAATATACTATTACTTGACACTGGCTAAATGCACAAGATTGCGTAGCCAAAATAAAATAAAAAAACAGAAGAGCCAGCGTTTTTCAGTCTAGCGTGCTTGCCACGTGCTGTCACAATATTTACCTATTGCAGAGCCGAGTTACTTAATGGTCTGGTAGAAAAAAAAACACAATTCTAATAAGTCCGTCAGTTAAATTATCAAAAAATATTAAACATTTACGTTTTCGCACTCACAGCACCACACAAAGTTCAAAGATTTGTTTCGTATATGCCGAAAACATTTTTATCACTCACACACAATCACACCCAGGACCAAAATCACAAATACCCCTAGGGAAGGAAAATTGTGCTCCTGCCGGGAATCGAACCCAGAACTCACAGAAGAGCACAGACATATCACACAGTCTTCTGTGTTCTGTGTTCTTGCAATGAGTGGCGTTCACCATATTGTGACCACAATATGGTGACATACATATGGTGACATACATTGTCATTGTCACCTATTTAATAGCAGAGGTGAGTTCCAAGTTGAAGTTGTGTGTGTAATGTGAATGTTTCAAACGTACAAGTATCATATAGAAGTCACTTACCAACATTTCCTCGTTTTCCAAAGATGGAGCCATTTAGTGGCGGTTTTCTGTAAGCTGCATCGGCACCTTCCAAAATACAAAGCGTTGCCACGACGACACAAAATAGGGCGAGGAATCGCATGTTTCGTAGTGCCTAAGTACAAAAAAAAAATTTTAAATGTTGCTTCAAATTTTATGATCTAAAAACTTGATTAAGCGTGTTTTGCCGCGAAAGTGAAAAAATGGCGTTGTGGGTTTTGTATAATTTTCTAAAACCTGTGATTCTTCGAGTGTTAATGTGTAATAATGGTGGATTATTAACCGTTAATAGTTGGTAAACGAGTATAAGTGTAGGCAAATGATACCAAGGTGAAAACGTGATTTTCGCTTTCGCTCCAAAACTCCAAAACAAGTTCTAGTAAAGTTTCTACCACTTTACTAGGGCATGACTTGACTATGATTGGACCTTGACTCTTTTACTTGACTTTGACTGTGACTGATGACTAGGACTTTTAATATGAAATACACTTGAAATATATTATAACTTGAAACTGGCTAAATGCACAAGATTGCGAAGCCAAAATTAAAGGAAAATAAAAACTCATAATTAATTAATGTAAAATAAGAATAATTGTAATCATTACAAAAAGCATATAACAGATTACAGGCTTAGTTTATAAGCGAACTGAGCAACTCTCATACCTTTCAAGACTATGTTTCAAAATTACTTGTTGTTCACTTCAAGTGCAGTCTTAAACTGTTGCAATTTCTCATCTTCCATCCCTTTTTATATGAGACAGCTATATGTAGATAGATAGACACTATGAGTATACTTATATTGATAGCAAGATGACGCGTAAGTACAAGGTGTTCTAAAATCTATTACTATTAGTTAATACTTTATTGCACAATAATAGTGTTCAAAAGGAGAGCTTAATGCTAAAAGCATTCTCTACCAGTCATCCAGCGGTGGAAATGAAATGACATGAGGCGTGCATCAATCAGGGATAAAGTAGATCATTCTAATAGAAAATTTATGGTTGACATATACCTCCGGTTCGCTCGAAGCGTTTGGCTTCTACTACTATAACGAGTTAAAGTTGGTAAAGAACCATTAAGCAGCGACTTTCCCTTGGCCACCTTCCATCTCCATCATCAGATCAACACCATGTCATCATAATATTGCATTATCAAGCGATTTACACATGTATGCAAAATTTAAGCTCAATCGGTAACCGGGAAGTGGATCAAATTTAATTTGCAAGATTTTTGACAAACATCGGGACAGGTGAAACTAAATTTAAGCTTGTAAAAAAGCGTAAAATATCAAAAGTACATTCACTTTTTATGGAGTCGTGTTTTTTTAATTTATAGGATAATTACTTGTTCTTTGTTTTTATATTTGGTTACATTTGTTGCCTCTTTCTTTCTTTTATATACGATTAAATTAAACAAGTAAGATTTCTTCAGGAACATACCTAATACCTAATTTTATTATATACATATTGGTCCCATCAAAATAATTAAAATTGAATGTAGTTCCGGAGACATTGGAGTAAAAGTCAGTTACGATTTAAAGAGGTTTTAATAAAAAAATATGGGGCATATGATTTTAGTAAAGAATTTTAAGTTTATTTAAGATCAAAATGTCATGTTCAACTAAGTGTTTTTCTTTTGTCAATACTCATATTATAAAAAAAATCTGTGTTACTGTTTTACTTTTGATGAATTGTGATACATCCTGTACAAAATACGTGATAATTATAGGATCCCCATGGTATCATATTTTATTTCAAGTTGATGGGTTGTTGATTCGATTTGCCGGATACTAGGATAGAAAATTAGAAAAATATTATGTTATGTAACTAATTATTAGGTGGTTTGTGCTTGGTACCGTTTTATAAAAGCAAATCAGTAATGTATTTAGGCTAAAGTGAATATTATAACAAAAAGGAACGTTATACTATATATTTAGGTTAGGGAAAAAGTCTTTTCGCATTATAGTATGTATGAACTTGTAGTAAAATCTCTTTGGCTATACTATTTTTATCTGGCTGGTTTTGGTATCATTAAAAGTTTACATTTTATAGAAGATAATTCTAAATTCAAATTAGGAAAAATGTGTGATTTTTATTTATTTTTCTACTTTTTTTTTACTGTCAAGATGAGTGAATCTAATGAAGAAATTCGATACATTTTAAAATTTTACTCCAAAAAAGGGAAAAATGCAACGCAAGCCGCGAAAAAAATTTGCGATGTTTATGGACCTAGTGCAGTGTCTGTGAGAGTAGCACAAATTTGGTTTAAGCGTTTTCAATCCGGAAATTTTGATGTTAAAGACAAAGATAATTTAATCACTCCGTTTAGTCAAAGATGCACGTCGGTCGCTCTGGTCGCCCTATTACGGATGGATGCCATTTTTGAAAAAGTGGAGCAAGATCGGTTAGGGTGTCGTAAAGGGGGCACTGAGGAAAAAGGACTTAGAAAAATTTCGCTTATAATTTAGGCTAGGGCAGTCATCAATAGGTACGACGACGAGCGAAGCGAGGAGGAGTGGTTAGGTTTCTTGTGACCACAGCGCGCGAGCCGAGCGAGCGAAGCGAGCGTGCCGCGGCAGCGGCCGGCGAAGCGCCAGAAAAACTTTCTGTATTTTGTATATTGCGGGGCTGTGAGTGTTTTAAATTATATGTGGTTCTAACTAAAGAAGATTGTCTTGGATAGTTCTATCGAATCCCGAAATAAAAACATATGCTTAATAGGGAGTCAACATGGTCTGAAATTTTTCTAAGTGTCTGCCCCCTTCTCGACACCTGCTACAGTTTTTGGGACTTAGAAAAATTTTGAAATTTTTTGTGCTAAAATGACCCTGTAATTTTTTGATGCCATCACGTAGGACTACCTTTCTGGACAAATTTTAATACGAAAAGTTTTTTTCTCCAACATAAGCCTACTGAGTTATGGTCAAAATAAGATTTTGATTGCATATTGCGGGGCTGTGAGTGTTTTAAATTACATGTTGTTCTAACTAAAGAAGATTGTCTTGGATAGTTCTATCGAATCCCGAAATAAAAACATATGCTTAATAGGGAGTCAACATGGTCTGAATTTTTTCTAAGTGTCTGCCCCCTTCTCGACACCTGCTGCAGTTTTGGGACTTAGAAAAATTTTGAAATTTTTTGTGCCAAGATGACCCTATCATTTTTTGATGCCATCATGTAGAACAACCTTTCTGGATACATGTTTGTCTAAAACATTTTTACCTCAAACCTACCCCTACTAAGTTATGGTCAAAATCAGTTAAGGTCAAGGTCAATGACCTCGATATGAAGGTTACCGACTCCAAGCACCATTAAATATAGCAATTATAAAAAGAAAAAAAAAAAAAAAAAAAAACTGTTCTGCCCCCTTTACGACACTCTGACCGCAAGATCGGCATATCAGTTGTTACGACGTAGCTGAAGAACTGGGAAATGACCACAAAACAGTTTTGGCGCATTTAAAAAAAAATGGGTACACAAAAAAGCTCGATATTTGGGTACCTCACGAGCTCACTGAAAGGAACCTAATGAACCGTGTATTCATTTGTGATTCTTCATTACGACGTAATGAAACCGAACCATTTTTGAAGAAGCTGATAACTGGTGATGAAAAGTGGATCACTTACGACAAGTACGTGCGATAAAGGTCGTGGTCAAAGGCCGGTCAGGCTTCACAGACTGTGGCGAAAACCGGGTTAACTCACAACAAGGTGATGCTGTGTGTGTGGTGGGATTGGAAGGGCATTATTCATTATGAGCTGTTACCACCAGACAGGACCATCGATTCTGGACTCTACTGCGAAAACTGATGAGATAAAAGCAAGAAGTTAAAAGAAAGCGGCCGGAATTAATCAACAGAAGGGGTGTGGTTAGCCACTCAGCAAAAATTAAGAGTTTGGCTGGGAGGTGTTAATGCATCCGCCGTTTAGTCCTGACCTTGCACCTTCAGATTTCCACCTGTTTCGTCTCTTCAGAATTCTTTAGGCAGTGTCAGGTTAACATCACGAGAGCCTGCCAAAACCACTTGTCGCGGTATTTTGATCAGAAGCCCTGAAATTTCTATGATGGCCTACAAGATGGCAAAAAGTTATCGAACAAAATGGTACCTACATTCTTCAGTTAAATGTAAATAAACTATATTAAAAAAAATTTTGAATTTTCTTAGAAAATGCGAAGAAACTTTTTCCCCAACCAACTATATGTAAATATATTTTATGCTCGATAGGCAAGCACACGACATAATCACTACCTGAAGGAAAGTAATGACGCGGCCGAATATGTTGCATGCTTGCCTAGAAGATACGTACTTATTCACACTGACTTGAAGTCTCCACAATATACATATATCTCTAAAATCGCAATACGGATGATAAACGTAAAAACGAAATGCTTCGAGCGAAGTGGAGGAATGTCAACCATAAATGGATTCAACGTTTGACAGTTTGTTTTGTTGTTATACCTTATTAAGGATTGCTCGATCGATTTAAACTGCAGCCTTACTGCAAATTTTACTTTGCCGAGCAGGATTTTGACCTAAGTTCAAAACTCTGGATGGCACTGAACTCAAGCGTCACGCTTCGTCGCTCGTCTGATGGTAAGCCATCAGACAAGTGACTTGTTTTGCGAAATTCTAAAAGATCTTTTATGTGCTAGTACTGGCGACATTTGGTGAGGCCCTTTTGAAAGACCTAACGGCTTTAGTAAGTGATGTTGTCAGGTAAAGTCAATAATGACGTCACAGATATTTTGTACGGCGCAAATTTATGCGCACTAAACAAAAAAGATGGTGGCATCAGGCCTATAGCGGTAGGCACCACATATCGCCGCCTCGTGGCATTAATCGGTGGTAAGAAAATGTTTGCTTTTTTGCACAGGGCGCAGGGCTTGGTCGCAAGCTTCTTTAATATATATAAGACTACGAGGCTTAGGTATACGTAAAATTTCTAGTTAGCTTTCTTGTCCTCAGTTTATTCAAAATAAGTTGAAAAAATAATTTGTTTGGTTTCTTAACAAATATCAAATCTGACTGAGGCCAGAAGCGCCTGGGAGATGGCATGTCCAAATACCGGGCTCCCTGCGAGGTTATCCTCACAGAGACTGTGGGATCGGCTGCTCTGTGAACTAGAACACGGACACATCTTATAAATAGGCATCCTAGCGTCACAGAGCGTGTTCGACTTCTAGCAGTTTCTGTATGGGAGTCCGGGCTTTGGTTGCAGTCCATCTCCCCTTTTAATACTGGTACACTTATAGATCTATCTGCTTTCCGTCTCACTATATGCTTACTTTTGGGTGCAAGGTGCTACGTTGTCTATAGCTGTGAGTGTGGTACTGCTGTTGATCAGCTCGGTCACCACGGCCTCTCGTGCCAGAAAAGTGTCGGCCAAATTTCCCGCCACACCAATCTCAACGATATAATCCGCCGGGCTTTTACCAGCACCAATGTTCCAGCCATTCTCGAACTGAATGGTCTGATGTGTGACGATGGTAAACGACCCGACGCGCGACGGCATGACTTTAATTCCACGGAAGATGAGACGGCCTTTAGTGTGGGATGCAACGTGTGTCGACACTTTAGCTTCGTCTTATCTTTATGAATCATAACAGCATGGGGCTGACGCCGCGGCAACTTCGGCAGAGCACCGCAAAAAATATGGAAACCTCGGCAGTGGTTACATGTTTGAGCCGTTTGGTGTCGAGACACTGGGTCCGTGGGGACCGGGAGCTCATTCTATTTACAAACATCTATCAGTACACCTGGTTGAAACGATGCGTGATTTTTTTTAATGTTGGTACTTTTTGGCACAAAGTATTTAGCATTGCAATTCAAAGAGGCAATGCCGGCTGCATGATGGGAACGCTACCCACTGGTAGTGGGCTTGAGCACTTGAGTTACCTATTAGCTTGATGTGTTTTAGGTAACGTAGGTCTTTACTGTATATAGTTATCTTTTAGTTTTAGGAAATCTAGGCACTTGACACGTAGTATTTTCACATACTTAAAAAAAAAGTTTATATCATATTTAACTCTAATGTTTTATTGTGATTTACAGACTTTTTCTGTGATTAAATGAGTTCAATTCGATATAATATATTTGATAAAAATAACACTTTTGTTAGATAACAAAGGTTCTCGCATCCAAACTTTAAATGCCATATTTGGCTTTAGGCCACAGCTTTACATGTCCTTTGAGAATTTGGAGTTATTCGCTTGTATGTATTAGACGCTAAATACTTCTGAAAGTCGGACGGACGGACAAAGCTGAATTAGCCAAGTCAACTTAGAAATCTCGCTCCGCTCGATCAATGATAGAATGTTTTATTTATTTCTCCATCAAATATTTCCAATATTTGAAGATCCCTGTTAGGATCCACCTATCTTGTTACTCTTTGTTTGAGTAAATTAGGTAGAATTATATAGAATTGGCCACTGTACCCACAGACAGGTCCCACTCCATTAACTCTGCAAACATGCTCTAATCCAATAAGGTCGCTAAACTTATCAGAGGAACCATTTGCTATTAATCTTATGCACTAATAAAGTTATAATCTCCTGTGGCACGGACTACGTGCGATCTCCAATAGATCCGATAATTGAGTTTGGATACTGCCCTGATTTTGCGGTATAAAATGGCGGGAACATCCATCCCCAGCATCAGTTGTCTCACAGCAGCGGAGTTGCCAGCAAGAAAAAATCTAAGCAAGGTATTTTTCTGTTAATTAACCGGCTTGAATCCTTTAATATTTTAAACGATTTGAAAGGAATTTTTGGGCTATTTAAATACTCATGCAATATATCATTTTTAGTTAGAATTTTAGGAATCCTTTAATATTTCAAACGACTTCAATGAAATTTGTGGGTTATTTAGATACTTATGTAATAGATGTATTAGTTAGAATTTCTTTTGAATAATTAAATTTATATGCAACCAGCATTACGTAAAAGATTATTTTTTTCAAATGCGTTTTGTAAGGATATAGTTTTAACTGGACTTAAAACTCGAACGTTATTCCTTCCCAAGGGATATTTGTGCTTCTGGTTCTGGGTGTAATGTATGTGTGATGTGAGTGTTTCCGGCACCCACGATACAAGTCTTTGAAATTAGTGTGGGGCTGTGAGTGTGGACGCGTTTGCGTTTGCGTTTGGTTTTTTTTGTTATCAAAATATACCTAAAGAGTGTATATTATATTTAAGTTGAATAACTTAATCGCTAATATTATATTAAAAAGGTTGATAATAAAAAAAAAAACTTTTATGTAGTTTAAAAAAGCCAAAGCATTGCAAAAAAAAAAAACAGTGTAGATCTTAAAAACACACTGTAGAATGAAACTTTTGTATTACAGGGAGACATTTTAATTATTGTCATCATCATTTATACCCTCACCACTTTTAATCACACAAAAAGGTTGCGGATAAGAATTTCAAAGCCCTCTCAAAAAAGATCACTTCTATAAAACCTGTCGAAAATAATGTAATTTTTTTAGTTTATAAGTGGGATGCCTAATGGTAAGCGTCACGCTTGCCCATTACAGATTTTTGTACTTTTCTACCGACTTCACAAAAAAGGAGGAGATACTGAAGACGACCGTATTTTGTATTTTTTTTTATTACCTCATAACTTTGTTCCACGTGAAACGATTTTGATTTTTTTTCTGTTTGAGAGATATTGCTTTTTAGTTGTTCTTGAAATATCGTCAATAATGCGTGTTTGGTACATCTAATCTGATCAAAGTTCCGAAGATAAAGCGGTGAAGTAGATTTTTTTAAGCTTTGCTTGCGTTTAATTATATATGTCAAAATCTTGTGCGAGCGCGGCAAAGCACTGTGCTCGTCACCCTGATGTTTATAGATCTCTTTAGCCCTATCATTTCATTGTCATTTTTTATTAACCATGTATTAAGCTATTGCATCGCTTCTATCGCGGGCCTTGAGCGTGGAGACCGAATCCAGAAATTCCGTAACGAAAATAACCTAACACCCCCACTCCGACCGGCACAGCGGTGATACTTTTTAGTTTTGCCATCTATCGATGAATAGCAGAACTTTTAATGACTTTTTTGAAATATCACGCTTGTCTCTTTAGTTCTGCAACACGCCTCTAAGTGGCAGGAAAAAAATACTGCACAAATAAAATAAATAAATAATTATAATTGCATAAGTTGATAAAAAATGCTTTGCTATAGCTTTACCGCGGCAGTCCCCGAGGGCCACACGTCTTTTTTTTGTTTCATATCAAACGTGCGCAAACTCAAGATTAATTTAAACTTAAGTTAAAAAAAATATTTGTTCAATCTCTAAACAATACTGTATGTGAATTATATATGTTAAACTAGCAGTGCCCGCGACTTCGTCCGCGTGATTATTGGAATTTTAGTGAGGATCCCTATTTTTTTTGAAAATATAATATAGTCTATAGCCTTCCTCCATAAATGTACTATCCAACACTGAAAGAATTTTTCAAATCGGATCAGCGGTTCCTGAGATTACCGCGTTCGAACAAACAAACAAACTCTTCAGATTTATAATATTATTATAGATAATATAATGTATTACAGGTAATTATTTGTTTATTTTACGTAAGTTTATTTGATTAGATATTCTATTATTATTAATGGCAAGTATTGTTTATGTAGTTTAAAAATGTTAGTATTTTTTATTTATTTTTTATCTTTTTCATTGATTTTATCGCACCACCATACTTTCACTGTGCGTTTATATTTCCATCCAAATGTTGTCTGGAAGAGATCGCTCTTGGCGATATTATAAGTTTATCTGTAAGCTGTATGTGTCTTTTGGTGTCAATATAGAGTTATTGTATTTGTAATTTCAGATGTCCTGCGAAATGCTTCGTCTCACTGTCGCCGTTGTGTGCGTCTTGGCTCTTCTCCTGTCACTCGCTACCGTGACCGAGGCTAACTACAAGAACGCGCCTATGAACGGGATCATGTTTGGAAAGAGAGGACCTAATGGTATGCAACTGAATGATTCTTTGAATTTTAACGAACACTGTTAACATCAATTACATTATCGAAATCAAATAAACATACCGAATTGAAATAATTAAAATAGATGCTAACAATAATAACAAAATAATAAAACGAATATTTATAATAAGGGAAACCCCGCTCCGGATCGTTTCTGGTGCAAAAGATAGCTACTGCTATCCAGCATAGCAATGTTGCCAGCATATTGGGCACCTTTGCTGCTGGGACTATCAATGGTGGTCCATTTCACTACTTTGTGAAATGTTTAATTTATATTTCCTTCCGTATATATATAATAAAGCATTAAACATCCTGTTAATTATATGGGAATCCGTCCCTTTCACCAAGATCTTGTTCTAAGATATTGATAATAATCTCAAATGATACAATAGTAATTTTCTAAAATGGACTGCAAGTTTTAAATATTAAAAAAATTGTTAGGTAACTTCGAAGCCGTGTCTTTTGCCGCTTAGGTCTTAGCCGAAACTTAGGTCTTTGCTTTAAAGATGTATGTAGATTTAGTTTAGTTATATAAAATGATATAGGCAATTGGCTCTTTAATATTTATATGACAATGGTATTTGTATGAAATTGCATCGATTATTCATAGTTGGGTATCCATTTTTGCAGGAATTAAAGCCATTAAATCATATCCAGAGCGATGCATACCAACCCTAAACATGTGCTTCGTCCTCACACTCATTTTATTATTTTGAATCAAAACAATTGTGTGTGTGTGTGTGCGGGTGTGTTTGAGTAAATAATTCCCTTATAATAAATATAAAAAAAAAAAAATAGTGTTGACCGGGTGCATACGACATTTTTTATATTTATCCAAACTTTTAGTCGAGGCGCCAGAATGCTGGGCTCTTATTTAGCACAAAAAATTAGCATCGCTATTCAACATGGAATCGTAGCCAGTATTCAGTATTCTGGACAATTTTTCTTCGGCAAGCGGTTTACAACATTATTGAGTCCTATTTGTTTTACTCCCCTTTTGTATTCTTATCTGACATTATTATTGGAACGAAAGTTCCTTATCGCGCGTTGTGAAAGGGGGCTAGACGGAAAAAATTAAGACCAAAAGTTGTAACGACACTTTTTGCTATAGTTGTAAGCCATACCACGTTCTCGTCCGATCACCGAAGTTAAGCAACGTCGGGCGCGGTCAGTTCTTGGATGGGTGACCGCCTGGGAACACCGCGTGATATTGGTTTTTGCATGTTTCTTTTAATTTTGGAACGAAAGTTTCTTATCGCGCGTTGCGAAAGGGGGCTAGACGGAAATTGAACTTCGTTCCATCCGGGTGTCCCTTGACACCTCTCAAGTTTTTTTATTATTTAAGGAATAAATCAATAATGTTATAAAGATATTAATTATGTCTTATTATTTACAGATTACGATAACCGTGGCAAGACATTCACGGCCCTCTGCGAGATTGCTACCGAAGCCTGCCAGGCGTGGTTCCCATCACAAGAAAACAAATAAAATATTATCAAAACCATGGCATTACGACATCGAGAAACGACTGAACTGACTTGGCTGGCATATATCTGGTGATTTGCTTCGGACTCGTTATATTTTTCATAGTTATAAAGGCTGGATTTAGAAAATAAATTGTACTGAATTGATTGATGTTTTTTATTCCTAAATAATAAATTGATTTTATGTTAGTATTGGTCGCAATTCTAACCATTCTCTAAAATAAATTTCGATGTGTTATACTTAATTTTAGAGAATGCAAAAAAAATTATATCCTGTACTAACTACGGGCCAATTGCCTATATTTCCTAAAAATAAACTAAAACTATGTACAGCAAAGAACTAAAGTTACCTACAAGACATCGAGCTTATAGGTAACTCAAGTGCTCAAGCCCACTACCAGTGGGTAGCGTTCCCATCATGCTGGCGGCATTGCCTCTCTGAATTGCAATGCTAATACGTTGAGCCAAATAAGTGCCAGCATTTTGATCACGCGTCGCTTCAACCAGGCGCTCTGATAGAATTTTGAAAATAGAATGAGCTCCCGGTCCCCACGGACCCAGTGTCTCAACACCAAACGGCTCAAATATGTAACCACTGCCAAGGTTTCCATATTTGCGCCGTTTACGCTGCTCTGCCGAAGTTGCCGCGACGCCAACCCCATTCTGTGTTTCAGGAAGATGTGACGGAGCTAAAGTATCGACACAAGTTGCATCCCATACTAAAGGCCGTCCCATCTTCCATGGAATTAAAGTCATGCCGTCGGGTCTTTTACCATCGTCACGCATCAGACCATTCGGTTCGAGAATGGCTGGAACGTTGGCACTGGTAAAAGCCCGGCGGATGATATCGTTGAGGCTGGCGTGGCGGGAAATTCGGCCAGCACTTTTCTGGCACGAGAGGCCGTGGTGACCGAGCTGGTCAACAGCAGTACCACACTGACAGCTATGGGCAACATAGCACCTTGCACCCAAACGTAAGCATATAGCGAGACGGAAAGCAGATGGATCTATAAGTGTACCAGTATTAAAAGAGGGAATGGCCTGCAACCAAAGCCCTGACTCCCATACAGAAACTGCTAGAAGTCGAGCACGCTCTGTGACGCTAGGACACGTATCTAAAAGATGTTTCCGTGCTAGTTCACAGAGCGGCCGATCCCACAGTCTCTGTGAGGATAACCTCACTGGGAGCCCGGTATTTGGGCATGCCATCTCCCAGGTGCTTCTGGCCTCAGTCAGGTTTGCTATTTCTAAAGAACCCAAACTATGTGAAAGTATTTTTTCGACTAATTTAGAAGTACCATGAACTGAGGACAAGAAAGCCGGTAACGCAACACTAGAAATTTTACGTATCCCTAAGCCTCCTAGTCTTACAGGTAAAGAAGCTTGCGACCAAGCCCTGTCATCTATGTCAATATTCAAAACCGATATAAGAGTATTCTTTACGATATTGTCCATGCTCTCGAGGAGCGCGCTATGTTTCCATAGCGGACAACATCTTAAAGAATACGTAAATTTTGGGACAAAAAGACAGAATCTAATAATTGTAAAAGCCATATGAGTGTTAATTTTGAGCAATCTGTCGGAAGAATTTTTAAAATTTTGAATTTTTTCTTCTACAAAAGGTGAAATTGATTCATCTAATATCGGCGAACCCAAAAGGCGAAGTGAACACTTGTCTACTAGTTTTATATTGTAAGCCAATGAGTTAAATTTTTGTAAAACCGATAATTTGTCTGAACAGTTATCGCAAACAAAAAGTTCGCATTTCGAAAAATTTAGTTCAAGCCCAATCTTTTTAAATTCATCAATTATTAATTTTAAATCACTTAAGACAGTATTCACATCACCTCCCAGAGTTCCGTCATCCAAATACCAAACATTTAGTTTGGATTGGAGACGTTGAATTATTGGATTGACAGCTAAAGAAAAAATTGCTGGGCCGCACGGGTCACCCTGCTGACAGCCAACGGAAGACAAAAGAACATCGTTTTTGTAAATTAATTTTGATGGTTTGCCATAGCATTGCCAAATAAAATTATATAACTCTGGAATTTTATCTTTCACCTGGGTCAGAAGGGTGCCTCTATCAACAGAATTAAAAGCATTCTTAACATCCACCTTTAGCAACACCTCTCCACAATTTTGATTTAAAAATGTTCTAAGGGAATGGACAGCAGCCTCACATCCGCCCCGCGAACCAAAACCAAGCTGTATAGGCTGAAAAAGATTCCTTAAAGAAACAAAAATTTTCTTACAACCGATTTTAGCCGCGAGGCGGCGATATGTGGTGCCTACCGCTATAGGCCTGATGCCACCATCTTTTTTGTTAAGTGCGCATAAATTTGCGCCATACAAAATATCTGTGACGTCATTATTGTCTTGACCTGACAACATCAGGTTAACTAAAGCCGTTAGATCTTTTAAAAGTATCTCACCAATCTCGCCAGAACTAATATGAATGCATGGTTCTAATATGGTTATATTATCTTTGGTTCTAACCTAACCGTACCGTGATATAACCTAACTCAAATTTCGCCTTGCCATTGTGAGTAAATACTTTCAAATATTTTCAGTCAGTGCATTATTGGGCGTACAAAGGACTCAAATAAATGCAATACGGACAAGAAATGAATAATGCCAAACAATATTTAAATTTAAGGAATTTCAAAGCGAAACACTCAATTTTCAAAAATATTTTTTTTCGTACTTGGTCCGTCCCTGTTCTTTTTTATATAAAGTGCGTGTAAAAGCGTTTTTATTTTATACTAGCCGTGTCCCGCGGCCGCCCCGCTATTATTAAGATAATAAGCAGCCTATGTGTCCTAGGTATAAACTACATTAATTCCAAATTTCATCCAAATCCGTTCTGCCGTTAAAGCGTGAAGAAAGAACAAACATACTTACACACAAAGTTTCGCATTTATAATACTAGCCGTGCCCGCGGCTTCGCCCGCTATTATCAAGTTCAAACGTAGCATATGTGTTAATCCTAGATATCTATGTACATTCCAAATTTTATCCAAATCCGTTCTGCCGTTAAAGCGTGTAGAGGAAACAAACATACTTACATACTTGCACACTTACACACAAACTTTCGCATTTATAACATTAGTAGGATTAGTGGGATTCGCAATCAAACATTTTTAATGCTAATAAATTCTTATCAGGTTTTCACCCGGCTTCATCCGCGTTTATAATGAATGATGATGTGGATCAGGAGGGTTAAAAAGTACCTTTTCTGCGTTTTCGACTTTTCTATCTGACCCGTAGATAAAAAAAAATCTATTGCCTGTTTTTTCTAAAACTATTTAAATCTATACAGCAAAAGACCTAAATTACCTAATACGGGCCAATTGCCTATATTTCCTTAAACTAAATTAAACTACCTATATAGGTACAGCAAAAACTTAAGTTACCTACAAGGCATCGAGCTTATAGATAACTCAAGTGCTGAAGCCCGTGGGTAGCGTTCCTATCATGCTGGCGGCATTGCCTCTCTGAATTGCAATAAATACGTTGCGTCAAATAAGTACCAGCATTTCGATCACGCGTCGCCACAATCAGGCGGTCTGATAGATTTTTGTCAGTAGAATGTGCTCCCGGACCCACGGGCCCAGTGTCTCAACACCAAACGGCTCATAATTATGTAACCACTGCCGAGGATTCCAAATGTTCACCGTTTGCGGTGCTCTCCCGAAGTTCCCGCGGCGCCAACCCCATTCTGCGTTTCAGGAAGATGTGACAGAAATAAAGTGCCGACACAAGTTGCATCCCACACTAAAGTCCGTCCCATCTTTCATGGAATTAAGGTCTTTTACCATTGTATTAGATCGAGAATGGTTGGAATATTGGCGTTAGTAAAAACCCGGCGCATTATATCGTTGAGGCCAGTGCGTGGCGAGAAATGTTTTATTTTATTTTTATTGGAAAATTAACAGCTAGGTAGGTACATGAAATAACAAATATCTATGAAACTAAGGCCAATTAAAAGTTTTCACTGATAAGCTAACTAATTAGATTAAAAAAACACACATTAAATATAATTGTAAAATTAAGTATAGGTTTGTTAGTTAATAATAATTGAAAGTACGAATACAATACAATTTTTTTTTTTGAAACAATTATACAATACAAATTGCGTTAAATTATCGTTTAAGACAAAAATGTTAATGCTACAAAGTTTGTTAATAAATAATCATTATTTGAGAATAGAAAAAAAAACGATCGTTGTAAATCCGCTTAAACTTAGACGCTCGCTGGGGTAACAAAAATATCCAAATAAAGTACCTATATCTGTTTGAAATTTCATTTATCTAGCAATTCAGTACAGAAAAGATAACAAAACGATAAACAATAGCCTTATATATTTTATTGATTTTTATTTGTAATACTAGTATGAAGGTGTATAGAAAAAACAAATAGCGTTAATTTTTCTTTTAATGTTGGCTTCGCAATCTTGTGCATTTAGCCAGTGTCAAGTAATTATATGTATATAACAAATGTATTTCATATTAAATTCCTAGTCACAAGTCACAGTCAAAGTCAAGTAAAAGAGTCAAGGTCTAGTCATAGTCAAGTCATGCTCTAGTAAAGTGGTAGAAACTTTACTAGAACTACTATTGGAGTTTTGGAGCGAAGGCGAAAATCAGGTTTTTCAACTTTGTATGATTTGCCTTCACTCATGCTGTCATGCACGTTCACTAAGCATTACCTACCGGTTAATAATCCACAATTATTACATATTAACACTCGAAGAATCACAGGTTTTGGAAAATTATATAAAATCAACAACACCATTTTTTCACTTTCGCGGCAAAGCCTCGTGTTTTGAACTAGTTAAACGATTTGAATTCGTTTTTGTGTGGCCATGTGATAATACTTTGTGACGCGGTTCGCTGGCCAGACTGTAGTTCCATAATTTAGTTAGGCGAGCACAAGCTTGTCGATCAGATTAAATAAAGTTTATTTTAAATGAATAATTATAAAACAATTTCAGTTTTGGCTTGGCAAGTAATAAAATATTATTATTATAATAATTGCTTAAACAATAATAACTGATAAATAATAAATTGGTAGGTCGTTTAGTAATACTGCGTGAAATGAACCGTGTATATGACCTACTTTGTGTATATTTTTATATGGCCACACCGTGGGAATTCTATGATAAGACCAACTTTCAATTTCTATTATTTCATTCATGTCATCTAGTTTTTTGTGATTATTCTCATCAGATTCCAGTTGGATGGATTTCCTAGTGAAAACCCAACAGTTATTGGTAGGAAGTAAATTTTCGCGATTGTATAGTTTGTTGTGATGTGATGTGAATTGTGCTAAAATACTGATAACACTGAAGTGAAATGTCAATAAAAAATTAATCAGTGACGTTTTGCATTGTAAAGAAAAAATTGCAGTTTTCGAGTTCTACCGTAAAAAATAAAATGAATTTTCCAAGTACTGAACTCGTGGTGAAATAATTAAAAGTGAAATTCGTATGATAATTTAACGCAAGAAAATATCAAAATGACTACAAAGGAGCTGTATACAAAGGTAAGAAAACACTGGCCGAAAATATTGCATGTTTTTTATCTATCAAAATTTTGATTTCAGAATTGTTGCTACTCATAAATCTAACATGTTTTTTTTTTAAATGAGTGTTAGGCGCAGGTTCTTTATTATTTCTAATAAAGATTTAACTTTTACTCTCTATGTCAAAGAGCTTGCAGTTCCTTGAGAACATTTTTTAATATCTGGTATTTTATCAGATTATTTTGTTGTGTATATCTTGATTTTGTGTTGTTATATTGCTTACCTTCCATTGTAAATAAAATACCTAAGTGACATCATCTTTATTTTACGATTTTAAATTAATGTAATACAATTTTACACCAAGGATATGTAAATGTCATCATATCCATTTGATTAGCTTCACAGACATAATCAACAAAAAGATACTTAACTAAGATTCTTCTGTGAATGATTAAGACAGTCTTTTGATGTCATTATTTACTTTTCAATTTCAATAAGTCACCATGTTTACACAATTTGATATATACGTAACTAACTCCTGTTCAAACTTAAAATTTAACTCAGATTATGAAAAAAACAGGAGCTACAAGCCAAGATCAAAAAGTAATTTTTATTCATTACCGACCCAACTCCTCCTGCCCAGACAAATTTACTAAAGGTTTCCGACATTTCCAGTGACTTTAAAAAAAAAATCTTTCACAAAAATTGTTACTGTCTAGTCCTGACTATTACGAACACAAAATTCTCAAGTGAGATCAAGGTTTGCTATACAACAAAAATGTTATAAACTTGGATTTGATTTTGAAATTAAAGTAATTGTTTATTCTTTTGCCTGCCTGCAATTATATTGTCTAGATACTGTAGTAATGTAAACACATAGAAATTGAAGTATTTTCTACTAGTATTACCATCTTACCGTCAAGCGAGTGACTTGCTCATCTTATTTCTAAATGAGAATTTAGCTATCCTCAACCACATCTTCTACCATTAGGTGAGGTAGAGCAAAAAGGTTAGCATATCAAATATAAAACAAAATATTTTTAGTTTTATATGGCAATACTCAAAAACGTTACATTCCATTACTAAAACAACTATATTTGCTATAGAAAGCTGTAAAATCAAGTACATCCACTTCTATCAATGCCAGAAATCATCAGAATGTCTAATTAATTATTAAATTATTCAAATAGTCTTTATTAGAATATGGCCCTGAGTTTTATTATGTAGCTTGTTTAAACCAGAACTAAGACATTGGACTATGTGTATACCTTTTGTCACAAATGTTTATTAGATTTTAAACAGAGCAAAAAAAATGTATGTAGGTATCACAAAAATATTGATATTTTTTATAATTGGCAAACATTACAATTACCATTGACTGCATCAACACCAAAGATGATAATATTATATACCTTTAAGATGTGAGATTATGGTTAAATTGACTATAATAAAAGTAAAATAAAATAAAAAACCGGCCAAGTGCGAGTCGGACTCGCACACAAAGGGTTCCATACCATTATCTATAAAAACGGTAAAAAAATCTAAATTTTTTGTATGGGAGCCCCCTTAAATATATATATTTATTAAATTTTTTTAGTATTTGTTGTTATTGTATTTGTTCCGAAGATAAAGCGGTGAAGTCAGTTTTTTAAAGCTTTGCTTGTGTTTAATTATCGTGCAATACATAATTAAATGAATTAATAAACATATTGAAAGTAATTATTATTGTGTAAACAAGAATATAAAAAATGCTGCACACACGGGTGAAGCACCCTAGGTCCTACAAATTTTGCATGTCGTAACCCCAAACTATACGCACACAATTATACCAAAGGTAATACAACTGATGCCAATACACCAATAACCTTTTTATAATTTAGATATCTGTGAAAGTTTGCAGCGAGATGCACACATACAAGGACATTTGATTGCTTCTCCCATGATTTGATCAGATAACGATAGACGAAATTCTTTTAAGTCAGTGTCTGTAAAAGTATTATATGATTTAAAAAACTAAGTACAAATTAAGTACTGTGATAGTGTATGTGAAGCAAGTGGGGTATGATGTGATATAACTGAACACCTGCGTTACTTATGCTAGATATTAATGCATGTCTGTGTAAGTACAATCTAGGAGTCTTTAAATCTCAAGTGAACAGGTATCTTCTAGGCAAGCATGCTCCATGTTCGACCACATCGTCACTTTCCATCAGGTGAGATAGTGGTAAAATGCTTGCATATCGAGAATTAAAGAAAAAAAGCGTTTGACCATTATCTAACTAGATGAAATGTGATGATGCTGTCGAAATTTAGCTTGCTAGAAGATACTCGTACCTTTTCACTAGAAATCACTTACCTTGTCGATGAATAATACATATTCATCAAATCAAATATCATCATAATACAAAAACATATAAAGAGTTGATATGGACCAAAACCACTCCTTTAAAACATGCTTGTACATATTCAAATATGTAAATATTCCAAATATTGTGTAAGTCCAGTTTTTTATTAGATTCTCTGAGAACATTGGAAATTTTATTTAAGAGGCCGGGCAGGCTTTGAACGAGTCAATAGGCTGTCTCTGTTTAACTGGCAAACTTTGCCCATGCTTGATGCGATAGCACTACCGACCGAACAAATTATGATAGGTGCCGTAATACCAAAAATTATGAATAAAAATGTGATGTTTAGCCACTGTTTTTTGCATTAATAGTACCATAAAATGATAATCTATGTTCCTGTGGTAATGGCAAAAGAAATGTGTTAGTTTTTAATACAAAACGAATAAGTTAAAGATGCGACATTTATGTCGTAATAATGTGTAAAAATCAATTGGTTTATATTTCGTTTTAGGTAATTATTTTGGAATAAAAACTATCCAGGAACCTAGATTAATATGTTTTTAATCTGAATAACAGCACAGTATGGTGGTAATATGCTTGAATTATAAATAATTTCGGTATTACGATTGTATGGGCAAATCAACCTCCGCAGGCCACTTAACTTTAAATATAGTGTATTGAATCTATTTATTTTATGAGCAGTAAGCTTTGTTATGTACTAATAAAACTGGTCTTATAAACACAGTCAAGTAAATAACGGTCAATATTTAAATGTTTACTTGAAATTATAATTTACTAGTTGTTTGTACACCAACTGAGATCTCGCGCTTAAGTGAAGTGTACAAAGTCTATTTGGCTCATGTGAGACTCTTAAGAGACTCTGAGACTCTTAATAATTATAGTGAAGTAACACTATCACACTTATTTCACAAATCCGAAAGTTTGTGTGTAAGTGTGTAAATGTGTAAGTAAGTTTGCTTTCTCCTCATGCTGTAAGGGCTGAACGGATTTGAATTATTTAAAACTAGCCGTGCCTGCTTCGCCCGCTATTATCAAGTTAAAAAGTAGCCTATGTGTTAATCCTAGGTATAATATATGTACATTCCAAATCCGTTCAGCCGTTAAAGCGTGAACAGGGAACAAACATACTTACACACTTATAATATTAGTAGGACGTACATAGCGCATACATAGGATTAACACTTGGGCAAATTTTAAACTCAATAAACATGGGCGAAGTCACGGGGCACGGCTAGTTATAACAGATTTTGGCTTGTAAGTTTTTCTCACCTACATATGGTAACAAATCTGATTACAAAACTAGAAATGTTAACTTTATGTAATACTTACTAGTCCAAACCAGTATCTAATGTGGTGACAGGGCGTCAGGTGAATATATTAAAAAAGACCCGGGCAAGAGTGAGTTTGATTCGGACATTTAGAGTTCCGCGCAAAATTGTTAATAGTTTGACTCGCGCAACTAGAATACCGTGCAAACTTGTAAATGGTTTGACTCGCGTATCTAGAGTTCTGTGAAAACTTGTAAGTAGTTTGACTCGTGCATCCAGAGTTTCGTGCAAACTTGTAAGTAGTTTGACTCGATAATCTAGAGTTCCATACAAACTTGCAAGTAGTTTGACTCGCGCATCCAGAGTTCTGTGCAAACTTCGTATCGATTCGGTAAGTTACCAAATATTTCTGAATCAGGGGGCTGTTTCGATAATTATACATATATGTACTTAGATTTTTTTGTCAATTCATCCATTGGATTTTTTTCAAATGGCGAAGATATGGGGGTTTAAAACATATTTCAGCCATTTCGAAAAATACGCGATGTCTTCAGCTCGCAGAGACAGTTTATAGGCTACTTTTTCATCGTGATGAAATCACTGCAGGGCAGACGGGACTTAGACAGAATCGCAGGGTAGGTCCGTCAGAAGGCGAAGCAGACCGCCAAGCAGCAAGTCATCCTTCTGTAACTTTACTTTACTGTGATTTTCACTATTACTGTGATAATTTAAGAAATAATGTAACACTTTTTTCTTTATTTCAGGATGCCAAAATATGGGTGGAACACCCGGAGAAAGTTTGGGAAGGCGCCACTGTCACCTCAGATTACAGATCTGGGGTGCTCATAGTCAAACTCGACCAGAGCGGCGAGATACGGCAGATCAAGGTAAGTCAATTAAATAACGGGTCAAGTTAAAATGGTGGGTAGGTGATTTGATCCACATTTATAACAGCGACATCTATTGTAAAATTTATAAAACTACATGACTTGTGACTACATGTAGAGTTCCTACAGTCAAACTGGATCAAAGCGGCGAGATAGTAGAATATATTCTTTTCTATGCCGTAGATTGATTCACAATCAAAAAAGGTTTTTTAAATCTTTGCTTGCGTTTAAATTATATCTTATTTATTCAGTTAGGTACTGGGACAGAATTTTACTTTTTGTTGTTGTGTACAGTATTATTGTGACTATATTTCAAAATGATTATACCAGTAAACTATCTGATTAGACCCTACATCAGTATACCGCCGTAGTGGGTTACACGTCAGCCATCTTCACTGCAGGCACCGGGTTCGATTTCTGGAAACACAGATTTTCAAAAAAGATACTGTTTATGGATTTGGGTGTGATTGTGTGTCTGATACGAATGTTTCCAGCACCCGCGATAGTCTGAATTTAGTAAGGTCTGTGTGTGTGCTAAAAGTTGATGTATGAAGCAAGGAACATCTCGTCGGCTTAGTTGTGTGAGCACAACATTCTCGTAATTCATGAACAGCTCCGACCTCTCGTGACCTCTAGTCACATGTTATTCCAATGATTCAGTAGCACTTAGCACTCGTATTTTTTTGGCAGTCATAAGCTATTATTTTAGCAGCTTTCTAAGAGTTACCATAGTTAACTTGACAGTTACTACTAAACTGTGCGCCACAATTTACTTACCAGTAAGTATTTTGTTTTATTCATAAGTTAAAAAAAAAACTTTTTTTTTATTTTATTCTGCTCAGTTGTCGATTCTAAACCACCCCCTGCAGGATTGTGCACTACTTACCAATGAAGGTATGTATATATATATATATAAATTCTTAGATCTCCACCTTCTCGCTGTCAACACCTATGTCAATAATTTGTCAACGTCAACGTCAGTAACCTCTGTTTCCCTATATAAATACGAAGTGATTTCATATAGAAATAAATAATTATTTATCAAGTAAAGTACAAATAATACTTTACGTATTATATATGCAAGTATGCGCCGGCATCCATTGCAGCGCCTGACGGAAAGACATCGATCAAATGAGTGTTTATTCGGTAACTAAACGTATCCCGGGGCTTCGCCCGCGTTAACAAAGTTAAAAAGTAGCCTATGTGCTAAACCTAGGTATAAGCTATGTACATTCCAAATTTTATCCAAATCCGTTCAACCGTTACAGCGTGAAGAGGGAACAAACATACTTACAGACTAACACATATACACACGTGATGCGACCGAAGATGAAGCATGCTTCCCTAGAAGGTACTAATTCACTCTGTACTTGAAGACTCCCAGATTACACCGTTCGGGGAACAGACGAGGTCAATGAATTCCACTCTTTCGCAGTACGGATGATAAACGTAGAAGCGAAACGTTTCGAGCGAACTAGAGGTATATCGACCATATATGGATGACGTTTGACAGTTTGTCTTGAAGTTAGATGGTAAAACGTGTAATTCCTGCGCACACTCTCCAAAATGTAAACGGTAGAATACCGATAGACTTGCGATCCTACGTCGGTGACCAAGACTCTGCAATTTGGACTCGACTAGCTTATCATTTATACAGACATACATATATAATTTATACATACTTTTGCGGTAAAACTCCTTTCCCAGGTTTAGCAAATTAAACCATTACGGTATACGTGGGACTGCTCTTGATTTGTTAGATTCATATTTATCGGGTAGGCAACAAAAAGTAGGCGTTAATGGTGTGACATCTGACGGGTCTACAGTTAAAATTGGCGTGCCTCAAGGTTCAATATTGGGACCCTTCCTATTTTTAGTGTATATTAATGATTTACCTTATATGACAACTTCGCTAGCATTAGATATTGTCTTGTTTGCTGATGACACGTCACTTATTTTTAAAACAAATAGGAAAGACGTAGAATTAAATGAAGTAAATTATGAATTAGATCTAGTCTCGAAATGGTTTGCTGCTAATAACCTATTGTTAAATGCTAGCAAAACCAAGTGTATCAAGTTTTCCCTTCCTAAAGTTCCTTTGGTAGATGCAAATGTAACACTTGAAAACAACAAATTAGATCTTGTAAAGAAAACCGTTTTCTTAGGTCTGACTATGGACTCAAAACTGCAGTGGGGTCCTCATATTGATGTGCTTGCAGGTCGCTTGAGTTCCGCTGCTTTTGCGATCCGTAAAATTAGAAAACTGACTGATGTAGCGACGGCAAGGCTGGTTTACTTTGCATATTTTCATAGTTTGATGAGTTACGGAATCTTGCTATGGGGATCTGCTGCCGATGTTGAAACTATTTTTATTCTACAAAAGAGAGCGGTCCGTGCAATATATGATATGGGTCCACGCGAATCTCTCAGGGAATTCTTTAAAGAAACAGGCATCCTTACCATGCCTTCGCTTTACATCTTTGAAAATATTATGCATGTTCGCAAAAATATTAGTAAATATAAATTAAGAAGCGACGCACACAATCTTAATACTAGATATAAGCATAAAATTACAGTGCGCGCATTTAGATTAAGCAAAACGAATAAATCTTTTATGGCAAATGGGGTTAGATTTTACAATAGAATTCCTAAAATCGTAACTGAATTACCACTGGGAAAGTTCAAATCTGTAATAAAACGGGCATTAATTAAGAAAGCTTATTATAAGACTACAGACTATATTAATGACAAGGATGCATGGAGGCAAACTGCACAGGCTCTTTCTAGCGACTACCATAATAACACCTAGGCTAAGAAAATTATGTATTAGAAATTAAGAATGTTTTTAAAAAAAAATGAATGGAAAAAATGCGCCGCCGAGTTTCTTTCCAGGTTCTTCTCGAGATGGCTGTAATTTTCCGAATCTGGCAATAGATTCATTAACTTTCATGAGTGCCTCTTTGGGGCCCATGTGAATAAACGATTTTGATTTTGATTTTGAGTATACTCTCTGGTTTCTCCATCTAATGCGTTCATGTGTCCACAGATAAAAGATGAGAATCACATGCCCCCGCTTCGAAACCCGACCATCCTGATCGGACAGAACGACCTCACGTCACTGTCCTACTTACACGAGCCTGCTGTTCTACATAACTTAAAAGTCAGGTAAGGTACTATTTATATACAATGTAAAACAGAAAAGTGTAGTAGGGAAAGCAAGTGTACACACTCCCTGGGGGTAACTGATCCCAGCGCCCAGCTCCAGGCGGCATGGACAATCCATAAAGCCAGATTCCCATCACGGCAATAGAAACCTAGTGGAAGGATCAGGTTTGAATGTGTAGTAATACTCAAGCAACGCATCTAGCTATATGTATAGAGTCTAAGAGGAACTTCTAAATTCGCGGCAGCACTATGAATATTGAGTTATGATGGATTAAAGTTTTTTTTTCTTTTTTTTTGGCTTCGCAATCTTGTGTATTTAGCCAGTGACAAGTAATAATATATTTCAAGTATATTTCTTGTTGAAAGTCCTAGTCGCAAGTCAAGTAAAAGAGTCAGGTCCAGTCATAGTCAGGTCATGCCCTAGTGAAGTGGTAGAAACTTTACTAGAACTTCTATTGGAGTTTTAGAGCGAAGGCGAAAATCACGTTTTTCAAGTTTGTATGTTTTGCCAACACTTTTGCACATTTACTAAGTATTAACGGTTAATAATCCACCATTATTATTATTACACATTAACACAGGAAGAATCACACGTTTTGGAAAATTATACAAAATCAACAACACCATTTTTTCACTTTCGCGGCATAACTCCTGAATTAAAGTTTCTAAAAAGATTATGTCATTTGCAACCCTATTTCATCAGCTACCGTTCTACACCACGTAGTCTGTGGAACTACACTTCTAACAGTGGTGGCAATAACAAAGGCCAAGGTCACGCGCCACAAATGTAACCGATAAAAAAAACAACGGGTTGCACTCCGGCAGTGCCGGCAGAAGTGAAAACTTGAACATAAACGTTGTAAACAGCAGGAGCAGGCATACATTTTCGCCGCGCGGTAGAAAGAGAAGGGGATATAACTTCCTCCTACGCCGCGCCGGCGGTCTACTATCCCTACGTCTTACGAATTTTCGATCAGGTCACGTGTCCTGACGCGAGTTTAACATTGTTTACCAATATAAAAAAAGTGCATAACGCCGCTAAAGAAGTTTTCACTTCAAATTGAACTGCCCGTTGGCTCAGTTGGGTGAGCGTTCGCCTTCTAAGCAGGGGTATCGGGTTCGATTCCCGGCGGGGGAGCACATGGTGTCTCCCCAAGGAAAATTTGTGTTCCCGGTTCTGGTTGTGTTTGTGTGTGTGATGTGAATGTTTCCGGCACCCACGACACAAGTCATCGAGCTTAGTGTGGGGCTGTGAGTGTGAAAGCGTTTAATAATTTTTAATAATAATAACAAGTTTGTACATAAACATACATTTAAAATTCAATTCAATTTATTGTATGTTAAGACCACATACATACAACATTTTCTAGACGACATAAAAAATAAATGATAAATTAATTTAAAAAAATGTATATGATAAAGTTACATGATTGAGTCACAAAGCCACTAACACTTCCGCTGTCACTTATCTAACTCGGGTTGTATGTAAGTCATGCAAAAATTGAGTCATCATCAGCGATGTACTGGAGAATGTTTGGAACATTTTGTATGACACATTTTCACACTTAAATTAGCGAGTGCTTCAATGTCGAGTTGTTATTTACTATATATTTTTTTAATATTGGCTTCGCAAACTTGTAGTCACTTGACTTGTAGCCAGTGTCAAGTGATAATATATTTCAGGTGTATTTCGTATTAATAGTCCTAGCCACAAGTCACAGTCAAAGTCAAGTTAAAGCGTCAAAGTCCAGTCATAGTCAAGTCATGCCCTAGTAAAGTGGTAGAAATTTTACTAGAACTTCTATATATTGGAGTTTAGGAGCGAAGACAAAAATCACGTTTTTCAATTTTGTATTACTTGCCTACACTTATGCACGTTTACTAAGTATCAACGGTTAATAATCCACCATTATACACATCAACACTCGAAGAATCACAGGTTTTGGAAAATTATACAAAATCGAGCAAGATGCTTGCGTGATGGTAAGCGTATAGGCCTGCCTAATAAATGCCACGCACAATTTTTTTTACTATTATTTATTCATGACTAGCCATGATCCGCGGCTTCGCTCACATTAATTAAGTTAATAAGTAACCTATATATTAGTCCTGAGTATATGCTATGTACATTCGAAATTTCAGCCAAATCTGTTTATCCGTTACAGCGTGAATAGAAAACAAACATACACACAACCTGTTTTATGTGACGATGCGGTCGACGATATAGCTTGTTTGCCTAAAAGATACCTGTTCATTCGTAACTTGAAATCTCCCGCAATCTTTTCAAGAAAACTTGGACAAAAAATTCAATTCATTAGCGGTGCGCAAAATAAATGTGGAAGCAAATCGCTTCATGCGTATATGTTTAATATCAACTACAAAACGACTTTGTTATGTTGTTCGTATTTGATTTGATCTTTTTTTTTATTTTACGCAGACTTCTTGTAGTCCTCTTTGCATCAGTCGGGTAGCAAATAAAGCGGAGTGGCCCTGGCTTAGCGATGACTCATTATTTACCATAGTCCATAACATACATACAACTACATCATACATACATTTTTGGTTATTGCCAAATACACTTGAGCAAATATGCCCGAATTCCGGTTTTGGTATCAATGCAAAGTGTTACTCAAATATAGTGTATCGTTACATATTGGTATGCAGTGTATCAAAATCAAAATCGTTTATTCACGCGGGCCCCAAAGAGGCACGCGTGAAAGTTAATGATTCTATGAATTTTGATTCGCAAAATTACAGCCATCTCGAGAAGAACCTGGCAAGAAACATGTGGATAGATAATTATCATCTAGGCAAACATGCTCCATCGTCGATCGCATCATCACATACCATCAGGGGGTCTATTCCGGGCATCGATTATTATCTTTACATCGACATCGAAATCGAACTATTTTCTCTTCTTGAACCATCGAATCGACTGAACTTTCAACCGATCGACTGTCGTATCGACGTCGCATCAGAATGAACAATCGTAGTTTGACGACCTGAATTCACCTACAGGTGAGATAGTGGTCAAATGTTTGCATATTATTATTAAAAAAGAACTACTTAATCGATGCTTCAAAAAGCATGTTGTTTTCGTGAGTTGAGAAATAATTAAACGCAAGCAAAGCTTAAAAAACCGACTTCACAGCTTTATCTTCGGAACCTTGATCAGATTAGATGTACTAAACACGCATTATTGACAATAACTCAAAAACTAGATGATCAGATCTTGACCAAATTTAAATGGGACCACATGGAAAGCACCAGCTATCAATTAAAAAAATAATCTTCAAAATCGGCGCACAAAGAAAGAAGTTATGAACCTTTTGAAGTCGGTTAAAAACGAGAACATCGTCAATGTAGTCCACAGAATACACATTATTGAGAATAACTCAAAAACTACTAGTCAGATCTTGATCTAATTTAAATGGGACCAATTGGAAAGCAACATCTATAAAAAAAAAACAAAATCGGTTCACGTGGAACGAAGTTATGAAGTAACAAAAAAAAATACAGTCGACTTGAGTACCTCCCCTTTTTAAGTCGGTAAAATATAGCAATGTACACATTATTTTGGTAGTGTCGTATAGTTAATTATATATGTAATTAATGCATTTGTATGTGTTACGGTTTTTAACTACGCAAGCGAAGCAATCAACACCACTTATGTTCATTAATTAGATAGTAATCTGCAGATAATTAAAATGCCTCGTTAATAACCGTGTAATTTATGATTAGTAAAAATGTAACAGTGTTAAATGTTTATTCTGCGCTGCTCTGTCATTGTTTATTTACATGGACCCAACAGGCACTCTTAAAAGATTTTTCTTGATCTGGCCAGTAGTCCTACTAATATTATAAATGCGAAAGTGTGTGTGTATGTGTGTGTGTGTGTCTGTGTGTGTGTGTCTGTGTGTGTGTGTGTGTGTGAATGTTTGTTACCACGTATCTCCGTAATGAATAAACCGATTTTGTTGAAATTTAGATTGTAGATAGTTTAGGTTCCGGAATAACACATAGGCTACTTAATTAACGCGGGCAAAGCCGCGGGGTACATCTAGTAAAATATAAAATAAAATGCTATGTTGGGGATGGTTTGTGGTAAACATGTAAAAAAAACAAATAAATGTATACCCTTTTCAACCGACTTCCAAAAGGAGGTTCTCAATTCGACTGTATGGCTTTTTTTTGTTTGTATATTACGCGATATCTCCTGTTTCTAATGCCATCAAATGTAAGGTCAAAACGGCACTACTTCCACCCACAGTTATAAATTTGAAATCGAAAACAAAAATGATGTTTACGTCCAAATAAACCATATTCATTACTAAACCAGTTTTGATTACGTAACTAAACCGGAAGCTGATTGGATTTGCTGTAACATTTAAAACTGGATTCATGAATAAGATAATGTACGTTAGATACTGATTGAATCCGGTTATAAGGGCTTTATATTGAAGTCAACATTCTAAACAAGTAATATTGTAATAAGATTTTTAAAATCCAGCTTTTACCATAGTTGTAAATAATAATTAAACGCAAGCAAAGCTTAAAAAAATCGACTTCACCGCTTTATCATCGGAACCTTGATCAGATTTAATGTATAAACATTACTACGCATTACTATAATAATTAGAAAATGCCAATATTATAATATAATTAATTTCTGATTAGACTTTAACTCAAAAACTAGAAATCAGACCTTGATCAAATTTCAATGGGACTACATAAAAAGCACCAGCTTTCAAATAAAGATCTAAAAAGAATCATTAAAATCGGCTCACAACGAAAGAAGTTATGAGGTAACTTTTGAAGTCGGGTAAACCAGAACATTGTCAAAGTACGCATTATTCGTCACAAAATAGGCATTATTGGCGATATTTCAAGAACTACTGATCAGATCTTGATCAAATTTGAATGGGACCAATTAGAAAGCAACATATTTCAAACTAAAAAAAAAATCGAAATCGACTCACGTGGAGAGAAGTTAAGAGGTAACACACATAAAAAAAATATATATGGTCGATTTGAGTACCTCCTTTTTTGGGAAGTCGGTAAAAAAATACAAAAGTTTCTCTTTACGACACACTCTATTTTTTCTACCGACTTCACAAAAAAGAAGGAGGTACTCAAGTCGACTGTATTTTTTTTATGTGTGTTACCTCATCACTTCGTTCAATGTGAACCAATGTTGAAATTTTTTTTTGTTTGATAGATGTTTGATCCAATTGTTCCCATTTAAATTTGATCATCTGATCAGTAGTTCTTGATATATCGTCAATAATGCGTGTTTAGTACATCTAATCTGATCAATTAAGTCGTTAATAATGACACTAGCAAGATTAAGACAAATCGATTGTCGTAAGAATCATCAAAATCTATGCGCCATAGAGGAACAATCATACATAGATAGTCTGATAAACACATTACGCTCCTTTGCGTCGAGCAGTCGGGTAAAGAAATAGATGGATAGACAATTCTTTAGTCCACAATATATGAATTGCCCATTGGCTTGGTAAGGTGATCTTTCGCATTCTAAGCACATCGGGGGCATCCGGTTTGATTCCCGGCTGAAACACAACTTGTGTTTCAGCCGGGAATCAAACCGGATGCCTTCTTGCTTCCCAAGAAAAACTTATTTTGCTTTTTTTTCCATATTAAATAGACATCATCTTATTATATGTATATGTTGTAATATATGTTTAAAAATAAGTAATATTTTATATACTATAGTATATAATTTATTATTTATATATATTCTGTTTTTAATCACTGTTTAAATCTTTTATGAACGTAGAACGACGTCCTATTATATTGCATTATCCCTCACCATCCATAGGTTGTCTGGAAGAGATCGCTCTCAGCGATAAGACCGCCTATTGTTACACTTATATAATTATTTACTGTCATTCCTATTTGTGTTCTTTGTTATTTTAAGGTGTTCAAAAGAATATATCTATCAAATACTTGTGTTTCTGGTTCTGGTTGTGATCGTGTATTTGATGTGAAATGAAACGACACAAGTCATCGAACTTAGTGTGTGCGTGAAAGTGTTTTATACAACAAAATTAGGTACATAGGCGAACTTAAAATATTTTTTCATCTCTTTTTTCAATTTATCCATGCGCAAAGTTGGGGCTCCTCTCTAGTCGCTGAATATATTGATTATATAACAAAAGTAGGCGTTAATGGTGTGACATCTGACAGGTCTACAGTTAAAATTAGCGTGCCTCAAGGTTCAATATTGGGACCCTTCCTATTTTTAGTGTATATTAATGATTTACCTTATATGAAAACTTCGCTAGCATTAGATATAGTCTTGTTTGCTGATGACACGTCACGTATTTTTAAAACAAATAGGAAAGACGTAGAATTAAATGAAGTAAATTATGAATTAGATCTAGTCTCGAAATAGTTTGCTGCTAATAACTTATTGTTAAATGCTAGCAAAACCAACTGTATCAAGTTTTCCCTACCTAATGTTCTTTTGGTAGATGTTACACTTGAAAACAACAAATTAGATCTTGTAAATAAAACTGTTTTCTTAGGTCTGACTATGGACTCAAAACTGCAGTGGGGTCCTCATATTGATGTGCTTGCAGGTCGCTTGAGTTCCGCTGCTTTTGCAATCAGTAAAATTAGACAACTGACTGATGTAGCGACGGCAAGGCTGGTTGACTTTGCATATTTTCATAGTTTGATGAGTTACGGAATCTTGCAATGGGGATCTGCTGCCGATGTTGAAACTATTTTTATTCTACAAAAGAGAGCGGTTCGTGCAATATATGATATGGGTCCACGCGAATCTCTCAGGGAATTCTTTAAAGAAACAGGCATACTTACCATGCCTTCGCTTTACATCTTTGAAAATATTATGCATGTTCGCAAAAATATTGGTAAATATAAATTAAGAAGCGACGCACACAATCTTAATACTAGATATAAACATAAAATTACAGTGCGCGCATTTAGATTAAGAAAAACGAATAAATCTTTTATGGCAAATGGGGTTAGATTTTACAATAGAATTCCTAAAATCGTGACTGAATGACCACTGGGAAAGTTCAAAGCTGTAATAAAACGGGCATTAATTAAGAAAGCTTACTATAAAACCACATACTATATTAATGACAAGGATGCATGGAGGCAAACTGCACAGGCTCTTTCTAGCGACTACCATAATAACACCTAGGTTAAGAAAATTGTATTAGAGATTAAGAATGTTTTTTAAAAAAAAATAATGAAAAAAAAATGGGCCGCCAAGTTTCTTGCCAGGTTCTTCTCGAGATGGCTGTAATTTTGCGAATCTGGCAATAGATTCATTAACTTTTATGAGTACCTCGGCCATGTGAATAAACGATTTTGATTTTGATTTTGATATATACTTGCTTATTTCTATTTTTAGATTCTGCGATCGTAACGCCATCTACACCTACTGCGGGATCGTGCTCGTCGCCATCAACCCTTACTATGATCTACCTATTTACGGTAAGTTTTTGGGGGAAATTCCATCATTCCATGGCAAAACGAAAGCTGCCAAGAAATGCTGCAGTTTCCTGCCGTGGTGTACGCAGTAAGTAAAAATTGGTTGTCTGTAAAGTTGGTTTACGACAATTTTACGTGATAACGTCATAAGACGAACGCTTGGGCCGATCGTGCCTCTCTATCGCTTGTTCCGCGCTCTCGCTTGCACGCTCAGGCTCAGGCGGAACGTGACGTGCGTGCAGCCGGTGTTTATCGATTTATAAGACGTTATAACGTCAAAAACAGCTTGTCTCATCCGTCGAATTAAGACGAATTCAATGATCCTTACTAATATTATAAATGCGAAAGTAACTCTGTCTGTCTGTCTGTTACGCTTTCACGCTAAAACTACTGAACCGATTTAAACGAAATTTGGTAAGAACCTAGGCTGAGAAAGGACCTAGGCTACTTTTTAACCCCGAATTCTGGCTTTTTTTTTTTTTTTATATTTGTGACAGTCTAGTGTTTGACCACTATCTCACCTGATGGTAAGTGACGATGTGATCGAAGCTGGTAAACACACTAGACCTGGAATACGCAGGCTCTCAAGGATAACTGCCGGAACACCGTATTTGGCTTGGCGGCAGACTTTCAACTTGATGGTGGTAAGCTACTTTGGTAGCAAGCCAGGCGAGCAACTCACAAAATGCTCTACCACCTCTCAAATGTCACCTGATTAGCACCACCCGGGGACCACGTGTAGGGAGTCAGACTTAAGGGGTATCCTCCTACGGACGTGGGTGACTCAGCCCCCGGCTGGCTGGTCTGGTCCGGGACTTACGCGGGCAAAGCCGCGGGGCGCAGCTAGTAATCTATATGTAAAATCGGTTTAATCGCTGTGAGGGAACAAACAAACATGTGTAGATACATACTATGGTGCTAAACTCATAACACTCATTTTTGCTTTGCCGTATGGGTAAAACACTGTAGTAGGGGAGCCCAAGCGGGGATTTCGGGATTTACTCAAGCGCGGCAGATTAATATACAGGGGGATACCTTGTACCCGGTTAAGTACCTCCACCAAATATGAGCACCATATATATGGCCGCACGTCAAGGATAAAGGATCAGATTAGTAAAAAAAAATTGATCATCAGAAAATCTCGAGCGCGTCAGATTAAGGTAGGGTGAGTTAATTACATGCTAAAAAGTGTATATTCCACTAATCTGACAATTTGAGAGTGACGTAAAGAAAGGGGAGGGCTAAAAAGTTGTAAAAAAAAACGTCATCTCGACATTCTCGAGCGTGGCTAATTTTTTTTTTATTTTTAAGGAAATAATTCAAGGTTAACGAAAAATATATAATCTGACCATTTCAACAAGCCGAAGTACCAAAAAATTGTCGATAAAGTTTAATGCGTGCAGCTGCATGACACCTATATCCCCTCTCCGCGTTTCTATTCTCCTCTCCCTCTTTCTCTATATATTACTCTCTTACTCCGTCCCTACTCTGGTTTCGGTTGCCATGACGCCATCACAGCTGATGACACAAGGTATTAAAAAAAAAAATTTTTTTGTCAGTTTAGGCGAATCCCTCTAGGTAATGGTCAGATTATGAGACAGCATGTCTAGGACATAAAGATGAACCATATATATCTTAATCTGACGCGCTTGAGTATTTCAAAATGGCGAATTTTTTTTACACATTGTAATAATGGCCACGAGTTTGCGTCACATCAAAATCGTCAGATTATTGAATTAGAGCTTTTTTTAGGTACAGTTAACACCCCATTAGAAAATTTGACGCGCTCGACAAAAATTTTTTTTTTTTTCATTTTCAACCCTTAAGTACGACCACCCCCATCATGAAAACGATCAGATTAACATATGTACATTATTAAAAATACGTAGGACATTGATGCTATCAATATCTGACGCGCTCGAGTATGCCCATGCAACAGTATTTTTTTAAAGACATAAAGAAATTACATTTTACATTTTTGAAAATTTATAGCCGCTCCCCCCACCGATGAAAAGGTATACATATATAACATTTTTTTCTTCTTATCATCTAAGCTTTCCAACCCAATAGGTCTCTATGACGCTCGAGTAAATCCCCATTTAGCATCGTGGGCTCCCCTACTACTGGGGACGTAAATTACTTTTCACAGAGCTTTTTGCCGTTTTTTTAACCGACTTCAAAAAAAAGGAGGAGGTTCTTAATTCGACTGTATTTGTTTTTTTATGTGTGCTACCTCATAACTTCTTTCGTTTTATTTGAAAGCTGGTGCTTTCCATGTGGTCCCATTGATATTTTATTAGGATGTAATCCCTAGTTTTTGAGTTATTGTCAATAACTCGTGTTTAATACATTAAATCTGATCAAGGTACCGAAGATAAAGCGGTGAAGTCGGTTTTTTTTAAGCTTTGTTTGCTTTGAATTATTTTTTGTTTGTCCAATTTAGCTTCGGGGATGCGGACTATTTTTTTTACCGACTTCCCATCCGGTCCCATTTAAATTTGATCAAGATCTGATCAGTAGTTCTTGAAATATCGTCAATAATGTCTATTTTGTGACGAATAATGCGTACTTTGACGATGTTCTGGTTTACCCGACTTCAAAAGTTACCTCACAACTTCTTTCGTTGTGAGCCGATTTTGATGATTCTTTTTTTATTTGAAAGCTGGTAGATCAAGGTTTCGGTGATAAAGCGGTGAAGTCGGTTTTTTAAGCTTTGCTTGCGTTTAATTATTTAAGCATTAAGGTATATAATGTATACAGAAGTATTATATGACTAATATTGATTTTTTATTATAACAGGAGATGAGACCATCATGGCGTACCGCGGGCAGGCGATGGGCGACCTCGACCCTCACATATTCGCCGTGTCGGAGGAGGCCTACACAAAACTGGAGAGAGAGAAACGCGATCAGAGTATCATTGGTACAGTATCGTTCATTTACCGACTGACATAGTTTTTTTCAACTAATTTGTTTTTTTTTACTAGCTTTTATTTATCTCCTATCCCGTTGTCTATCTGTAATCAAAGCTTGCAAGCTAGATTAGTAAATAAGACCTACCTTCTGATGTCCTTCTGTTGCCTCTTTGAATTGTATGTAATGCTAATACGTTTAGATTTTTTTCTGATTTTTATATAATAATATGTCGTTCAGTCTTTCACATACATAGAGCGACTTGTTTTTAAGCTATTGCATACCTTCTATCGCGGGCCTTGAGCGTGGAGACCGAATCCAGAAATTCCGTAACGAAAATAGCCTAACACCCCCCACTCCGACCGGCAGAGCGGTGATACTTTTTAGTTTTGCCATCTATCGATGAATAGCAGAACATTTATTGACTTTTTTGAAAAATATCACGCTTGTCTCTTTAGTTCAGCAACTCGCCTCTAGGTGGCAGGAAAAAAAATACTGCATAAATAAAATAAATAAATAATTATAATTGCATAAGCTGATAAAAAATGCTATGCAATAGTTTTACCGCGGTAGTCCCCGAGTGCCACACGTCTTTTTTTTTTAACCGATCTCTAAAAATGGAGGAGTTTGATTGTATTTTTTACTTTTCAGTGAGTGGCGAGTCCGGCGCGGGTAAAACAGTATCGGCAAAATACGCGATGCGGTATTTTGCCGCAGTCGGCGGCAATGCGACTGAAACTCAGATAGAGAGAAAAGTTCTCGCTTCAAGTCCTATAATGGAGGTAAGAGAAAAATAAAACTACATTGATCCAACCCAATACACCTTACATTCGTCCATCCTGACCGTGTGTACGTCCCCGAACTGCAGATATATTTTGCATGGATGCAAACTGCACAAGCGCTTTCTGGCGACTATATAATATACCTAGGTTAATATAATTCCTGTATTTAAACATAAAAATAAACGCTTTCACACTCACAGCCCCACACTAAATTAAATAAAAAAAAAGTGTGGTAAATAAACTACGACTGTATTTAGGTTGTTAGTCTCTTACTATTTTCAAAACTATGGTATATAAACACTACTTATCCATTTGAATATATGATATAACTTATATATATGTAATATATGTATTTTATTTGTAGTTTTTATAATTTTAATTATTTTATGTAGTTTATTAACTTTAAATATTATATTTATGTAAATTTGTACAGTGCACCTCCACCGACCTGAGTTGCTACTACAATTTCTGTACATCCAAAGGTTGTCTGGTAGAAATCGTTGAAAGCGATAAGACCGCCCATTGTAATGCCTAATAATATATATTTCGTAGTTATACGTTTGTATCTTTTTATATTTTGGTGTACAATAAAGAGTTGTTTTGTATTGTATTAGGTAGGCTAGGCGACCACGAGGAAGTGGCTACTATGGTTCATCACGATTAAACCTTTACCGGAAGGTGCAAATGGTCAAGCTCGTTGTAGGATTAGAAACTGAGCTATTACTGCTATAGAAACCTTGACGAACCAGTTGGCGCAGTGGACAGGTGTTCGCCCTCAGCGCCGTGGGTGGCTCGATTCCCGGCAGGAGCACAAATTCCTTCCCAAGGGATATTTGTGCTTCTGGTTCTGGGTGTAATGTGTGTGTGTGATGTGAATGTTTCCGGCAACCACGATACAAGTCTTTGAACTTAGTGTTGGGCTGTGAGTGTGAATGCGTTTGTTTGTTTGTTAAAAAAAATCCCGCCTTTTTTTTCAACATCGGTTTATTTTTCAGGCAATCGGCAACGCTAAAACTACTCGTAACGATAATTCCTCCCGATTCGGCAAATTTATTGAAATCCACTTCGACACGCAGTACCGGATATGTGGCGCCAGTATGCGTACCTATCTACTGGAAAAGGTATGTAATTGCTTATGCACTGTGCAGCATAACCGCCTTAACATCACAAGTCTATGCTCCACCGTCGATTGCATCGTCGCTACAAAAAGAAACATACATAATAATAAGATGAAACGCAATTTTATTTTAAATTTAATTTTTACATCGCAACCTTGTGCATTTTTAGCTAGTGTCAAGTAATAATATATTTCAAGTGTATTACATAATAGTCCTAGTCACGAGTCACAGTCAAAGTCAAGTAAAAGGGTCAAGGTCCAGTCACGGTCAAAGCCCTTGTAAAGTGGTAGAAACTTTACTAGAACTTCTATTGTAGTTTTGGAGCGAAGGCGAAAATTACATTTTTCAACATAGTATGATTTGCCTACACTTATGCACGCTTACTAAGTATTAACGGTTAATAATCCACCATTATTCCACATAATCACCATTATTATACAAAATCAACACCGCCATTTTTCACTTTCGTGGCAAAACTCCAAACGCATATTTATTACAGCTTTGACAAAAAAATCGGACGTGCTATTTACTCGACTTTCCGTAGAAAGAGACAAACATATACTTACTATGTCTACACATGTATTTTTTCTACAATTGTTTAACTGAACGTAGCGTGCAAACAGAATCTGTAAAACTCTTCGTCCACCCCGTTCGTTTGAATCCTTGTGAAACTATATTTTTGTCGACAGTCGCGAGTGGTGTACCAAAGTGGAGGGGAGAGGAACTACCACATGTTTTATCAGTTATGCGCAGCTGCGCCTCATATGCCCGAATTGAGACTAGGTAAGTTTCAACCAACCCAAGTCATCCTACTCATTTTCTGTCCATACAAAGGTTGTCTGGCAGAAATCGCTTAAAGTGATAAGAATGCCCATTGTACCCTCACATAACTTAATGTTTTATTTTATTTTAAGTTTAAATGTTTTGCATTTATTTGGTTCAGTAAAGAATTATTGTATTGAATTGTATTTTATACCTAACTAGCAAACCCGGCGAACTCCGTTTCGCCACTATAAACCTCACGGAGCCCGAGACCTTTGCAACGAATGCAAAACCGTGGAAATCGGTTCGTGCGTTTTGGAGTTATAGCGTCAGGAAGGAAAACCCGACTTATTTTTATATAGTAGATTATAAATAAAATCTGAATTTTGTAGGAGGAGCCTGTTCTTGAGTTATAAAATAACAACGAAAAGTGGCATTGATTTTTTTATATATATAGATTATAGGCAAGCGTGACACTTACCATCAGGCGAGCTACTTGCTCGTATCGTCTATCAAAAGCATGTATAGTTGTGTTTTTTAAATACAATTATTGCTTTCTTCTGTCCTGATGTATATCAAGCTTTCAAATTTATAATGTTATCTTATTATATTGTCCGTAGATCACCAAGACGTCTTCCATTATTTGAACCAAGGAGGGAGTCCCAACATAGATGGCGTTGACGATCTCAAAGCGTTCAACGAAACCAGAACTGCCTTAACTACCTTAGGTATGCAATGTGTCTATGATTTTAGTAGGCAAATGCTTGCCTATCGAACAAAAAAGAGTCTTGGGAATTCCATAGGGATGTACCTTAGGACGTATCTTCACTTTCTACCAAGTGAGATAGTGGTCTAATGCTTGACTATGTAATATAGAATTAAAAAAATCACAAAAATAAATTGCATGATACATATTCGGCCGCATCATCACTTTCCATCAGGTGAGATTCAAAAAATTCTTGCCTATCGGGCATAAAATAATTAAACGCAAGCGAAGCTAAAAAATACCGGCTTCACCGCTTTATCTTCGGAACCTTGATCAAATTCAATGTATTAAACACTCATTATTGACAATAACTCAAAAACTACTGATATTAACCAAATTTAAATAGGACCAATAGGAAAGCACCAGCTTTCAAATAAAAAAAATCAAAATCGGTTCACGTGGGAAGAAGATATGAGGTAAAACACATAAAAAAATAAGTCGAATTGAGTACCTCCTCCTGTTTTGTGAAGTCGGTAGAAAAAATACCCATCATGCAATCTCTATATTATAAAGATGTAGTACGAAGATAGCATACTATAAAATTGTTACTCGTTTGTTTCGCTCGCTTCGCTCCCGCATAAATTTTTGGTCGCTCCGCTCACGCATTCTATATGTACAGGTGTGACAGAGACGGAGCAACAGAATATGTTCGTGATACTTGCAGCAATATTACATCTCGGAAACATTGACTTGACGCAACCAAACCCAGACGGAGACGAGGAGGGTGCTTATATCAATGTGAGTGTGGCTTTTTCTATGACTGAAAGGCCAAAATGTATTACTTGTTTTATGTGTGTCTAATTCAATTTGACTCTTAGTTAGAATTCTAGATTACCGGGCTTGATATAATTTTTTAAACTTCAATCATGTTTATATGACAAAATATGAGCATTAAACGAAAAGACCCGGTTTTCTAATATAGTTTTTTTTATGTATGATAGGCAAGCATTTGACCGCTATCTCACCAGATGGAAAGTGATGATGCGGCCGAAGATGGAACATGCTTGCCTAGAAGATACCTATTAGCTCTTGACTTGAAGTCTCCCAGATTATACCGTTCGGGGTACAAAGACGAGGGCAACGAGTTCCACTCCTAGTACGGATGATAAACGTAGAAACGAAACGCTTTGAACGAAGTGGAGCTTTGTCAACCACTTATGGATGACGTTTGACTGTTTGTCTTGTTGTTAGATGGTAAAACGGGCATGGGGGAATTAAGTCGTGTAATTCCTGCGCACACTCACCAAAATGTAAACGGTAGAATACCGATAGGCTCGCGACCTTACGTCGGTTATTTACTCTCAGTTTGAATTCTACACTACTGGACTTGATGTTTTATTTCTTCAGTTTTAAAGTAGTACGTATATGAAACGCAAAATAATTAAACGCAAGCAAAGCTTAAAAAAACCGACTTCACCGCTTTATCTTCGGAACCTTAATCAGATTCAATGTATTAAACACGCATTATTGACAATAACTCAAGAACTAGTGATCAGATCTTGACCAAATTTAAATGGGACCACATGGAAATCACCAGCTTTCAAATAAAAAATAGTCATCAAAATCGGCGCACAAAGAAAGAAGTTATGAGGTAACTTTTGAAGTCGGCTAAAAACGAGAACATCGTCAATATAATCCACAGAATACGCATTATTAAGGATAACTCAAAAACTACTAGTCAGATCTTATGGGAACAATTAGAAAGCAACATATATCAAACAAAAAAAGAATTTTCATAATCGGTTCACGTGGAACGAAGTTATGAGGTAACCACACATATGTTTAATAGGCTAGCATTTGACCACTATCTCACCTGATGGAAAGCGATGATGGTTGACTTGAGTACCTCCTCCTTTTTTGGGAAGTCGGTAAAAAACTAAATATTTGTTTGTCTTTCCAGCCAAACGACAAACATCTATCAACAGTATGCGACTTACTAGGCGTGTCCAAGACAGAGCTAACTCTCTGGCTGACGCACCGTCGAATACAGTCCGCACACGAAGTGATAGTATCCCGTATGGACACTTCGCGAGCGAACTTCGCTCGAGACGCGCTGGCGAAGCGAATATACGGCGAAGTGTTCGCGTGGCTTGTGCAAGCGGTCAACAGGGCGCTCGATACCAGTCTGCTGAGGAAACATTTTATAGGTATAATTCACAAATTGACACCGCAACATGTGTACTGTCAATTTTGTTAGATTATTCCCGGTCGTCCCCACCCTGTCGTCCCCACTGGGTACGAGTGGGAAAAAAAAGTTTCGTTCGTCCCGTATATCGTGAATCAAATATAAAAAAAAATATTTATTTAAAATAGGTATTTTAATTGGTATTTTTATTTACATTCTTGAATTGTTGTAAATTAGATTGAATGTCTATAATACACCACAATACAGTATAAGAACTTGGCCCTTTTTAATTATTTTTAACTATAATGTTGAGATTATTGCATTTTGACTCTCGGTCTATAGCAGAACGAGTGGGAAATAAAAAGTTCCAATCGTCACCACTGGGGACGAACGAAACTTTTTTTCCCACTCGTACCCAGTGGGGACGACAGGGAATAAAGGATTTTGTTCAAGATGGCGTGTTTTTAGCTCTGTGTTTCAATTGTAAAAAAAGAAGGAAAAACTTATAACGACAAATTCAGATGGCGCGTATTTTAGCTCTTTGACTCATTTACGTTGTATAGAAAAGGAAACAAAACAGTGTGTTAAAATATACTAAAAGTATGAAATTTAAAGCGATACACATCTAATGTCAAATTCAAGATGGCGCGAGAAAAAGAGAAAAAATTTGGCGTGATTTATGAACCACGATGAAAAGAGAAAAACATGTCAAACTTATTGTTTTTTACAATTTTTCAGGCGTCCTTGACATTTACGGTTTCGAAACGTTCGAGATAAACTCTTTCGAGCAATTTTGCATCAACTACGCCAATGAAAAGTTGCAGCAACAGTTTAACTGTCACGTGTTCAAGCTAGAGCAGGACGAATATATAAAGGTAAGCGCAAATAATAAACAGTATCATCAAATCTTTGTGCCATTGATTACATCCTACTTCCTACTAATATTATAAATCCGAAAGTTTGTGTGTAAGTATGTTTGTTCCCTCTTCACGCTTTAGCAGTTGAACGGATTTGGATGAAATTTGAAATGTACATAGCTTATACCTAGGATTAACACATAGGCTACTTTTGAACATGATAATAGCGGGTGAAGCCGCGGGGCACGGCTAGTTAATAATAGATCCGAAAGTTTGTGTGTAAGTATGTTTGTTTTCTCTACGCTGTAACGGCTGAACGGATTTGGGAGAAATTTTAAATGTACATAGCTTGTACCTTGGATTAACACATAGGCTACTTTTTACCTTGACAAACTCGGGCGAGACCACGGGCACGGCTAGTATTAAATAATTTGTAATTACATTTGATCGATTGAACAAATTCAAGATAGGCAAACGTTTGACCTTTACTCTCTCTCTCTTCTCTCTTTTTCTCACTTTCTCACTTGGTAAGCTACGATGTGGTCGACGATAGAGTCCGTAGGCTTAGAAGATGGCGATACATTCGCTTGTTAAAGACCCCATATTGTTTTTAGCGGGGAACACAATCTCAGATATGGAGTTTCATTTCCTTGCGGTTCGCATAACGAATGTGGAAGCAAATCGCTTTTTCCGCATCTGAGGGATGCCATATAACATATAGGTGTCGCTTAGCTGTCTGTTTGGATGTTCGATAGTAGAATTATTAGCATTAGATAGTGTTTAAGTAAATATGCACTTTTTTATGGATTTAATCATAACATAAACGCTTTCCTACTCACAACCCCACACTAAGTTCGATGACTTTTTTTTATACTTAATAGGCAAGCATTTGACCACTATCTCACCTCATGGAAAGTGACGATGCGGCCGAAGATGAAGCATGCTTGCCTAGAAGATACCTATTCAGTCTTTACTGTGAAGAGTCTCAGATTATACCGTTCGAGGAACAAAGACGCAGGCAATGAATTTCTCTATTTCGCAGTACGGATGACAAATGTAGAAGCAAAACGCTTCGAGCGAATCGGAGGTATGTCAACCATAAATGTCGGGTGTGCCGGAAATATTCACATCACACACACAATCACAACTCGAATCAGGAACACAAATTTTCCTTGGGGAGAAATCTTGTGTTTCCGCCGGAAATTCAACCCGATACTGCTTAGAACCTCCTTTTTTCAAATCGGTAAAAATAAAAGGATATAATTTTGACGGCCACCAAAAATTCTAAACGGTTACCAAAATGGATAAATGGTCACCAAATTACGTTTCCTAAAATAAAATTTCCTGTGGCAGAACCGAATCGGATAACAGTAAGATAAGTAAGATAAGGTTATTTTATAAGTTTGTAATTAATAAAAAAATGTTTATAATACGAAAAAATGGATTTATTTCATAATATTTTAGGAAACGTAATTCGGTGACCATTTATCCATTTTGGTAACCGTTTAGATTTTTTTGGTAGTAAAATAGGTACTTTTTCGGGCGGGGTTTAAACACGAGCCAAAATAAAACAGCAATTGACAAGCTTAAAATGTCGTTATGTTCGTAGGAAGAGATATCGTGGGAGATGATAGACTTCTACGACAACCAGCCGTGCATAGAGCTGATAGAGGACCGCCTCGGCATCCTCGCGCTGCTCGACGAGGAGTGCCGCGTGCCGCAGGGCTCCGACGCCGGCTTCGCGCACAAGCTGCACGCCTCCTGCCGACACTACCAACACTTCGCCAAGCCGCGGTTCGGGAACTCGGGTCAGTTTGTAGGCTATTCTAATTATTCAAATTCAAATTCAAATTTATTCAACTTAATTACACAACATTACAGATACATCCAAAGCATCGTGTAAAAATATTATTAAGTAATAACAGAAAACTTAACCTAGTGAGATCTTTATACAACGTTTAACAATTTTAAAATACTTACAATATAAAATATTCAATAAAAGAAAAACAAATAATAAACAATTTTAACAACAAAAAGAATATCTCATTCGTCAATGTGTGCAGTCAGTTAGAGTCTAGCCTTTTCACAGTAGTCTAGGCATACACATTCTAACATTTGCCATTTATCCGCAAATATATCAATCTGAGGATAGACAGAGACAAGCTGATTGAGATGCCGTTGTGCGCGGTACACTGGGGACTGCTGGCGAGCGGCGGTGCGCGCCGTACTCGGTGCAAACAGAGGCACACAACCACTACGAAACCGCGCGCGCTGTTCAGGCACGCATAGGCGGCTCATCTCCCTCAGTAGATCAGAGTTGAACAGGCGGCCATGTAATATTCGCATCACCATTAGCATTTGGTCACACAATCTACGCGTTTCGAGAGAGTTAAATCCCAACGATCCCAGCAAGAACTTGGTTGGATACATGAAAGGATAAGCCCCAAATCTTTTCTGATATTGGAAACGCAAGAAACGTTTCTGAACCTTTTCTATCATTAACGCATATGTTACTTCGTGTGGATTCCATATGCAGGCGCTCGTTTCAATTTTGGTTCTAATTAGTGAGGTGTAAAGCAATTTCAATATATATAATATAATCTGTGCTGGGGGTGATGTGGCATACACTGACATCCCGCTTGGGGTGTATTGTGCATTTCCCCCTGACGGCAACTGACGACCCAGTTGGCTCAGTGGTCAGGTCTCCGCCCTCTGCGCCGTGGGTCCTGGGTTCGATTCCCGGCAGGAGCACAAATTCCTACCCAAGGGATATTTGTGCTTCTGTTTCTGGGTGTATTTGTGCTTCTGGTTCTGGGTGTGTTTGTGCGTGTGATATGTAAATGTTTCCGGCACGTACGATACAAGTCTTTGAACTTAGTGTGGGGCTGTGAGCGTTTGTTATGTTGTTTTGGCAACTACCCAAGCCATCCCAGCTCCTTTATGTAGCGTAGGATTGCTCTGGGTCGCCGACTAAGCTGTTCCAAAGTAGGTGTTTTAGATGATGGTGATGATATATGCCACAGTGAAGGTGGTGTCGAATGTGTACATGCAGTAGAAGCTGATGCATGAGTTCTTGATGTGGATGGTCGAAGGAAGTCTGGCCTTTTGATGTTTCTTTGTAGTGGCAGCTCCCGTTCTCCGTTTTCAAAAAGAGTTCTTCTTGTTTTGTCCTGAAGTTCGTGAAGTCATGACTATGGGTTGCGACTGAAAATCAGTGACTAAGGTCTAACCTTAGTCGTATGCTGAGTCGTAACCCATAAGATAAGATAAGATAATTTATTCATGAAAAATATAAACAATTTCAAAACTTAACTAAGTATATCTACATACCACACTATATAAATTTTCTGATTACAATTTAGGTAGGTAAAGTAGGTAGGTACACTAATCTGTGGTGGCCGTGCTAGGTCATACCTGTGTTACAGCCACCAAGCTCCTATTCCAGTGCACATATTTAAAGTTAAATAAGTATTATTATATAATATGAATACAATACATTAGTTCGAATTAAGAAGACATACTTCTAAATACTATGTCGTACCCAAATTAAACCATACCTATAATTATTACTGGAACCACATTAACAAATCCTATTAGTAAATAGTAAACAAAGCGAACAAGACACTCGTACTGTCAAGGTATATGAAACCATACACGCCAAAGGCTGGATTATCGAATAATATTAGACAGCATTAGCCGTAAACTATTATTGAGTGCGCCATGCGACGTGACAACGCAGCGCGTGCGCTTTGTTTACTTTATTCAACCTAACTGTGGGACCGGTTTCGGTTGCCGCCAGCCGATGCCGGCCGGCTAGTGTATTGTGACTCGGTACGCGAAAAGTGGAGCGAAAATGCCCTTTATTTTTTATTTTTTCTTTATAATATTGTACTTTAATTATAATAGATTGTTTAGAACTAGTGTTAAACAATTAATAAATTCACTTTTTTTTTTACTATATTACTAATCGATATACGCTAGTTATTATTAATATGTAATGCTTGTATGATATGGACATGAAAAATATATAGAATATAAAAGTATATAAAAGATTTAAGATGCACTTATTTCGACCTTATTGAGAAAAGTTATATTAATGTTGTGACTGTTGTAAATACGCAAGTGGCTGATTGTGTGTGTGTGTGTGTGTATGGATGTGTGTGTGTGTATGGATGTGTGTGTGTGTGTGTGGATGTGTGTGTGTGTATGGGTGGGGTGTGTGTGTACATGTTGTACTTATTTTATACAGCATATCAATTCCTCAGTATCATTGTAGCTTAAAGTAAGTAGATATTCCCTCAAAATTGATTTGCATCTAGATAGGGGAAGTGGGTAGATATCGACAACTTTACTGATGTTTTTATACAAGAAAGGGCCCAAAAAACAAAAGTGTCTTTGAGCAAATGCCGAGGAACAAATAGGGGGTAGCACCATTCTATCCTTTCGACGTAATTTGTTGTAGGCTATCGGATCATACTTAGTACTACTGTGAGTTTTTAGAACAGCTTTATATACAAATATCTGCCGTACAGTAAGTAATTTGGTCTCTGCATATAATTGCTTAGTGGGGAACCTAAATGGTTTAGAGCGCATCACTTTCAATACAGCTCGTTGTGATCTTTCGACGCGTAAGATGTGAGTTTTATATGTTCCACCCCATGCTATTATACAGTAGGCCAACAGTGAATGGCACAGTGTATAGTAGATTATTTTTAATAATTTTTCACCGATATGTCTTAATCTTTTAAAAATTACTATCAGTTTTCTCACTCTTGCAGTAAGTAGCTTTATATGTTCGTCCCATTTAAGTAGCTGATCTACAACCACACCGAGGTATTTTATAAATGGTACTGTAATGTACCATATTCATGACACTCACAACATTTCAAACCACTTATTCTTTTATTTGTTTTTATGCGTTCGCCTTCTAAGCAGGGGTATCGGGTTCGATTCCCGGCGGGTGCACAAGTTTTCTCCCCATGGAAAATTTGTATTTCTGGTTCTGGTTGTGATTGTGTGTGTGATGTGAATGTTTCCGGCACCCACGTCATCGAACTTAGTGTGGGGCTGTGAGTGTGAAAGCGTTAATGTTATTTATTTGTTTTATTTTTGATTATTTTGTATGTATATATCTGTACGGACGAGAAAGTGCACTTGTGTTTGCGCGTACACATGTGCACTTAAATATCTCCTGCGCATCTGACTGTTTCCGTATAATGGCTAAACGAGAACACAAGTCCTGTGGCGATGGGCTGAGGTAGAGAGGTCTGACCTTGTGCATGTTGGGCTTTGTCTAAGGCCTGCACACGGGCGGCACGAGAATAAGTGGTCGTTTCTGCGTTGCACTGGAACAACATCGTGGACTGGGCAGCATCTCGTGCGACGAAGCAGCCCTATTTAGGGAGGCACTGCTTCCCTCGCTTAGCCGAGGAGGGAGCTAGAAAAGGTGCTCTGAAAAAAGCTTGTTCCTTAAAAATTGGGGGGTAGTAGCCACGGCTGCCCTTAGCATCCCTCGGCGTGGTAGAAATACAAAGAATAAATGGATTCCCAAAACGACGACCTTTAATTTTGGATCATGGAACGTTCGCACACTACTTGATAGTGAAACTAATCTCTGTCCTGAACGTAAAACAGGTGTAGTGGCAAGAGAACTACGTCGCTATAATATCGATATAGCTGCACTCAGCGAAACACATCTAGCTGATGAAGGAGAGAGAACAGAGCACGGTGGAGGATATTCTTTCTTCTGGAAAGGCACTGCTTCTCATGAACCTAGACGCGCAGGTGTTGGTTTTGCTATCAAAAATGAATTAGTTAAGAAGTTAAATGAATATCCCGTCTACATTTCCGAGCGCGTAATAAGTTTACGTATACACCTGGAAGACAAAAACTTTCTCAACCTAGTTAATGTTTATGCACCTACTTTAGATAAAAGTGATGAGATAAAAGATAGATTTTATGAAGAGCTGACACAAACCATCACTAAAATTCGTTCTAGGGAGCAAATTTTGCTTCTTGGTGATTTTAATGCGAGAGTCGGCCGTGATTTTGACGCGTGGCCAAATACCATCGGAAGGCATGGAATCGGAAATATGAACAGCAATGGTCAGCTTTTGCTAAATTTTTGTGCTCAATTTTCATTAGCTATAACGAACACATTTTTCCGACTCCCTACAAAATACAAAGCCACCTGGATGCATCCCCGATCAAAACACTGGCACCTTATTGATTACGCCATAGTGAGGTCGAAGGATATATCGCAGGTTCAAGTTACACGTGTCTTGCGCGGTGCTAACTGCTGGTCAGATCATCGGCTTGTACTGACGAAACTGAAGCTTCGCCTTCACCTCCCAAGGAGAAGAAATCTGGTCAAAACGTTACGTACGGCAGTTGATAATCTTCAGTATTCCCAAAAAAGGGACGCATATGTTTTAGCCCTAAATGAAGGCCTTAACTCTCTGGATGTCGAAAACGGTGACCTAGAGACCATCTGGCAAGCTATGTCATCTCTCGTAACGGACACAAGTACCCAAGTGTTGGGCCAGGAATTCACTAAACGGAAAGACTGGTTTGACGAAAATGATGACACAATCACAAATGCCCTGGAATCACACCGTCAACTGCTTAAAATGCAGAACGGTAATTATCGCAATGACAGCTTGTCGAAGCAAATCCAGGAGAGTAGTTCAAAGTTAAGGAAACTTACAAGAGAAGCTAAAGATAAATGGTGGCAAGAGAAATCGAAATTCTTACAGTGGCTTGTGGATACTAAACAGCTAAGTGCCTTTTATAATGAAGTTCGTAGGATCACAAGTAACGTAAATAACGCAAAAGTACCGCTGAAGTCTCTGGACGGAATACCTCTTACCAACAAGGATGATATTTTGGAACGCTGGGCTCAATATTTTAACGACCTTCTTAATGTTGACCGTTCTGCTGATTTAGATTACATAAACTTGCTCCCTCAAAACACAACAAGGGAAGAATTGCTTGATCCTCTAACCTTGGAAGAGGTTACAATTGCTATAAGGCAACAGCAGAACAAGAAGGCTGTCGGCGTCGATAACATCTGCGGAGAAATGCTAAAGTACGGTGGTGAGAAGTTGCATCATACCATGTGGAAACTGTTTTCACGCATGTGGGCTGTAGAAGATGTACCTAAATGCTTTAAGATCTCCCGCATTTGCTCTCTGTACAAAAACAAAGGCGATCGCTCCGATTGCAATTCATATCGGGGAATCTCACTTCTATCAGTTCCCGGAAAAGTATTCGCCAGAATTCTCCTAAATCGCTTGCTACCTGTTTCTGAAGCGATATTACCGGAAGCTCAGTTTGGGTTTCGACCTGAGAGAGGAACCTGTGAGGCCATCTTCTCACTACGTCAGCTTATTGAGAAGAGTAGAGAACAAGGTCAGCCCCTGGTGTATCTATGTTTTGTTGACCTTGAAAAAGCCTTCGACAGTGTCCCTCGTGATGCTCTTTGGTTGATTTTATCCAAGTTGGGTTGTCCGGATAAGTTTATAAGCCTTTTGAGGCTTTTGCATGATGACATGGTTTGCTGTGTCACAGCAAATGGTGAGCAATCAAAACCTTTCTCCGTCACCTGTGGAGTTAAACAAGGATGTGTTTTGGCACCAACATTGTTCGCATTATATTTTGCTGTTGTGGTCCGAGAAGCATTACAACATCTGACTGAGGGTATTCGCATTAGATTCCGTACAGATGGAGGGCTTTTTAATCTTGCCAGACTCAAGTCAAATACCAAAATCTCTAAAACCCTCATAACTGAGATGATGTACGCTGACGACCTGTGTTTCGTTGCGGACTCTACAATTGGTCTGCAGAAACTTATAACTAAGCTAAATGAGGCATGCGTTAAGTTTGGTCTAAAAATAAGTGATGGCAGCAGCGGTTACTGACATTGTACAACTTAATGTGTGTCTTGGAGATAAAAAATTAGGTCAAGTAGAAAGGTTTAAATATCTTGGAAGCACTATAACACCAAAAGGTGACTTAGACGCAGAAATAAACAGCAGGATAGGAGCTGCGGCTGCTGCTTTTGGTAAACTGCGTTTAAAAGTGTTTCGGTCGCATGACATAAAATTGACCACCAAGATAAGTGTCTATATGGCTATAGTACTGCCAAATTTTCTCTACTCATCCGAGACATGGGTTTTGTACCGAAAGCATATACGCGCACTCGACAGGTATCATATAAAGTGTCTACGAGATATTATGAACATTCGATGGCAGGACCGAGTCCGAAATACTGATGTCCTGCGCCGCGCAAACGTTGGAGGTATCGAAACCTACCTCATGAGGCGCCAGTTGCGTTGGAGTGGACACGTGTCGCGCATGTCAGATGAGAGAATGGCGAAGCGCATCTTCTTTTCAGAACTCTGTAATGGTAAGCGCCAATCAGGTGGGCAGTACCTGAGGTACAAAGATGTTCTGAAAAGACACATGAAGAGATGCAAAATTGAGCCTTCGAAATGGGAAAATAAAGCAGCGCAACGTCCAGAATGGAGGCGTCTCATTCATCAGCACGTGTCTGTCTTTGAATCAGAACGTCGTGCTGATCTAGATAAAAAGCGAGATGCGATAAAGGCCAGACCACCTGCGGCCATACCCTACTTTTATGTAAACGGTGTTCTGACGTGCACCATATGCAGCAGAACTTTTTCTGCCAAAATCGGGTATGCCAGTCACGAAAGAGCACACCGTCGACAGGCTGAACAACCAAGTTCTGAAACATAAAAAAAAGTAAAAATAAAATAAATAGCCACAAAACAGTCGCTGAGGCCGAAATCGGCCAGGAAGCATCATCATCATGTATATATCTGTATATTTTATTTATTTTGCCGTTTGTTTGTAGTGTAAATGTTGTGTGTGTCGTATTTCTTTCTTTCTTTCTAATTTCCTCCGAAGCCTTGCACTGGAGTACATGCTCTACCGTCTCACCTTCCTCTAAGCAGCCTCTGCACAGAGGACTGTCTGTACTACCACTTTTATACAGATGATAATTTAAGTCACAGTGTCCTGTGATAAGACCTGTCATGAGGCGCAGGTAGTTTCTTGATAATTTTAATAAGGTATTTGTCAACTTATTATTTAGGGACGGAAGTATTGTTTTTGTAGGCTATATGTAAGCAAGACTCAGGTTACTTTGTTGGCCACTTGCAAGTCAAAATTGGGTCAAGTCAAACGGGCGAGTTTGTTGACTGTACGGAGCCGAGATTTGGGTTGGTTTGTTGGCCGCTTGGAGCCTAGATTCTGGTGGGTTTACTGACCACTTGCATTCGAGATTCGGTTGGGTTGTTGACAACACGAAGCCAAGATTCGGGTGAGGTGGTTGGCCAATTGAAGCCGAGATTTTGGTTAGTTTGTTGACCATATAAAGGCAAGATTTTTTTGAAGTATAAACTTCTTAAGCGGCTTTGTGCACTTTATTGGGATGGGTTAAAAATTTTAAACTCGCGTCAGGACACGTTACCTGATCGAAAATTCGTAAGACGGAGGGAGAGCAGACCGCCGGCGCGGTGTAGGAGAGGAAGTAATATCCCCCTCTCTTTCTACCGCGCGGCGAAAATATATGCCTGCTCCTGCTGTTTACAACGTTAATGTTCAAGTTTTCACTTTGCCGGCACTCCCGGAGTGCAACCCTTTTTAATACTAGATAGGCAAGCATTTGACCGCTGTCTCGCTTATGGAAAGTGACGATGCGGCTGAAGATGGGACATACTTGCCTAGGAGGTACCTATTCACTCTAGACTTCAAGACTAGTGAGTTTTGTCGAGCACTTGAAGCCGATATTCGGGTGGGTTCTATTAATCTATACTAATATTATAAAGAGGTAAAGTTTGTTTGTTTGTTTGTTTGTTTGTTTGTTTGTTTGTTTGTTTGTTTGTATGTAAAAGGTAATCTCTGAAACTACTGATCCGATTCTAAAAATTCTTTCACCAATAGATAGCTACACTATCACTGAGTGCCATAGGCTATGTTTTGTCGGGATAGAAGTTAGTTATCAGTTCGAAATAATAATATTCGTAAGAGAAGTCGGAGAAAAATTTCCGCTTTATCGGCGTACGCTGACTAAACGGTAAGACATAGTTGAATATAATGTATGGCAAAAATGTTGGCCGTCATGAGTTTTACAAAAAAGTCCGCGACAGCATATATCTAACATGTATGTATAGCTCAGAAAAAATACTTTTCTTTGTAAAAAATCTGAAAAAAAAGCGGCCTATGTTTAGTTGGCTTTTTGAGACATTCAGTATTAATCCTTATCAAAATAAACTATTTCATCGTCTTACGTAGTTCATGTAGATACATTTTGCTTTTTACTGCATATGATTTGGATAAATAGTCTATGAGAAATCGTGAAATTAGTTTCACGGGAGCCCGCCCGTGAACGGGACGGGTCAGAAATGTACAGAAACGTACTACGAATTCCTGCTCATTAAAAAATAGCGGCTTCTATTTCGTTGGCTTTTTTTAAGTATTTAATATTAATCCTTATCAAAACAACCTATTTCATCGGCTTACGTAGTTCACGTAGATTTAATTTGCTCTTTACTGCATATAATTTGGACCTATAGTCTAGGAGAAATCGTTAAGTTTATTTGAGGGTGAAAACGGTGGATCACAGAATGGAACAGTTACTGCGTAATCCGGCATACGTCTATGTTTTGAACCGACTAACATAAGAAGGGGGATATAAATTCGACTGTTTTTTTTTGTTTAGTCTTATCATTGAACTTTGAACTGCCCGCTAGCGTAGTTAGGTGGGCGTTTGCCTTTAAAGCACCGGGTTTGATGCCCGGTGGGAATACAGGTGTTTTCCCACGGGAATTTGTGTTCCTGGATTTGAGTATGTTGTGAATGTTGTGTGAATCTTGGATGTTTACGGCCCCCCGATACAAGTCATTGAACTTAGTGTGGGGCTGTGAATGTGGAAGTGTGTTTATTTGTATATTTTTTAACCGGGCGACGCCGGGCGGGTCATCTTTTGAACTATCTACTCGCGTAAATGGGTACGCGTTTGCCTTCAAAGCAGCGGGATCGATTCGCGGTGGTAACAGAAGTTTTCTCCCTACGGGAAATTTGTGTTCCTGGTTTTTAATATGTTGTGAATCTTGGATGTTTACGGCCCCACGCTACAAGTCACTGAACTTAGTGTGGGGCTGTGAATGTGGAAGTGTTTATGTGTAGATTTTTTAACCGGGCGACGCAGGGTGGGGAATCTTTGAACTTTGAACTACCCACTGGCGTAGATGAGTGCGCGTTCGTCTTTAAAGCAGCGGGTTCGAATCTCGGTGGGAACACAATAACAAAAGTTTTTTCCCCACGGGTAGTTTATGTTTCTGGTTCTGGGTATGACATGAATGTTGTGTGTGTGGTGTTAATTGTTTACGGCCCCACGACACAACTTATAGTACTTTTACAGTGGGGCTGTGAGTGAGAAAGCGTTTATATGTAAGCTTTTGTTTACCCGGGCAACGCCGGGCGGGTCAGCTAGTAGTTTATAAACAGAGATTATATTTTTCTGTCAATTACATCCAATCGTATTTACTTTTGAGTGTAGGGTTTGACAGAAAAAGCATGAAAGTAACATAAATGCTAATTATATATAGATGGAGTGACTCTGAGGGACAAAGTGAGGAAAATTGTGATTAGGGAAGATTGCGGCGTGGTAGAAGATGTAGTGACAAAGATTGAGAAAGGGATGCTTAGATGGTTTGGACATGTAGGAAGGATGGACGACAGTAGATTGACGAAGCAAATTTATAAGGCGAGTGTAAATGGCCAAGTTGGTAAGGGTCAATCTAGGCGAACGTATCTTGACCAGGTCGAAAACGTATTGAGAAAAGGACAGGTCAAGAGTACCCGCAACCTACGAGCATGTATGAAAAGACTCATGAATGTAGGAGAAGCAAAAGATGTGTGTCAGGATCGTAGCAGGTGGAGAGAAGTGGTCTCTGCCTACCCCAGTGGGAAAGAGGCGTGACTATATGTATGTGTTTACTTTCTTTGCGAATCACGAGATATTTCCTTCTATCTTTCCGGTTCCGTTTCCGGTTTTCTATCGTTTGCATTTCGGAGATTGTGCTTAGGAATTATACGAGTTAATTCCCCCAAGCCCGTTTTACCATCTAACAACAAGACAAACAGTGAAACGTCATCCATTCATGGTTGACATACCTCCAGCTCATTGGAAGCGTTTCGCTTCTACGTTTATCATCCGTACTGCGAGGGAGTGGAACTAATTGCCCGCGTCTTTGTTTCCTGAGCGGTATAATCTGGCAGTCTTCAAGTCAAGAGTGAATAGGTATCTTCTAGGCAGGCATGCTACATCTTCGGTCACATCATGGCTTTCCATCAGGTGAGGTAGTGGTCAAATGCTTGTCTATCAAACATAAAAAAAAAATGTTTTTATGGCTTTTACCTAAATAGCGACTCAAAAACATCGCCTGAAGATATAAATTAATTACTTTGTCCACAGCTTTCATCATCAAACACTTCGCCGACGACGTCGAATACCAGTCCGGCGGTTTTCTAGAAAAGAACAGAGATACAGTTTCAGAAGAACAAGTAGAATGCATCAAGTCGGCCACCTGTTGCCGTCTGATACACGAAATATTCTCATCGGACAGAGTTGTCGAACAAACGAATACATTGCCGCATCCTTCTAGAAGACGCACTACACCATCTTTGCCTGTGGGCAGTCTGACGGTAAGTAGTTTTTTTTAAACATAACATAGACGCTTTCACACTCACACCCCCGTACTAAGTCGCATTGCACACACAATCATAACCATAACCAGAAACACAAAATAAGTGTAACAATAAGCGGTCTTATCGCTAAAATCGATCTCTACCTTTGGATGGAGAGGAATTACGCAACAAAGTTGGACGTCGGTGTTTTAACATAACAAAATTCATAAAGATGCAAGATTAAAAAAAATAATTATAATATACCTACTTAATTATAAATAATGATATATAACAATTAAAATACACTATTATATATACCTTTGTACAATTATGACCTAATTTAGATACATATTATTACACATTATAATATAATACGTAAACCACATAATATAAGTACATAAATATAGTTAGTTGAAAACATTTTCAGAAACACACGTAGATCATTGTATTTATTAAATACTTGCTGTCCCGGCGACCTTCGTTCCGCCTAACAGTCAATGTATGTGCATATTTAGGAAGCCATACCCGGCATGCGTTACAATGCCACGTGACTATATTATTACCTCCTTCATGTTTATGTTAGCCTAGTACTTTACCAAATTCGAGTGACGTATGAGAAAATGATTCTTATATACCTATAAAAAAAGTGACGTTCCTAAACAGTATTCTATGTCCGTCTCCAGGTTCTAAGCTACCTCCCCACAAATTTTCAGCCAAATCGGTTCTGCCGTTCTTGAGTTATAAATAGTGTAACTAACACGACTTTCTTTTATATATATAGATATCGAATTGTGCGAGCGAGAGAGAAGACAAAAGGAATAAATGCTCTTAAATGTAATACAATTGTATAGAATAGATGTCGATCAAATCGCTTCCTTCCCAGCAACCCCCCCGGCGAGCGTCCGGCCAGAAGCAGACAGTGGGCGCCCAGTTCCGCGCCTCTCTCTCCGCCCTCATGTCCACTCTCTCAGCCACAACCCCGCACTATGTGCGCTGCATCAAGCCCAACGACGAGAAATGCCCCTTCAAATTCGACCACGCGAGAGCTGTCAACCAACTCAGGTAACATACACACACACAATCTGGTTGACATATCTCCATTTCGCTGGAAGAGTTTCGCTTCTACATTTGTCATCCGTACTGCGAAGGACTGAAATTCATTGCTTGCGTCTTTGTTCCCCGAACGGTATAATCTGGGAGTCTTCAAGTCAATAGTGAATAGGTATCAGAAGAAGGTGAGATAGTGGTCAGAAGCAAAACGCTTCGAGCGAACCGGAGGTATGTCAACCATAAATGCATGACGTTTGACAGTTTGTCTTGTTGGTTTGGTTCAGTTTGTCTGGTTTTCAGAATTGTAACTTCCGATTTTTTTGAAGTTGGTTAAAATAAAATTATTAATTCATGTTTTCGCAGGGCGTGTGGTGTGTTGGAAACCATTAGGATATCAGCAGCTGGTTTCCCGTCAAGATGGCTGTATCAGGACTTCTTCCATAGGTATGTACTGATGGATACTATAGATGACTAGACAACTTTATATTATATGTAAATTAATTCATTATTAGTTTTGACATCATCTATTGAAATCTTGATAATAATGATAATTTAATTTTATATAAGACAATTTATAAAAATCTGACCACATCTCTGTATTTGTATGTCTCTGTAGACAAAACATGTCGAATTTTATTAAGCTATTGCATAGCTTCTAATGCGGGCCTTGAGCGTGGAGACCGAATCCAGAAATTCCGTAACGAAAATAATCTAACACCCCCCACTCCGACCGGCACAGCGGTGATACTTTTTAGTTTTGCCATCTATCGATGAATAGCAGAACTTTTAATGACTTTATTGAAATATCACGCTTGTCTCTTTAGTTCAGCAACTCGCCTCTAGGTGGCAGGAAAAAATACTGCATAAATAAAATAAATAAATAATTATAATTGCATAAGTTAATAAAAAATGCTATGCAATAGCTTTACCGCGGCAGTCCTCAATGCCACACGTCTTTTTTTTTTAATGTTTATATTTTATGTATAAGATCTGCATGTATTCTTCTGTATTGTATGATACTGCACATATTGAGTTTCTATAAAATTACGTAATTTGTAACCCTATTTCATCAGCTACCGTTCTACACCACATAGCCTTTGGACCTAGACGTCTGACAGTAGTGGCCATAGCAAAGGTCAAGGTCACGCACCACAGATGTAATCGTAGGGTTGGCAAAAAAATATTTTATTCCTGGCACGATACACATACACACCACCAAGTATTACTACACCTTTTTGTTACAGGTTGTTTTTAAACATATTTTTTATGTAATATAACTTAGTCTGTACATTTTGTTAAGATTAAAAAAAACCTACTCTATTAAGTGTTATTTTTTCTTTCAGATACAATAATTTATTAAGGTATTGGGTAGTTAAGTCAGTTTAATTTTATAATTTTTATATTGATGTGTTGAATACTAATATAAGCAGCTTTCAATTATTAAAAATCACCCGCTTATTTCTACGTAACATATATATACTAAACTAGTAAATTAAAAATAAAATCGCTGGAGGTGGGGCTTAAACCCGCGGCCATCATGACTTATTGCTCTAACCGCTGAGCTACCCGAGCCCTGCCTCAAGCGATGAAATCATGTTTTCCTTATTATTAAAGTCTTATATTATTCCTTTCTAAATGTACTACTTTACGCCTGCCTATCATAATCAATGCAATTGAAACAATGTATTATCTACTAATTGAATGGCCCGTTGACGTAGTTAGTTTCGTTAAACAGCGGGCATCGGGTTCGATTCCGGGAACTTGACCATTTTACTATAATACTAAAAACTATATTCTTGCCAGGTTCTCTCTAGATGGCTGTAATTTTGCGAATCTGGCAGTAGAGTCGTTAACTTTCATGAGTGCCTCTTTGGGGCCCATGTGAATAAATTATTTTGTTTTCCATTATGACTAATAACAATAATAAAATACAAACAATAGTAATTCTATCCTACTAATATGATAAATGCGAAAGTTTGTGTGTGTGAATGTTTGTTATCACGTAACAAATAAACCGATTTTGATGAAATTTAGAGTGTAGATGATAGTTTAAGTTCCGGAATAACACATTGGGTACTTTTTAACTAATGCGGGCGAAGCCGCGGTGCACGGCTAGTAAAACATAATTATGATATTTTATTATTAAAAATGTGTTTTTACTAGCAATATTATTATTATTATTATTTTTTTGTCCCTAGGTACCGTCTCCTGTGCCTACAGAAGGAGACCGACCGCGCTAACATCAAAGCTACCTGCCAGCGAATACTCGCCAGGCATGTAAAGGATCCAGACAAGTACCAGTTTGGAGCCACCAAGATATTCTTCAGAGCTGGACAGGTAAGGGAACAGTTATGGAATTCCAGCCAGTATTGTATTTATTTTACAATATTTTATTTAGTTTCACCGGTCCCGTTATCTGCTGGTCTACAATCATATCGTGCGAATGTGGCAGTAGAGTAACTGTGTTTTGTGAGTTAACTTTCATGAGTGCCTCTTTGGGGCCCATGTGAATAAACGATTTTGAATTCTGATTTCAAGCTAAATTATATGCACTGCTCGATGTCCGATTGGACTCAAATTTGGTGTACTTATGTATTTTCGGTGACAATACAATGATATGGTATCATGGAGCTGGTCTGATGGAGATGAAAGATGACCATCTTTCATTACCGACCGTACCGTTTCAGACCGTATTTACATTTATTTATTTATTTTATTTATTAGTGACAGGCTAGTGTTTGACCACTATCTCACCTGATGGTAAGTGACGATGTGATCGAAGCTGGTAAACACACTAGACATGGAATACGCAGGCTCTCAAGGATAACTGCCGGAACACCGTATTTGGCTTGGCGGCAGACTTTCAACTTGATGGTGGTAAGCTACTTTGGTAGCAAGCCAGGCGAGCAACTCACAAAATGCTCTACCACCTAACTACATCTGGTAAAAGCTTGATTTTCAAAAAACTTTTTGATGTGTTATTTGTGTAAATGTGTTTTCAGCCTATATATTTGTTCCGTGGCGTACTAGAGACCAAACGGTAGGCCAATTTGATGATTCTTAGGTCAATCAATTTGTCTTAGTCTTGCATAAATTTGTTATTGGTTCTCCTGCTAATATGGCCAGTCCATTGTGTTGATATTTTGGTGGAAATAAATAAACGATTGTAGAAAAATGCAACGAACGTATATTGTGAGAATAAGGTTACAACTTACAAGCTCGCGAGCACAGAATACCATTAGACAGATGAAAAAGAATGTTGCCAACTTATGACAAATATGGTTGCGTTCTTACTTGCCAACACATTGCTATTTCAGCTTACCAATTCGCTGTGCTATGTCGATTTTAGTTCTCCGTCGGATAACCTCCAAGAGAACCTCCAAGAGGACCTCCAAGCATATAGACCTTTCCATAGCTCGCTGAGTGACTTTAAATTTGTTGACCAACCCAACCGTGAGTGTCCACGTTTAGGCACCGTATTTCATGACAGGCAAGACGCACTGATTGAAGGCTTGTTTTTAGAATCTGTGGAATAAGCGACGAGAATACTCGACGTAATTTCTCAAACCTGGTCATTGACTGAGGCTTAGAAGTCCAAACTCAAGGTTTACCAAAGAACTATGGAGCGTAGTGTGTTAGGCATCAAGCGGCTAGATCGAGTTCCTAATACAACCATACGCTCTAAAATTAGTATTGTAGACGTAGGAGAGAAGACAGCTTCTCTTAAATGAGATTGGGCGGGTCACGTATCCAGAGAGATGGGCTATGTCACACCATTGCTGCCTGAAGACGGGAAACGTAGTCCAGGTAGACCCAGAAAAAGGTGGCGCGATTATATAACTGCGTTCCAGGAGGATTGGTGGAAAGAGGCAAAAGACAGAGATGCGTGGAACAATAAAGGGAGACCTTAGCCCAGCAGTAGGACAGTACAGGTTAACAAAAAAAACTCAAATGCCGCCCAGTAATGATGTTTATGAGTAATGACCAAGCGAGGAAGAAGCATCTTCGTTTCAGCTTGGGCGAAATTGCCTTCGTATGTCCGGATTTCCGGTTGTACTCCTCTACAGGTGCCATTTCTCAACCGATTCTCGTGAAATTTTGTGTGCAGGTTCGATAAATGAATAGTATTTTTTTTGTCGATTCAGTTTTTGGAAATGTTTAAAAATGGCGGAGATAAAGGGGTTGAAAACGTAAAAAAACATTTTCTTACCCGAGGTTTTAAGCTCACAGGGCCTCTATTACTAATTCCACGGCTACAATATGAATTCGTACTTATTTCTTTTTATTTTTTTGGTATCGACTAGTCAAAGAGTTTTCTTATATTGATAGACTAGTTTCTAATTCGTATTCGACTCGTCAGGTGGCGTATTTAGAGAAGATTCGCGCGGACATCCAGCGCAAGTACTGTGTGATGGTGCAGAGCTGCGTGCGTCGTTTCGTCGCGCGCCGCAAGTACCTTCGGCTGTCCGCCGCCATCCGCGGCCTGCAGGCCAGGGCGCGCGGATATCTGGCACGACGGTGAGATTACAACAAACAAACAAACAAACGCATTCATATGAACCTTTGTATGGTCTGTATAATCATATTTTGTGACATTGGACGCCCGAGATGGGTCAACTGTAATAACATTACCTGCAATAAGAACTCGCGAATACTAACACTACAGTTTTTGCTAATAAAGAATTATCTTATCTTATCACACTCACAGCCCCACACTAACTTCAAAGGCTTGTATCGTGGGTGCCGGAAACATTCACATCACACACACATTACACCCAGAACCAGAAGCACAAACATCCCTTGGGAAGGTATTTGTGCTCCTGCCGGGAATCGAAACCAGGACCCCACGGCACAGAGGGCGGACACCTGTCCATTGCGCCAACTGGGTTGTCTACATATACTTAAACATAAACGCTTGCGTACTCATTTATTGCTATATATAATATAATGTGTGGAGTACTGCGTCCACCTGTGGGATGGATCGTCTAAGTACCAGCTAGAAGCTCTTGAGTCCATTGACCAGCGAAAAAAAGACTCATTGGCGATGAAAAGCTAGTCGAGTCCTAAGGAAAACGCCTAGGAGCCTAGGAAAACGTAGGATGCCTACCTAAAAGATACCTATTCATTCTTGACTTGAAGACTCGCAGATAATGCCGTTTTTTTATGCCCGATAGACAAGCATTGCCAATACCGCAAAATCTTAAGACAAAAGTCTTTAATCAGTGCGTCCTACCAGTTATGACATACGGAGCCGAAACGTGGACACTAACGGCAGGACTAGTCCACCAATTCAAAGTCGCTCAGCGAACTATGGAAAGAGCTATGATCGGTGTATCTCTAAGGGATCGAATCCGGAACAAAGTAATTCGCCAGAGAACGAAAGTCATCGACATAGCTCAAAGAATTAGCAAGCTGAAGTGGCAGTGGGCTGGTCATATATGCCGCAGAACTGATAACCGTTGGAGTAGACGAGTTCTGGAGTGGAGACCACGAATCGGTAAGCGTAGCAGAGGACGTCCTGTGACTAGGTGGAGCGACGATATACGTAGGGCTGCTGGTAACGACTGGAGAAGAAGAGCCGAAGATCGGGCTCAGTGGCGCGCTTTGGGAGAGGCCTATGTCCAACAGTGGACTGAGATAGGCTGAGCATGATGCATGATGAGACAAGCATTTGACCACAATCTCACCTGAAGGAAAGTGATGATGCGGCTGAAGATGTAGCATGCTTGCCTAGAAGTTACCTATTTACTCTTGACTTAAAGACTCCCAGATTATACCGCTCGGGGAACAAAGACGCTGGCAATAACTTCCTCCGTCGCAGTACGGATGATAAACGTAGAAACGTATCGCACTGAGCGAACTGGTGGTATGTCAACCATAAATGGGTGACGTTTGACTGTTTGTCTTGTTGTTAGATGGTAAAACGGGCATGGGGGAATTATGTCGTGTAATTCCTGCGCACACCCACCAAAATGTAAACGGTAGAATACAGATAGGCCTGCGACCTTACGTCGGTTATTTACTCTCAGTTTGAATTCTACACTACTGGACTTGATGTTTTATTTTCAGTTTTATTTCTTCAGTTTTAAAGCAGTACGTTGGTTAATATGTTTTTCTTGTTGGTTAATATGTTTTCTCTTACAGCAAAGCTCAGGAAATCCGCCGCAACCGCGCGGCGATAAAACTCCAACGCAACATCCGCGGCTGGCTCGCTCGCTCCAAGTACCAGCGGCTCAGGAAACTCGCCATCAACATACAGGCGAGGGCGAGAGGACTACTCGCCAGGAGACTGTACAAGGACAGGAAGAGGGTGCTGGCGGTGAGTGGGATAGATATAGTTACGTCTCGCTCGCACTTTACGTGTCAGGATTTCTAAAAGCTTTAATTTGATTTGTTTTTTTTTATTTTTTTATACTGGAAAGGCAAGCATTTGACCGCTATCTCACCTGATGGAAAGTGACGATGCGGCCAAAGATGGAACATGCTTGCCTAGAAGGTACCTATTCACTCTAGACTTGAAGACACCCAGATTATACCGTTCAGGGAATAAAGACGCAGGCAATTTTTGATTTTGATTTTGATGCTGTATGGATGATGAACGTAGAAGCAAAACGCTTCGAGCGAACTGGAGGTATGTTAACTTTCAATGTAACTATGTTTGTTCGGGTGGACTCTTGCAACTCAATTTTGAAGTTAACCGATTGAGCTAATATTTTGTATTTAGCTTTAGTTTGGATGATAATGTTTAAGTAGCTGTGTGACGTCATTCTAAATCCAACATGGAAGAACGCCCAAAATGGCGGACAAGTTATATAGTGATAATAGTATTGAAAAGAAAAGTTTTAATTCATAACTCATCAGAGAACGGCTCGACCGATTTGGCTAATTCTTTTTTTGTTGTGTTCGTAATTGTCAGGGCAAGGTTTGTATGTAATTTATTTTTTAATTTACCCTAAATTGCATCCGCGAGAATGCGGGGCGGATCGCTAGAGGTTCTGTTATAAATTTTTTTTTTAATGCCTTATAGTCAAACATTTGTCCACAATCTCACCTGATGGAAAGTGATGATGCGGCCGAAGATGTAGCATGCTTGCCAAAAAGGTACCTATTCACTCTTGACTTGAAGACTCCGTTCGGGGAACAAAAATGAGGGCAATGAGTTCCACTCCTTTGCAGTACAGATGATATAATTAATATTAGAATAAAGAAAATATACTTATATGTGTTTATATTTCAGGTTATAACGGTGCAACGTTTCGCGCGCGGCTACCTCGCAAGACTGAAGGCCCGACAAATTAGGAGACACATCATAGTCGCGCAATCAGCTGTAAGTCTATAAATAGAAGAAAGAAAGAAAGAAAATACATTTATTCGAGACAACACGCGACGTTACATTATTTACATAAAACAAGACCAAACACAACAATATACAAAAATAAACTATATAACGTCGCGTGATGTCACGAATGAGGTTCCGAATCAGCATATAACTAGGTAAGTAGGTGGGCAGGACCCTCCTACCTACCCAGTAACTTGTTTTCAGGAGGAACTCCTGCATGAGGTCACCATCACGCGCGTCAGGACAGCGATAAATACAAATACAAAAAATACAAAATGTTTATATTATTCTTAAAAAATAGTGGCGGTACATAGTAGTTGTTTTATAAAGTACTTAAAACTAGGACATAAAGTACCTTCATGAACCTCTGTCCCCAACACTAGGTCTCGTTAGAGCCTGTATTGTTGGATAAAGGAAAATATACGGAAATAGACACGAAACTTAAAAAAAAATATTATACATAATGAATTAAAAAGATACTAGTGCACCTTGTGGGTCCTGGATTCGATTCACAGCAGAAGCACAATTTTCCTTCACAAAGGACTTATGCGCTTTTGGTTCTGGGTAATAGAATATGATATTTCCAATACCCACGATAGAAGTTTTCAAACTTAGTGTATGGCTCTACTGTTCTGGGTGTGTTTGTGTGTGTGTTGATGAGAATTGTAAATGTTTCCGACACCCACAATACAAGTTTTTGAATTTAGTGTAGAGATGTGAGTGTGAATGCGTTTGTTTGTGGCGTTTGTGTTCTCTATAGTATGGATTATCTAGCTACCGAATTTCATCTAGATCGATTCATACAGACGGACAGACGCATTAGCAAAACAATCCATGGTACCAAAAATTATTGTTGCATTATTATGCAGTTATAAAAACAGGTGTTATATTTGTGTTTCTGGTTGGAGGCGTGATTGTGTGTGTGATGTGAATGTTTCCGGCACCCACGATACAAGTCGTCGAACTTATTGTGGGGCTGTGAGTGTGAAAGCGTTTGTATATAATAATTAGTTTCATAACTATAATAAATAATCGCTTTCACACCCTCAGCAACACACCAAATTAGACGACTTGTGACGTCGGTGCCAGAAACATTCACATCACACGCATAATCACACCCAAAACCAGAAATACAAATTTTCGTTGGGGAGAAAACTTGTGTTCCTGCCGGGAATCGAACCCGATACCCCTGCGTAGAAAGCGAACTAAGCCAACAACAGTTCAAACTATTCTTCTCCTATAGATTCGCCGCTTCCTCGCCCGTCGTCTCTACAAACGCCTGCGCATCGAAGCCCGCTCCCTCGACCACGTGAAGACCCTGAACAAAGGGCTGGAGAACAAAATCATCAGCCTGCAGCAGAAATTGGAACTCACTCAGGAGAAGTCCAAGAAAATTGAACCCTTGCAGGCTCAGATAGGCGATCTCAAGTGAGTTCAACCATTGGGTCCATTGTAACAAAAGTAATCACTCCGTTTCTGCTAGTCTCATTATGATGGTATATAGTTAAAAAGAAAGATAGATGTATTAGCTTCCTTTTGTGTGAAATCAACATCGAAATCCGACCAGTAATTTCACCCTTGCAGGCTCATATGAGCGACCTCAAGTATGTTGTTTACCCTTACAGGCTCAGATGGGCGATATCAAGTATGTTTTGAACCCTTGCAGGCTCAGATAGGCGATCTTAAGTATGTTTTGAACACTCGCATAATCATAATCATAATCATTTATTTGCTTAAAATGTAGGTTAGTAAGGTGGAAATGGTTAGTATAGTACCAGATACATTTTGCCGTGTCACGGCGTGCAAATTTTAAACATTTCAATTCTATTAAATTTTACAATATCAAATTAATTACAAAATTCAATTCCATTAAATAATGTCACAATTAATACTATGTCAATTTATATTAAATATTAAAAATTATAGATTCAATGCCATATAATAGTTTTTACAATGTCAAGCAGTTAAATTAATATTATTTAGATTTCAAGAATTCCGTTATCGAATAGTAACACTTTTCTAATAATAATGTTTTTAGTTTTCTTATTAATGTGTAGGTAGGCATTGCTTTAATATCATTAGGAAGGGCGTTGTAAACGCGACCACACATCGCATAACAATTGTTTAAATACATAGATGTTTTAGGAACCTTTGACAAAACAATTCTATCCTGATTCCTAGTGTTCCTTGGGTAGATTTCCTTTGCTGTTTTAAATAAATCTGGTTGTGATCTAATGAACTTCGCTGCTTCCAGAATGTACATACATGGCAGTGGTAATATGCGAAATTCTTTAAAGAGAGGTTGACTCCCACGGTGGTATTCCAGCGATTGCTCTGACACACTTTTTTTGTGCTAGAAGAGCTGTTTGGACCTCAGTTGAGTTACCCCAGATTAGTATACCGTAGCTTAAAACAGACGATACATAACCATGATATGCCGTTAATACGGTCTCCCGAGAAGAAGTTCCACGCAACTTGTAAAGCACATAAACAAATTTATTCAATTTATGACAAACTTTTTCAACATGTGCTTTCCAATTTAAATGTTTGTCCATAGTAATACCTAGGAATGTAGATACCTCAACCTCAGATAATTGATTATTCCCGTGACAAATATCGAGTTTAAAATGTCTTTCGCAGGCTTTCGCAGGCTCGGATAGGTGACCTCAAGTATGTTTTGAACCCTTGCAGGCTCAGATAGGCGACCTCAAGTATGTTTTGAACCCTTGCAGGCTCAGATAGGCGACCTTAAGTATGTTTGAACCCCCGCAGGCTCAGATAAGCGACCTCAAGTATGTTTTGAACCCTTTCAGGCTCAGAAAGGCGACCTCAAATATGTTTTAAACACTTGCAGGCTCGGATAGGTGACCTCAAGTATGTTTTGAACCCTAGCAGGCTCGGATAGGCGACCTCAAGTATGTTTTGAACCCCTGCAGGCTCCGATAGGCAACCTCAAGTATGTTTTGAACCCCTGCAGGCTCAGTTAGGCGACCTCAAGTATGTTTTGAACCCTTGCAGGCTCAGATAGGCGACCTCAAGTATGTTTTGAACCCTTGCAGGCTCAGGTAGGCGACCTCAAGTATGTTGTTAACACTTACAGGCTCAGATAGGCGACCTCAAGTATGTTTCGAACCCTTGCACCCAATACAAGTTTTTAAACGTATTGTGGGGCTGCGAGTGTTTTTTTTTTTTTTACTTCTTGACTACCTCTTACAGATTGCTCAATTATAATTACAATCTAGCCAAGGCTAATCAGTAATTTAACTTTAACTTAAACTGCTACATTGCTATTACTAAGAATGTGTCCATTAACACTTTTCTCATTGTCTCTATTTAAGGGTAAGACACTTTGTTCATGGTTCTTTTGCAGCACTCTCACTATATATTACACTGATATATACTAACATTACACAAGTTCAAATGGTTTAGTTCTTTTAAGTCTTCTCACTAAGTCTGTAACGTCAAGGAGCTGGATTGCCTCGACATTAACGTGATGATGAAGTCTATATTGGTGAGATTCTGCATAATTATTTATTACTTTTCCAACGATCTCTATCTTAAGGTCCCTATGGAGATCGTCATTTCTGACGTACCAGGGAGCGTTGACAATTTCCCTTAGTACTTTGTTTTGAAAGCGTTGGATAATCATTTTATTGTTCTGTTTGGTACAGCCCCAAAGCTGTATACCATAAGTCCATACAGGCATAAGGACTTGTCTTGACTTGGGCTGTGAGTTTGAAGCGTTTATATTTATTTCAGGCCTTTTTAAATCTATTTTGTTTCAGGGCCAAACTAGAAATCCTAAAACTGGTGGAAATCGAAGCGAAATCTTTGAGAGTCGACAACACAGACAAGGACGGTCTCATCATCGCGCTTCAAGTACAATTAGCGAGCGAAAGGGATAGCAATAGGCGGCTTGTAGAGGAGAAGAGAGAGATAGGAGACAAATATAACAAGGACAGACAGGTGTGGGAGGGGGAAAGCGAGAAGTTGGCTAAAGAGCTGAAGAGTACCAAGGAGCACTATGACATGGCTATTGAAGGTTAGTTTTGACAACCTAGTTGGCATAGTGGGTAAGTCTCGGGCTTCTGCGGCGTGCGTCCTAGGTTTGATTCCCAGCAGGAGTCGACCCAGTTCTAAGTGGGTCCTGGTTTCCCAGCACGGAAAAGTAGCGTGCGTTTTGCCATTGTTTATGTCCCGCGCATTTAAATGATTTTTAATTACTATTCTTAATTGGCCGAGCGAGCAGAGCGAGTCAAGCATCTCCATTTCAGCTTGGGCATAATTGCTTTCGTATGTCCGGCGGATTTCCGGTTGTTCTCCTCTACAGGTCGCATTCCTCAACCGATTCTCATGAAATATTTTGATAATTATTTAGAAATTTTTTGTCGATTCAGTTTTAGGATGTTTCAAAATGGCGGAGATACGTAATACGTACGGTATGAAACGAAAAAAAAAAAACATATTTCAGTAATTCCGAAAAATACGCGAGGTCGTTACTAGTTTTAATACGTACGGTTGGAAACGTAAAAAAAAAAACATATTTCAGTAATTTCGAAAAATATCCGAGGTCTAATTTTATGCATGTATGCAAGCATTGACCACCATCTCACCTGATGGAAAGCGACGATGCGGCCGAAGATGTGAAGTGCTTGCCTATACATTCTCAGAGTTGAAGACTCCGAAATCATACCGTTTTGGTAACGAAGATGCGGGCAAAGAGTTCCTCTCTTTCGCTGTACTGATGATGAAAAAGCGAAACGCTTCGATCGAATTGTATGTCAAAAATATATGGATGTCGTTTAATAGTTTTCATGAACATTGACTAAATAATTCTCACCGATTAAACATCCACGCGTGCGTACTAATCGACAAATGGTTGATAATTGAAACCTCTTTTCAATTTCCATAGATAAGATAATGACGCAGATATTGTAATCTAACTAATTACTTATCTATATCGATTTGATTGTAAAAAAAATACTATGTTACACAGAAATGTTGGTTAGAAAGTGAAAATATCATTTTGTAATATTTGTATTTATTTTTCTTATTTATTTAATAGTTTAACATAAAACAGTGCACAAGGAATAAGGCTTGATGCTATGAAGTGTTACCTATCAGCTTTCCAGTGCAGGAAAAGTGTTTGGGCGTGATAAAAGTTACACGTATATAAATAAATAAAAGTTTAAAATAAACTTAAACAATTTAATAAATACTTAACATAGCACAAATAACAAATTGTTCAAAAATATCTAAGTGATACAATGATGGTGTTTGAATAACTTCCAATGATAAAGTTATGACGCCAAGTGAAAAAAGCCGTTGTTGATTTTGATTTTAAATAAAACATGTGATTCTTCGAGTGTTTATTTAATAATGGTGGATCATTAACCGTTAATAGTTCGTGAACGTGCAGAAATGTAGGCAAATCATACGTTAACGAGGAGATCGTTTTCGCTCCAAAACTCCAATAGAAGTTCTATTCGTGCTAGACCATTTTTACCATCGTGTTTTCCCATTAATAGTACAACTAGGATAGGTGCTAAAGTGGACTTTTTTAACCTTCAATGGTAAAAATAAAGTGACTAATTTAATTCGTTATATATTTACCTTTACAGTAGATGTAAGTGTAATTAGTTTGTAGCATGGAAAATGAAAAAAACAAATGAATCGAGTGAATTAATAAAAGTCAGAAAATAAACGTATACCGGAAAAAAACAAGTGAATACAGAAGAAAACAAATAAATATCGGGAAACAAATAAAAACCAGAAAAAAACAGCTGACTTCTAAAAACACGAAACGTCAATCTTTTTTCCAGTTATTATGATTGACAAACCAAACTGCTGAACTGATTTTAATGAAATATCTATGGAAGAATAGAATTTCAAATAAAATTACTTTTCCAAATCACTTAATAAAAGACAGGAGTTCTGAGGTTACAAAAATAAAAAATACAACCGAATTTAGAACCTCCTATTATTAACTCGATTGAAAAACCCAAAATCAATTGGAATTCTTATTTATTTCTTAAATAGTCAAATCAACTTTTTACAGTAAAACAACATTATATTTGAAACCCTATAGTGCACCTCGGTGACTATACTCTGTGATTTTTTTTATAAACATTATGATAAATCAAAATGGTGGTACCACCCGAGTTGGTGGTAGAAGAAGCCAGGCAGGCCAATGACGAGGTCAAAGTCTACGCATGGACTGAGGAGTTCGAATCCAGGGCTAAATTCTGGAAAGGTTAGTCAATAAGGCATAAAAGGGACTCTCCACCGGCTTGCACGGCTCCACGCATCTAGGGGGTGGCCTCGATGAGCAAGGTCACCCCTCAGTCCAAATCAAAATCGTTTATTTACATGGGCCCCAAAGAGGCACTCATGAAATTTAGTGTAATTTTGCGAATCTGGCAGTAGAGTCATTAACTTTTATGAGTGCCTCTTTGGGGCCCATGTGAATAAACGATTTTGATTTTATTTGGACCATATCGGCGTCCATTCGGAGCTTCAAGTTAGGCTTTCTTAACATAACGGTCCTCTCCCATACTCTGTAGGTGGCCAAGCCATTGAAGTCTAAGCGCCTTAGGCTACCCGATGATGTTGGGCTTGGAGTCTAGCTCATCTCCAGGTTTTTTCGGACCTCCAGATGCCTCTTTTGATTGGACCAAGAGTTTTGCAAAAGATCTTCCTTTCTGAACTGCCCGTTGTGGTTTAGTAGGGTGAACATGAGCCTTCAGCAAGCAGGTAATCGGGTTCGAATCCCGGCGGGAACACAAGTTTTCTCCCTAAGGCAAATTTGTGTTTCTGGTTCTGGTTGTGATTAATTGTGAATGTTTCCGGCACCCATGGCACAAGTCATCAAACTTAGTGTGGGGCTGTGAGTTTCAGACTCTTTCAGCGTTCATCGTTTATGTTTTTGTTTCTGTTAAAAGCTAATGTAATGTTGATTATTATCAGTTATATATTTCAATTATTCTTCACACAGAGCGTGACAAACAAAATGAGCGAGAGAAGAAGGCGCTAAGTGAAGAGCTAGAAGCAGAAAGACAGAGTCGACAGAAGCTATTATCGGCGCAATATGAGCTGCAAGAAAGACTGGACTCTTTGCAGAGGTATGTTTATGCTGGAAAAATAAGCTATGATCCGACCCTTTGATACACATCTCTGTTGCGATCAGTTTCTATTTGAATTAAGCAAAAATGAACCCTATTTCTTAGGATTTCTGTCGTTAGCAACTGAAATATGTAGGGGACAGGATAGGTCTAGTTCAGGGGTCGGCAACCTTTTGAGTCGGAAGAGGCAAACATTACAATTTACAAAATTTCAAAGTTTTATAGAGCCACAAATTTGTTATACCTACCTAATCATCCCATAATTTACTTGTTTCAACTGTATAAATGTACTTTTTTGCTCCCTTTGGAGGCTTGTTAATGTCTCGATAGAAATGGTGCCTAATCCTCGTTAATCGATTCAGAACGTTTTTATTTTTATGTCAATAAATAATATTTGCGTATGGAACTAAAGAGCCACAGCTTCACATCCAAAGAGCCGCATGTGGCTCGCGAGCCGCAGGTTGCCGACCCCTGGTCTAGTCGAAGCATGTAGCATGCTTACCTTAAAGATACATATTCACGCTAGACTTGAAGACTCCCAGATTGTACCGTCCAGGGAAAAAAGACGCGGACAACGAGTGCCACTTTGTCTCTGTACGGCTGATGAACGTAGAAGCAAAACGCTTTGAGCGAACTGGAGGTATGTTAACCACAAATCGATGTGTCTTTTTGTTTGATGGTAAAAAGGACATAGAGGAATTCATGTAATTCCTTCTCAATCTTTTCTTCTCTGTAAACGATAGAAAACGGATAGGCTGTGGACCTTTTTTAGTTTAAATCAGTAGTAAAACGAGCATTAATTAAGAAAGCCTATTATTTTTTAATTTTTTTTTATTCTAGATAGGCAAACGTTTGACCGCCATCTCACCTGATAGTAAGTGACGATGCGGTCGACGATGGACTATTATATAACTATTGACTACAATAATGACAAGGATGCCTGGAGGCAAACTGCACAAGCGCTTTCTGGCGACTACATAATATAGATATACCTAGGTTAAAGAGTTAAGAGGCCGGGGAGTCTGTGAAACGATCTATAGGCTGTCTCTGTTTAACTGTCAAACTGTGCCCATGCTTGATGCGATAGCACTACCGACCGAACAAATTATGATAGGTGCCGTAATACCAAAAATTATAAATGAAAATGTAATGTTTAGCCATTGTTTTTTGCATTAATAGTACTTTGAAATGATAATCTATGTTCCTGTTGTAATGACAAAAGAAATGTGTTAGTTTTTAATACAAAACGAATAAGTTAAAAATGCGACATTTACGTCGTAATAATGTGTGAAAATCAATTGGTTTATATTTCGTTTTAGTTAATTATTTTGGAATAAAAACTATCCAGGAACCTAGATTAATATGTTTTTAATCTGAATAACAGCACAGTATGGTGGTAATATGCTTGAATTATAAATAATTTCGTTATTACGATTGTATGGGCAAATCAACCTCCGCAGGCCTCTTAAGAAATGATTGAAAACAAAAATTATGAAAAAAAAAAATGCGCCGCCGAGTTTTTTGCCAGGTTCTTCTCGAGATGGTTGTAATTTTGCAAATCTGGCAGTAGAGTCATTAACTTTTATGAGTGCCTCTTTGGGGCCCATGTGAACAAACGATTTTGATTGTATTTAATTTTATTATTTATAGAGCTCAACCCCCTGTGAAGAAGGAGCACAGAAGATCCTTATCTGACGCAAGCAATAATTCGCAGCCAGATAATACTACAGTTGAAGATGTAAGTTGTAAATCGTTTTTGAAGTCTTCTTTTGGCGCGTTTGGGAATAATTATGAAAAAAAAAAGTGAATATATTTAATGCGCACACCGACACCTAAAAGCGACGCCATGAAGTTGGTTGTAAATCTCTCAAGTTTTCGTGAGAACTGATACTTTATTCGAGCAGTTTTGCTGCGAAAGTGAAAAAATGGCTTTGTTGATTTTGTATAATTTTCCAAAAAATTCTTCGAGTGTTAATGTGTAATAATGGTGGATTATTAACCGTTAATACTTAGTGAACGTGCATAAGTGTAGGCAAATCATACAAAAATGAAAAACGTGATTTTCGCCTTCGCTCCAAAACTCCAATAGAAGTTCTAATAAAGTTACTACTTTACTAGGGCATGACTTGACTAAGACTGACACTTTTCATTGACTATGACTCTGTAACTAGGACTTTTAATATGAAATACTCTTGATTTATAATTACTTGACACTAGCTAAATGCACAAGATTGCGAAGCCAAAAATAAGAAAAAAATAACTATATTCAATATAGTCATTTCATTCTTTTTCACAAACAAAGAGGACTGGCACATGAGATACAATTTTTTGTTATTTTGCTTTAGTTACTCTAAAGAAGTAACTTCTTACGTGCCTGCATAAGTACACACACACACGGTTATTCTCAACACTTACGACCCCACACTAGTTACAAAGCCTTGTGTCGTAGATAGTGGAAGCATTCACATCGTACACACAATCACACCTAGAACCTGAAGTACAATGGTCCTGTTTTTTTACCGACCTCACAAAAAAGGAGGAGGTACTTAAGTCAACAGATGTTTGTTTTTATTTTATGTGTGTTAACTTCGTTCCACGTGAACGAATTTAGAATTTTTTTCTTTGTTTGTTTAACAAACCCTCATATGACCACACTAGATTCAAAGATTTATATTTGTACTAGCCATGCCCCGCGGCTTCGCCCGCTATTATCAAGTTTAAAAGTAGCCTATGTGTTAATCCTAGGTATAAGCAATGTACATTCCAAATTTCATCCAAATCTGTTCCACCGTTAAAGCCTGAAGAGGGAACAAACATACTTACACACTTACAAACTTTGGAATTTATAATATTAGTGTCATTATTAGTGTCATTACTTTTACATTAAGCACGAAGTTTTTTTTAACGCTTTCACACTCACAGCCCCACAATAAGTTCTATGACTTGTGTCGTGGGTGACACACTTACACACAAACTTTTTTCAACGGATTTATAATATTAGTAGGATATAGTAGATTTTATGTTTATTTGTAGCTAAATGACTAAAATATTGTATTATGTAAGTATATTATTGTTCAGGATTATGGATACGGGTCAGTTCGTTCAGTGGAGACCAACAGGCCCGCTCTGGAAGCTGTCAACTGGTCCGCTGGGACGCAAGGGGCCCAGAATGGACCAGCTCCGGTATGTACTACTTATTATCATAAGCATACTAGTCGTTCGCGCCGAACTGAGATCTCGCGAATACATTTTGTCTAATAAGGAAAATTTTTGAGGTTAAATGCTAATAACTTTTTTTCTTTGTAATATTTTTTGTACGCATTCAGACTCAAATCCCCACACTAAGTCCAAAGACTTGTATCGTAGGTGCCGGAAACATTTACATCACACACACATTACACCCAGAAACAGAAGCACAAATATAGCCCTAGGGTAGGAATGTTTGTTCTTGCCGGGAATCGAATCCTCCTGGTCCCTATGGTAGGAATTTTTGAGGGTTCGATTCCACGGCGCAGAGGGCGGAGACCTCTCCATTGCGCTAACTGAGTCGATAATTGTTTGATTTCTGTATTTGTTGTTCAAGTACAGGATTTAATACGTAAGTTTTAGCTTAAAGTGTGAAGTCGTTTTTGAGATAGACCCCGGGACAAAATAGGTCTAAAAATGGTGACTTTGGTGGCCAACCAAATTGTTATTTTCCAACATAGATTGTTTTAAAAAGCGGTTTCGTATTTTTCTTGGCAAGCTCTTTTCAACGATACCCCTCAAGGGTAGATAAAAAAATAAAGATAATTTTGCTCTTCACTTACATGTATGGGCGTCCCCTTAATATTTTCATTTATATAATTTTAATTTCTATTTCTAGCTTTGGGCCACAGCTTTACATATTCTCTGAGAATTTGAAGTTATTTGCTTTTATGGTTTAGACGATAGATGCCTCTGACTGACGGACGGACGGACGAAGTGCTGAACGACCCAAGCCAACTTAGAGATCTCACTCGCTTCGCTCGATCAATGAACTGCTCGATGTTTTAGTTGGGAGGGCGTTCGCATTCTAAGCAGGGGTATCGAGTTCGATTCCCGGCGGGAACACAAGTTTTCTCCCCAAGGAAAATGTATGTTTCTGGTTCTGGTTGTGATTGTGTGTGTGATGTCAATGTTTCCGGCACCCACTACACAAATCCGTGAACTTGGTGTGGTGCTGTGAGTGTGAAAGCGTTTATGTTATGTTTGTTATCTCTATCTAATGCATATTACGTATTATAGAGATAATTTAAACAAACCAATCAATCAAACGTATTCACACTCACAGCCTCACACCAAATCCGGATACTTGTATCGTGGGTGCAGGAAACATTTACATTTCACACACACAATCACAACCAGAACCAGAAGCACAAATGTCCCTTGGGAAGGAAATGTGTGCTCCTGCCGGGAATCGAACCCAGGACCCACGGCGCAGAGGGCAGACACTTGCCCCTCGCGCCAACTGGGTCGTTTGGGGTTTCGTAAATTAGATGAAACATCTAATATAACTACTTATTTTTGTATTAGAAGCTGAAAATGTAGTTTTCCACCAGATCGCTGATGCTGGGCTGGTCTTACGGATGCAGAACAGGCTCTCAGCTCTGCAAAGCGAATTGTCCAGAACATCGAAACGTGCAAACGACCTAGAAGAACGACTTATGAGTAAGTACTTGCTAGCTATTCTGGTGTGGACACGGCGTTATCTTGTGAACCGACTTTGCCGGAAACATTTACATATCGCACACACAATCACAACCAGAACCAGAAACACAAATCTCCCTTTGGGAAGGAAAATTGTGCTCCTGCCGGGAATCGAACCCAATAAACCTGTTTGGAAAATAATTGTTTTGTTCGAAGGGGTATATAACGTTCTAGTTGGTTCCATTATAATTTGATCAAGTTCTGATGTTTTCGGAGATAACTACGATTAAAGTCGGTTGTTATTTTTAAAACTATTATATATTATATTGAAAAGATTATAAAGTGAAATTATTTGTATTAGTATTTTGTACAAACAGTACATAAAATAATTAAACGCAAGCAAAGCCTAAAAAAACCGACTTCACCGTTTTATCTTCGGAACCTTGATCAAATTCAATGTATTAAACACGCATTATTGACCATAACTCAAAAACTACTGATCAGATCTTGATCAAATTTAAATGGGACCAAAGGGAAAGCAGAAGCTTTCAAAAAAAAAAACTTCAGAATCGGTTCACGTGGAAGCAGATACGAGGTAACACACAGTCGAACTGAGTACCTCCTCCTTTTTTGTGAAGTCGGTAGAAAAGAGACTGTATCCCAAAGGATAGTTTCTAGATTGGTATCATAGACTCCCCTAAATAACAACAACGCCGACATATTCAATATCTATATATATAAAAATCAATGCCACTTTTCGTTGTAATTTTATAACTCAAGAACGGGCTCACCTATCCAAACCAAATGTTTAGGCTTTGTTCGGACTATTTAGTAGATGGTTTATGTGAAGTTTGCACAAAATCGGTCGAGCGATTCTTCATTTATCACACCCGGGCGAAGCCGGGGCGGATCGCTAGTTATGTATAGATTTAAATTTCAAGAAATAAATTATATTCAATTCTATTCTATAGCTCGTCTATCGTCGCCCGCCACAAACCCGAACATCGATAGGTTCAAGGTGGAAGAATTAGAAATTGAGAACAAGAAGCTTCGAGAACATCTCGACAGATTACGAGTGGCCAGCGACTCTACGCTCCTCTCCAAAGAGGTTATCGGTAAGTTGTAACTTTGAAAATAATTAAACAAACAAACGCATTCATACTCACAGCCCCACACTAAGTTCAAAGACTTGTATCGTGGATGTCGGAAACATTCACATCACACACACATTACACCCAGAACCAGAAGCACAAATATCCCTTGGGAAGGAATTTGTGCTCCTGCCGGGAATCGAACCCAGGATCCACGGCGCAGAGGGCAAACACATGTCCACTGCGCCAACTGGGTCGTCAAAACGCAAGCAAAGCTTAAAAAACCGACTTCACCGCTTTATCTTCGGGACTTTGATCAGATTAGACGTACTAAACATGCATTATTGACGATATTTCAAGAACTACTGATCAGATCTTGATCAAATTTAAATGGGACCAATCGGAAAGCAACATCTACCAACCAAAAAAAAATTCTAAATCGGTTCACGTAGAACGAAGTTATTAGGTAACACACATAAAAAATACAGTAGACTTGAGCACCTCCTCCTTTTTTGTGAAGTCATCAGCTCATCTAATATCTCGGGGTGAAGAGCGCATTGCCGAGCAGGATTTTGACCTATATCATAAACATAAACTTAAACGCTTTCACACTCACAGCCCCACACTAAGTTCGATGAGTTGTGTCGTGCGTGCCGGAAACATTCACATCACATACAATCACAACCAGAACCAGAAACACACATTTCCTTGGAGAGAAAACTTGTGTTCCCGCCGAGAATCGATCCCGATACCCCTGCTTAGAAGGCGAACGCCACCCTACTAAGCACACACATTTTATATATACTTTTATTCTTAAAGTTATGTATGTTTAATTCTCTTAAACTTTGCGGGTTTTATTGTAATCTTCTTCTTTCTTATATATAAAAATGAATTGCTTTTCGTTAGTCTCGCTAAAACTCGTGAATGGCTGGACCGATTTGGCTAATTTTGATCTTGAAATATTTGTGGAAGTTCAGGGAAGGTTTAAAAGGTGAGAAAATATAAAGAAATTGCAATAAAATTAGTAAAAGTAGTATTTTATTTTCCCATACAAACTGTTCGTACCTGTCAAACAGGAGATGTTTGTGAATATTTGACCACAGACAATTGGCGGTATGAAGTTTGCCGCGTCAACTAGTTAGTAATAAATTAGTAAGACATGTTAGCTTATCCCTATTTGAATAAAAAAAAAGGAATTTCTACCCCAACAAAAAAAAACTGTCTCATCTTCGGCCGCATCGTCACTTTACATCAGGTGAGATAGTGGTGAAATGCTTACCTATTCTGCATAAAGAAAACATATATATATAGATACTAAAAATATTTTTATTTTAATATTTTCATCGCCGCAAAAGAAGAAAAGGGTAATACTCAACCACGAGCCAAAACAATGTTTAATCTTGTATCATGCTTATGCCTTATCTATATAATTTCGTTTAATTTAAAGATATATTTATTGCTTTCTCAAAAAAAAAAGAACAAAATTATGATACCATAGTATAGTCCAAGCATTCTTTGGAAAGGACATCATTAGCTATACTACCGTTAGGGACATGATATACATAGCGCCCTCGACTCCCCCCCCCCCCCCCCCCCCGCTGCCTTTCCGTATACTACCATCATAAGGAAAAAAGAGTCATCTGCATTTTTGACAAAATTGAGTTATATACATCATCGGAATCAGGAAAAATACACGCATCTACTAATATTGACGTGATAAAGTCTTATAAATCGATGAACACCGGCTGCACGCACGAACAAGTGCCACGATCCGCCTGAGCCGAGCGTGCAAGCGAGAGCGCGGAACGAGCGATAGAGAAGCACGATCGGAACAAGCGTCGGCAAGTCGTTACGAGTGTAAATAAATGATAATTTATCGAAAAATTATAATTTTCAGTTTACTCTTTCTTTGTATTATATAAAATAATGATAATTCAGTGATAATAACTCAATTCATAAAAGTATGCAATTTTTCATCAATGTTTCTTTTTATCACGTAAAACTATCGTCCGTAAACCGACTTTACAGACAACCAATTTTTTATTTTATTTTAAAATATTCAAACACAATCTACTAAAACTTACTTTTAATTTAGTCGCATCTGCTACAAGTCATAACATATACTAATTAGTAAAGACATTTGTGATGTATGTAACTCAATTTTGACAAAGAAATCAGTTACGTCTTTTTTCCTTGTGACAGCAGTACAGGGCGCGCGCCTCGGGCGCTTTGTATGTCAAGGCCCTTAAAGTAATCATGTTTCGCGGCAAAGTAAAATTGTATGATCCCATGGATCAAGCTTTCCTTAAAAAGATCATTAGCAATACAGCTTTGTACTGCAAAATGAAATTTAATGATCCAATGTTACGAGCTTTGCTTAGAACAAGTACACTACAGTTAAATTTTAGTTAGCAAATAAATAATATATATAAACATATAATTTTTATCATCGTTCTAATGCAAAGTTATATTTTATAATCTCATCGACGAAGTCCGCCATTTTGGGCCGTCCGCCATATTTAGAACGACGTAGCTAAAAACAAAAATAACGAATCTTTCATCTTGGATGGTCCTCCATATTGAATTTAGAATGAAGTTATTTTATTTTTCATAGTCTTCTCAGTTAGCTAACCCTTCCATTTGATACCCATATCGTGTGCACACAAAAAATATCTACGGTAGAACAATGGCCTCGATTCTGATGTACACTCACTAAATTAAATTTAAACTATCCCTGTCTCTTACAAAATAAAACACAAGACAGAGATAGCATACATTTTAATGCTGTCACGCTAGTTTATCAATTAAAATATGAACAGCAGAAGCAGAAAGGCGTTTGTTTTTAGTCAACACCAATACAACACTTACTCGACTAAGCTTGCATAGACATCTAAGTTCTGACTAACTTGACAGCACAGCAGTATGCTATCTCTGTCTTGTGTTCCTATTTAGTAAAAGACAGGAATAGTTTAAATTTAATTTATTGTGTGACATCAGAATCGAGGCCAATAGGTACTTTTTTGGGCGGTGTTTAAACACAAGCCACATTATTGTATTGTTTTTTCTTTCAGAACAACTGAATATCATGCAAAAGGAGTTGGATAGGAGAAGAGACGAATGCGTACAGTTAAAGAGCGTTCTTTCCAACCAGGTATGTAGTTTTTTTTAAATATTATTAATTTTTTTTTTTTAAACTATAAACTGTATTCAATCGCCATTATTATATACAGCAATCAAGGTTATCGGTAATTTAATAGAAAGCTCTCAGACTAATTCCAGTTCTAACCCTTGGTTCATTTGCTTTACGACTTTGTTCTGAATGCTATGTTTTTTAACCGACTTCAAAAAAGGAAGTTTTAACATCGAGCTCGTTAACAAAATCATTAAAAAATACGCAGAAGCTCATGAATATAGACTTCACCATCATGTGAACGTCGAGGCCATCCAGCTCCTCGATCACACGTATATAGTGAGACGACTCAAAAGAACAAAACCGTTTGAACTTGTTCACTGTTAGTGTAATGTAGTGTTTTATAAGTGCAGCTCAAAAAGAACACATGAACAAGTGTCTTCGCCTTAATAGAGACAATAAGAAAAGTGTTAATGGACACATTCTAGGATATTTTAAATCTAGCAGAATAAGTTAAATTTAAGTTACTTATTGGCCTAATCTTGGCTAGATTGTAACAAAAATAGGGAACACTCTATCGTGACCTATAATAGTGAAAAAAAAAAAAGGAAGTTGTCGATTCGACTGTACGTTTTTTTTTTGTATGTATGCTACGCGATAATTCCGCCAAGTGGTACACTACTATAAATCTCTGTGTTCTGTAATACGTACTCTGAATCCCAAGACACAGGCCTCGGACTAGTTTGGAACTCCTTGAATAACTGTAAGTCTTACTTAAATGTCGCTAAGCAATGGTTAGCCACCTCTTAGTTAAGCAGCTCTTAAGTCCATAATCAATGATTAACATTTCTTCACTCATAAACATTAGTTAGGCGCCGCTTAACTGAGAAACGCATAGAGAATCGAAAATAATCGAAATTTACACGATCGCCACAGATGATAACCTAAATAGTCGACTAAAAGTGAAATTATACGAATACAGCTGTCAAAAATATGGGTTTATTAATCTATTGAAATGAAAATCAAAGATAGGTGACATTAAACGGTTGTCGAAGTAAACAATTTTGCGCCTTACGTAAAAAGTTTTGACACATTTATTACTTAAAGATATAAGACCCGCCATCTTGCCTCTTAGTAAGGCAATGGCGGTGTTTAATTTTGACAACTATTTAAGCATTACTTAACGCTAAATCGCGTTTATGAGTGACATTTTTGTTAAACTGTAGCTAAGCAATTGATTAAAAATTAAGAGGGGTTTATAAGTAAGACTGTATATCTTTGTAAATAAATATTGTATCTGTTAACATGTATCATAACCGCATACTGTTGACCTTTAAAGAAATAATTTTTTTTTTTCATTATTTCATTATGAATCGATTTTCATGTTTATTTTTGTTTGGTAGATTATACTTCAGGGGTAGTCCCATATAAATTTTATCGAAATCGATCGAGCCAAAGCCAAAATATAAGCGGTGAAGTGGGTATATACAAGCTTTTTTTTAACTTGCACTGTATGTATGTATGTTTGTTCGGGAGGTTTTTTTTTTTTTTTTATTTGTGACTGGCTAGTGTTTCACCACTATCTCACCTGATGGTAAGTGACGATGTGATCGAAGCTGGTAAACACACTAGACCTGGAATACGCAGGCTCTCAAGGATAACTGCCGGAACACCGTTTTTGGCTTGGCGGCAGCCTTTCAACTTGATGGTGGTAAGCTACTTTGGTAGCAAGCCAGGCGAGCAACTCACAAAATGCTCTACCACCTCTCAAATGTCACCTGATTAGCACCACCCAGGGACCACGTGTAGGGAGTCAGACTTAAGGGGTATCCTCCTACGGACGTGGGTGACTCAGCCCCCAAAAATATTGTAGTCAATATCCATATTGAAGCATCTTCAGAGCTGAAATTTTGTGTTTACGTTTAGTTTGGATGACAATGCATGGTTAGCTGTGTGACGTCATTCTAAGTCCAACATGGCGGAACACACAAAATGGCGGACAAGTAATTTTCAATGCACTCCTACAATATGAGTATCAAATGAAAGGGCTTGCTGAGAATAACTCGAAAAATAAAATGAGGTCACTTTAAATCCAATTTGGCGGACTTCTAAAAGCTTGTCTTTAAAAAAGTTGTGAACAAGTAACTTATTCTAAGCTTTACTTGCGTTTAAATTATCCGTTATAATTAAGATGATGTATATACGATCTATAAGTAATAGTTGTAAACTGCACTGTCAATAAACCACTATTATTGAACATTAACACTGGAAAAATCAAAAGTTTTAAAAAGGAATAAAATAATAAAAAATCAACGTCATTTTTTTCACTTCCGCGGCAAAACTCTCAAACAAAGTCTTGATACTATTTACCCACAAGACATCGGTCTTGTCGGTTACTTAGGTCTTTGCTGTATGAAGTTTTAGGAAATATAGGCAATTGACCCATAGTTTGAATATGGATACATAAAAATGTGTAAAAAATATTTAAAAAAAAGAAGTCCTAAGTATCGGTTTTTTTTTTAAATGATATTTCTTTCCTGCTTTTCAACCGACTTCAGAAAAGGAGGTTTTCAATTTTGACTGTATGTTTTTTTTAAGTTAAAACTTCTTTAGGCGCGTTGAGCACTTTTTGGGTGAACAAAAATCATGGAACTCGCGTCATCGTCACAGAACGCTTTCTAAATAGCTCAAAAAAGACTTAGTTACTTAGTAAAAGTTACTTAATTTTTACTTCTATCGGAAGTCCCCAAAGACTGTCCCCATGTTTTTTGTTTTTTTTTTGTATTTTACGCGATGTCTCCGCCTTTTTGTTTCGTAGATTGCACTTCAGAGGTGGTCCCAAAATACATTTTATCGAAATCAATCAAGCCAAAACGAAAACATAAGCGGTGAAGTCGGTTTTTTTAAGCTTTGCTTGCGTTTAATTATGGTTTAAAATATTCTATTACTTGCGATGCTCCGTGTGACTCGGAAGTTCTCAAATAGAATCAAGTTATTTTCCTCATAAATATACATGTTTTTATTTTTTTGGCGATCCAAGACAAAACTACATTAATGCATAAATAAATATCGACTCCAACAATCCTTATCTGAGAAAAGATAAATTATGATCTATATAGAGATAAATAGAATAATACCCTATTTTAAGACTATCGGTAAATAAAACATGAATAATATAAATAATTAATTTACATAATTAAAATGTTAGTTCAGATTATATCAGAAGTCTATTATTAAGAGAAAGCTGCCTAAAAAAATTTAATAAATTTTAGAAAAAAAAAAGCCAATTTCCTGTGTTTCCTAAAACTATAATATACTTTATTGTATAATATACTAAAATAATATACTTTATTGTCACACCTTACATAAAGTGATTTATGTAAGGTGTGACAATAAAGCGTTATCTATCTATACAGCAATGTGCAATGCAAGTGTGAATGTTGCCGGCGCCCGCGATACAAGCCTTCGAACTTAGAGTGGGGCTGTGTGTGTGCGAATGCGTTTGTTTTGTTTTGTTAAATGCTTTCACACTCACAGCCCACTAGACACAATTAGTTCGAAATCGTGGGTGCCGGAAACATTTACATCACACACAAAATTGTTTTGTTTTTCGAAGGGTTTTTTTAGACCGTATGTTTTATTTATGTAAGTATGTTTGTTCGTTGTATGTATGTCCCTCACAGCATCCAAACTAATTAACCGATTGTAATATATAGGGTGTCATTGAATACGCCTCATTTCTACGGGTGTCTTTAAAATAATTAAACGCAAGCAAAGCTTAAAAACACCGACTTCACCGCTTTATCATCGGAAACTTAATCAGATTTAATGTATTGCACACGCATTATTGACGATAACTCAAAAACAAGAGATCAGATCTTGATCAAATTTCAACGGGACCACATGAAAAGCACCAGCTTTCAAATAAAAAAATAATTATCAAAATCGATTCACAACGAAAGAAGAAGTAACTTTTGAAGTCGGTTAAAAACGAGAACATCGTCAATGTAGTCCACATCAATCCAATTTCATCAATCCACGATCAAATTTATATGGGGCCAATTGGAAAGCAACATCTTTCAAACTAAAACTTTCGAAATCGGTCCACGTGGAAAGTAGTTACGAGGTAAAAAAAAAATACAGTTTACTTGAGTACCTCCTCCTTTTTTGGGAAGTCGGTAAAAAAATATGGCGCCCTGAGTACTCCACAAAGTAGTGACAAAAAAAATACTTAAAAGGAAACAAATTCTATCGTGATTGATCCATCATTGGGTTTCAAATGAAAGTGCTCTTAAATATCATCATTATCATTAGTCACTTTTAGTTTTTCTTTTTTATGTTTTGTTATGTATAGGATTAGTTTTTTTTTAAATTATGAAACTACTAGCCGTGCCCCGCGGCTTCGCCCGCTATTATCAAGCTAAAAAGTAGCCTAAATGTTAATCCTAGGTATAATCTATGTACGTTTCTAATTTCATCCAAATCCGTTCAACCGTTAAAGCGTGAAGAGGGAACAAATATACTTACATACTTAAACACTTACGCACACACTTACACACAAACTTTCGGATTTATAATATTAGTAGGATGTTCGTGCCAATTGCCTATATTTCCTAAAACTAAACTAAAAATTATATACATACAGCAAAGACCCAAGTTACCTCCAAGTCATCGAGCTTATAGGTAACTCAAGTGCTCAAGCCCACTGCCAGTGGGTAGCTTAGTATAAGGATAAATAATAAGTATGACACTCTAGACAAACATACAACATTACCTATAATATAATATACAAGTCACGACCTATTGCAATATTTATATTATTAGTATCTATTTATAAATCTTCTAGAAATATCGTTGCAAATTAATTAAGAATATTTTTTTCCAATAATAACAGGTTTTAAAGGTTATCAAGTAGATACGTTTTCAAATAAATATCACAATCTTTATGTATATAATTCTACTGTACGTGTGTATGTTACTGAACTCCTCCTAAACGGCTGGACCGTTTTGAATGTTTTTTTTTGTATGCGTTTGGGTGGCGCCCTGGATGGTTTAGATTCACAAATCAGCCCGGCAGATGGCGCTGCAGGGGTCCGCTAGTAATATTATAAATGCAAATGTTTGTGTACATGTTGGTTTTCTCTTCACGCCATAACGGCTGAACGAGTTTGGATGAAATTTTAATTGTGTGAAATGTGCATAGTTTCACATAGTTCTTTTATAACCCCAGACGCAAGAGACGTGTTATAAGTTGTAAGTGTGTGTATGTATGTCTGTGGCACCGTAACTCATAAACCGCATCCTCATAGGATCACCCGTTTATACACAGACAACAAAACAAAACAAACGCAATCACACTCACAGCCTCACACTGAGTTCAAAGACTTGTATCGTGGGTGCCGGAAACATTCACATCACACACACATTACACCCAGAACCAGAAGCACAAATATCCCTAGGGTAGGAATTTTTGCTCCTGCCGGGAATCGAACCCAGGACCCACGGCGCAGAGGGAGGAGACCTGTCCACACGTGGTCAAACTAACACTTTTGCGTCAGGGGTTAAAAATATACAGTATGTCTCACACAATGCTGTCACGTATATCACTTTTCACAGAAACTGAAGGCTTCACTATCGCGATACGAGATCAAGACATTAGCACTAGCATTGCTGGCAGCATTGCCACGTTGAATGGCAATGCTCAATCTGTCCAAAATATTTGCCAGCATTTTGTTCACTAGTTGCTTCGACCAAATAAACTTCACTCATACATATATTTAGCCAAGTTAGGAGCTGTAAATATATATATATATATATATATATATATATATCATTACTAATGTTATAAATGCGAAAGTAACTTTGTCTGTCTGTCTGTTACGCTTTTACGCTAAAACTACTGAACCGATTTTAACGAAATTTGGTACACAGATAGTCTAGAGCCTGAGAAAGGACATAGGCTACTTTTTAACCCCGAATTCTGGCTGGTCCGGACTTACGCGGGCAAAGCCGCGGGGCGCAGCTAGTATATATATATTTGTGTTGATAAACACATTATGTCATCTATCACTCGTCACAGAGCGGGCTACAGGTGTCAGTAGGTTCAAATATTTGAACATCCAGACACGAATAATCATAAAAAACAACTCTTATCTGAGATAAATATTGATAAAAACGTTTGTCGAAACATCTGGGTCTCTATCATGATGTCAGTCTGTTCGTCCTAAATAAGTAAACGCTAAAGTTATCACACTCACAGCCACACACTGAGTTCGATGACTTGTGTCGTGGGAATTTACTTCACACACACAATCACCAGAACCGGAAACACAAATTTTCCTTAGGGAGGAAACTTGTGTTCCCAGGAATAGAACTCGATACCCAATGCAAGGAAGGCGAATGCTCACCCAATATAAGCCTTAAATATTATATACTAGCCGTGCCCCGCGGCTTCGCCGCTATTATCAAGTTTAAAAGTAGCCTATGTGTTAATCCTAGGTATAAGCTATGTACATTCCAAATTTCATCCAAATCCGTTCAGCCGTTAAAGCGTAAAGAGGGAACAAACATACTTACACACTTACACACAAACTTTCGGATTTATAATATTAGTAGGATGACAAATACATTAACAGCCTCGCTCTAAGTTCAAACACTTGTATCGTGTGAACCGGAAACAGTAACCATCACATACGCATACTCATTCACAAATATCACTAGGCAAGAATAGTTGCTCCTGCCGGGAATCGAACCCACCAGAGGCATAGAAAGCAACATGTTCGTAAACGGACAATTACTTTTGACAAATAACAACACACAAGGCCCTTTTTTTATTCGTAATAGGCAAACTTTTGACCACCATCTCACCTGATGGAAAACGACGATATGGTCGACGATGGAGCAAGCTTCCCTAGAAGATAACTATTCACTCGAGACTTGAAGACTCCCATATTGTACTCATCAGGAAACACCGACTCAGCTAAGGAGTTCCATTCCTTTCCCGTTCGTACAATGAATGTGGAAGCAAAACGCTTCGTGCTGCCCTTTCGTGAGTAAGCCTTTAATTGCTGATCTATTGGCGTCAGAATAGGTTCACCACTTCTCATTCCGTGGATGCCGTGAGAACATTCGCCACGTTACTCAACTTCTACTAATAGTTCAATCGTAGTCTCCGAACACCAAACAATGTCCGGCAGTCCTTGAGAGCCAGTTCAGTTAGCATGCTTACCATCGACCTTGACCTTATCACTAACCAACAGGTGATATAGTGGTCAAACGCAAGCCTTTAGTTTGAAAAAAAAGAAGCGACCTATATACTTACAAAAAACACTCGAGAAATTCAGTACGTTATTGCTAGTGTCAAAAGAAACAAGTCTGTGTTGAATAGATAACTGATAAATTAAAAAAATATACACAGTTTACAGCGAATCTGGTCAATTACTTACAAAGTACTGTAAAAAACTGTTAAAAAATATATATGTAATTTTTTTTATTGAATAATAATTTTAATTGCAATTAAATAAGATTCGGAGTGTATTGTGATTTTATATTGTGTGTTTTGGACAGTGATGCAAACATTTTCAAATTATTTATATTATTAGAATTAATTAAATATATAAGCAGCTGATAAATATTTCAATACGAATTAAATATTGAAATTTATTAGAGAAAATATAAGTATTTAATATATTGTTTTAGGGACTTATAATATATTCGTAGGTCATACGTAATATCTTTAAAAAAAAAACTGTTTTGAGTTAAACAAAAATATGCAAAATATAGTTTAATACTTGAACCTATATATATATACTTATAGTGATTTAAAGGATAATCATTATTTAAAAATTTAATAAATTAATGAGAGATGAAAATGGCGGCGCCTCAAACAGGAATAAAAATATCAAAAACTTACTTCATGGACTCGCCTCTGCATAGAAGTCATTACTACTATTGCGGTACTCAGGTAATTAATTATTATTATTAAAAAACAATATATTATTTCCTAAAACTAAACTAAAACTATGTACAGCAAAGTTCTAAGTTACCTACAAGACATCGAGCTTATAGGTAACTCAAGTGCTCAAGCCCACTACCAGTGGGTAGCGTTCCCATCATGCTGGCGGCATTGCCTCTCTGAATTGCAATGCTAATACGTTGAGCCAAATAAGTGCCAGCATTTTGATCACGCGTCGCCTCAACCAGGCGCTCTGATAAAATTTTGTAAATAGAATGAGCTCCCGGTCCCCACGGACCCAGTGTCTCAACACCAAACGGCTCAAATATGTAACCACTGCCAAGGTTTCCATATTTGCGCCGTTTACGCTGCTCTGCCGAAGTTGCCGCGACGCCAACCCCATTCTGTGTTTCAGGGAGATGTGACGGAGCTAAAGTATCGACACAAGTTGCATCCCATACTAAAGGCCGTCCCATCTTCCATGGAATTAAAGTACATAGTTTTAGTTTAGTTTTAGGAAATATAGGCGATTGGCCCGTAGATTTAGAAGGGTGAAAAAAAAAAATTATTATATACCAAATATTTATAGCATACCAAGAAAAATAATCTATTACAGAACATAGTCACAAAATAACAGTACAATCGGCGGCCGTATCGCTAAGCAGCGATCTTTTCCAGACAACCTTAGGCTGGAGAAGATAGTAACTTCGATAAAAAGTTATCTTTGGGGCGGCAATGATCTTATACTAGTACGAGTACATGTGTTCCCACTCTATATAAACATACTTAGATACCGCAGTTTTACCCGCGTAAGTCCCGGACACGCGAAAATTTCAGGATAAAAGTAACCTATTTTTTTTTTTTTTTTATTTGTGACAGGCTAGTATTTGACCACTATCTCACCTGATGGTAAGTGACGATGTGATCGAAGCTGGTAAATACACTAGACCTGGAATACGCAGGCTCTCAAGGATAACTGCCGGGACACCGTATTTGGCTTGGCGGCAGACTTTCAACTTGATGGTGGTAAGCTACTTTGGTAGCAAGCCAGGCGAGCAACTCACAAAATGCTCTACCACCTCTCAAATGTCACCTGATTAGCACCACCCGGGGACCACGTGTAGGGAGTCAGACTTAAGGGGTATCCTCCTACGGACGTGGGTGACTCAGCCCCCAAAACCTATGACCTATGTCCTATTCCAAGCACTAGTCTATCTCTGTACCTAATTTCATCAAAATCGGTTCAGTGGCTTAGGCGTGAAAGCGTAATAGGGTTAATTTCGCATTTATAATATTAGTAGGGATTACATACAATACATATTTAAATAATAATAATTATACATATAGTATGAACAGTCCCAACGTCGACTAACTATGTACTGTAGTTGCGTATGAAACGAGATGACATTTTATGTAACAGTTTGACGCAATCTTGTGCATTTCGCCAGTGTCAAGTAATAACATATTTCAAGTTAGTCACAAGTCACAGTCAATTACAAGAGTCAAGGTCCAGTCATAGTAAAGAGGTAGTAACTTTACTAGAACTTCTTTTGGAGTTTTGGAGCAAAGGCTAAAATCACGATTTTCAATTGTATATGACTTGCCTACACTTATACACATTTACTAAGTATTAACGGTTAATAATCCACTATTATTACACATTAACACTCGAAGAATCACAGGTTTTGAAAAATTATACAAAATCAACAACGCCATCTTTTCTCTTTCGCGGCAAAACTCTCTTTTCAGTTTACTTACACGAATTTATTTTTGCCGGAGGACTAAAAAATTGGCCGAGCTTTTTTACTAACCATACATTAAAAAGAGACAAACATATAGATCAGAGTCACGTCTCATTATCTCGATTAACTCTTCATTTGCAACGTGAATCCCTGTGGCTTCTCGTGAACTTATTTCGTCAGAAAATGGTGTAATGGCGATTGGAAATCAGTTTTAAGTTTAGAATTATTATGCATATTGTTTAACCGTTCACATGTTACAATTGTTTTTATGCAACTTGATGAGAAGTCGCTAGTCTTATGGTAAACGCCACGTTTGTTCATTACAGTTTATTGCCCAGAGTATTGAGCTAGAGATACACTACGATAACATGGTGCGCCCTCCAAACTAATAATAATAGATAAACTGTTTTACTTATAAAAATGTCGCTAAGCAATGCTTAGCCACCTCTTAGTTAAGCAGCTCTTAAGCCCATAATCAATTATTAACATTTTTAAAGATTAGTTAGGCGCTGCTTAGTTGAAAAACGCACAGAGAATCGAATATAATCGAAATTTATACGATCGCCACAGATGATAACCAAAATAGTCGACTAAAAGTGAAATTATACGAATACAGTCAAAAATGTGTTTGTATTAATCTGTTGAAATGAAAATGAAAGACAGGTGACATTCAACGGTTGTCGAAATAAACAACATGGCGCCTTATATAAAAAGTTTTGACACATTTATTATTGAAATATCTAAGATTCCACAACACAGGGAACCCTAGTGTGGCATTCAGGGATCATCTACCTATGTCTATGAGAAAAATGTAAATAAATATATATATATAAAAATAGTTTCAGATATTGTGTAAATCATAGACTAGCCTTAAGATTTTATGTCCAATAAACCATTATTATTATTAAGTCCCGCCATCTTTAGCAAATTTTAAACTAGGCAATGGCGGTGTTTAATTTTGACAACTATTTAAGCATTACTTAACGCTAAATCGCGTTTATGAGTGATTATTAATACTCGTATATTATTGTAATTATTAATGATGTCACTAATCGAGCAACAAATCCATGGATTTGTTTTTGTTTGTTGGCCGTCTCAGCACGCACACATGCGTTATGAGTGTCGGTGGCGCTCTGTAAATACTTTCACAAATACATTCAAACGTTTTGCATTTTGGAGGGGCGCATCATGTTATCGTAGTTTCTCTACATATGTTTTTAATCCTGCGCGGCAATGCACTGCGTTCGTCACCCTGTGATATAACATTGTTGATGACATGTTAAATATCTTTATGTTCCGTAATGTGAGTGGAAACATTGCCTTACAATCGTGCATACAGTAATACATAACTGCTGGTTGATTGTCTGCCAATGGCGTGCTACTGCCCCACGCGGACTCTTTGAGTCCAACTAGGCTACCACTGCACACCTTGACGAGGTTTATATTTCGTTATTGTCCGAGAATTACTTCGCTCTAGAAAAAGTGTACTCATTTTGATAATTAGTTTAAAATTCCGTACAGAGCATGGTGGCGGTCGGTATTTTATCGGACACATTTCGGAGAGTGTGCAACGGAATTACACAATCTAATTCCCCCATCCCCATTCTATTATATATATCTATCGGACATCGAGACAGACTCTTAAGCGAAACCGCTATATGGTAGATATTCCACAATCATTATGCGAACTGCAAAAGAATGGAATTCCTTACCTGAGTCTGTGTCTGATAAATACAATATGGGAGTCTTTAAGTCTCGAGTGAATAGGTATCTTCTGGGTAAACGTGCTCCATCGTCGACCGCATTGTCACTTACCATCAGGTGAGATGGCGGTCAATCGTTTGCCTATCTTGAATAAAAAAACACAAAAAAAAAGAGTCCTAACGGGATCTAATACTTATATTTAAGAGGCTCTGTAAACCGAGTCTATAGCTGTCTCTGCTTAACTGGCAAAGTGTGCCCATGCTTGATGCGATAGCACTACCGACCGAACAAATCATGATAGGTGCCGTAATACCAAATATTATGAATGAAAATGTAATGTTTAGCCATTGTTTTTTGCATTAATAGTACCTTGAAATGATAATCTATGTTCCTGTTGTAATGACCAAAGAAATGTGTTAGTTTTTAATACAAAACGAATAAGTTAAAGATGCGACATTTACGTCGTAATAATGTGTGAAAATCAATTGGTTTATATTTTGTTTTAGGTAATTATTTTGGAATAAAAACTATCCAGAAACCTAGATTAATACGTTTTTAATCTGAATAACAGCACAGTATGGTGGTAATATGCTTGAATTATGAATAATTTCGGTATTACGATTGTATGGACAAATCAACCAACGGGGGCCCCTTAATTAACAAAGTAGTTATTAAGTAAAATATTTAAACATAATTATTTTATTAATTATTTTCTGTCGATCACAGAAACCATGGTTCCAAGCTCTCAAAAGTGTTGTGAGTAAATACCATAAGAGATCTGTGGCTTTCGATGTTTTCCCGCTTTCATAGAAAGTGTAGCTCTAGATATATAAGTCATTTATTAACATCGGCTTATAGAACGTTATAATATTTATCGAACTGCCCGTTAGCTTAGTTGGGTGGCGTTCGCCTTCTAAGCAGGGCTAAGCTATCGGGTTCGATTCCCGGCGGGAACACAAGTTTTGTCCCATGGAAAAATTGTGTTTCTGATTCTGGTTGTGATTGTATGTGTAATGTGATTGTTTCCGGCACCCACGACCCAAGTCATCGAATTGAGTGTGGGGCTGTTAGTGTGAAAGCGTTTATGTTTACGTTATTATTATGTTTTATTATATGATCGCATCAAAGATGATGACAGGACATAGTTGTGCAGTTCCTGTGCATATTAGAATATAACACAGACGCTTTCACACTCACAGCCCCACACTAATGACTTGTGTCGTGGATAACGGAAACATTAATTCACTCAATCACACCCAGAACTAGAAACACAAATTTCCCTTGGGGAGAAGTCATCGACGTAAGGTAGCTAGCCTATCGGTATTCTATCGCTTACATTTCGGAGAGTGTGTACTCGAATTACATAAGTTGATTCCCCCTTGCCCTATCTATAATCGGACCACAAGACGAACTGACCAACGTCATCCATTTATGGTTGACATACCTCATGTCCGCTCGAAGCGTTTTGCTTCTACATTTATCATCCGTACAGCAAAAGAGTGGAACTCGCTGCCCGCGTCTTTGTTCCCTGAACAGTATAATCTGGGAGTCTTCAAGTCTAGAGTGAATAGGTATCTTCTAGGTAAGCATGCTTCATCTTCGGCCGCATCATCACTTTCCATCAGGTGAGATAGCGGCCAAATTCTTACCTATCAGGCATAAAAAAAAAACTTGTGTTCACCCGGAGTCGAACCCGATACCCGCTCGTGGCTAACGCGCGCCTAACTGTGCCAAAGGGTAGTTCTAAACATTCTCCGTAATGCATTTCATAAAACACTTGACAGAGTTCCAACCATCATAAATAGCATCAGGTAAGATAGTGGTCAAATGCTGGCCTATCGAAAAAAAAACTTTACTTTGGCTTCTAATGTCGTGTCATTGTTATTTAGCCTCTTTCTCGTACAATAGTTTTAATTGTATTGTTTTTTTTTTCATGGTTCGCTTCGTTGTCACAACGCATGATTGGTACATATATTTTTATTTATTTATTGCACCATATAGCATAGAAATCACGCTGTAGAACTGTATATAATTTTCTTTACTTTTGAATGTACATATAAACGCTTTTACACTCACAGCCCCGCACTAAGTTAATAGACATGATTTAGTTTTTATAGCATTAGCCGTGCTAGACAGAACTGAAGTAGTAAATTTTGAAAAAAGTAATAATATCGCTTGAGACAGGCAATGAACTCACAGTGAATAAGGTCTCATGTTATATTGCTCTAACCGCTGAGCCATTAAAGCCCTGTTTCAAGCGACGAAATTATCGTTTCCTTATTATTAACGCCCTATATAATAGAATTCCCGTCGAGATCAGAAAAGAAAATAATATTACTAAATTCCAAAAAAAAATTAAATCACATTTAATAAATCAATATTACTATACCGTAAAAGAGTTTGTTGAAGAAAATATTGTTACTGTCTCACGATAAATTCACAATTAACACATTTAATGTAATTTCCCGTCTAATTCATTACTAATTTCATATATTGATCATTAATACCTAGTTAAGTTTAGATTTAAGATGTGCATGTTAAAATATAATATTATTATTATTTTTTTCAAACATTGTCTGTACCTACTCGTTGCTATGCCCTTCCAGGGTGCATTTAAATTACTATAATTAAGAGGCCGGGGAGTCTTTGAAAGAGTCTATAGGCTGTCTCTGTTTAACTTGCAAACTGTGCCCATGCTTGATGCGATAGCACTACCGACCGAACAAATTATGATAGGTGCCGTAATACCAAAAATTATGAATGAAAATGTAATGCCATTGTTTTTTGCAAAAATAGTACCTTGAAATAATAATCTATGTTCCTGTTGTAATGACAAAAGAAATGTGTTAGTTTTTAATATAAAATGAATAAGTAAAAGATGCGACATTTACGTCGTAATAATGTGTGAAAATCAAATGGTTTATATTTCGTTTTAGGTAATTGTTTTGGAATAAAAACTATCCAGGAACCTAGATTAATATGTTCTTGATCTGAATAACAGCTCAGTATGGTGGTAATATGCTTGAATTATAAATAATTTCGGTATTACGATTGTATGGGCAAATCAACCACCGGTGGCCCCTTAAGTGTTATTATAATTTTTACATGTGTGCAATAAATAAATAAATAAATAAATAAAAAATATAGACGTGTGGCGCCATCTGCCGTAATAAAAATGCACCAATCTAGTTCTGCCTAGCATGGCTAATGCTATAAAAACAAAATCAATTGATTTGGTTGGACTTTATCAACACAACATGTAGCTAACTGCAATTTTAGACTCGTTGGCCGTAGTAGTTTCAAATTATCTGTAGATGACGTCACACGACCCTATAAGACGTTAATAATAAATAAAGGATAATTTCGTCGTTTTAGGCAGGGCTTGAGTAGCTTAGCGTTTAGAGCAAGAGGCCGTATAGCCACGGTTTCAATCCCCGTCGATATAAAGAATCGAAAAAGTTGCATTTATTTTTAAATTCGGATTAACGTCTATCGGTTCAGTTAATTATATATGAAATTATTAAAAAAAATAAACCGGCAAATAGCTTGATTTGGGGATGGTTTGTGGTAAAAATTAAAAGAAAACTTAAATAATTTGTACCATTTTGTTAGTTTTAATTGTGTTTTTTATGCCACAAACAAAATTATGTCTTATGACTTAATATCACAATAAAATTAATTATAATTACACAAATAAATACTACTATCAAATTGTAATTAGTTTTCTTAGATAAGGCTAATTCTTCGGTAGAGTCTTTAAAACATCCATATCCAAAACACAGTAACAATTTGAACTTTATTCTTACAGACTGTGAACCTGAAGTCGCTTGCCACTTCCAACTATGGGTCTGACGTGGACATCATAAACGAAGATGGTGAACTAGCAACAGCTTATGAAGCACAGAAGGGAATCAACAGGTAACACAGTAATATTATTAATGTGAAAGTTTGGTCACATTTAGTCCGATTGTCAATGAAGCATCATCCAGATGGAAATCCATCCACAAATCATTTATTCACATGGGCTCCAAAGAGGTACTCATGAAAGTTAATGACTCTACTGTCAGATTCACTAAATTACAGCCGTCTCGAGAAATTACAACCTGGCAAGAAACTCAACGGCGCATTTTTAATTATTTTTAATAAGCAATCTTAAATGACTAATGCAGTAAATGAGGTGGTAGATTTTCCAAGTCTGACTGGACTGGTATCCAATAAACAGCCTAATAACAGGACTGTGGAACCAGTCCTAGTCGTGCAGTCTTGAAAAGCGATTTCCTGTGTAACTACTGGGCATGTGAGAAGTCTTGACTAAGGGATAGGAGCGCATGGCAATCACGGAATCCACGCGAAACGTTGTTCGAAGTTTCCATTGGCACTGCAGATGTATTTGGGTGTTTGTGCCGCATACCATTAGGCGAGCGTTTTGCTTTACTTATTAGGCGCAGTGACTTAAAGACTTGCTTTAGTTGACATTTTACGCGTGTTCTATGCAAGCCTTTTTGGCGATGCATTATGGCTACCGTAAAAAGCTTGGGTGAGATAGGGTCTCCCTGCCTCATTCCCTTCTTCATGTGGACAGGATTTTAAAGCTAAATAGGCAAGCTTTGACCACTATCTCACCTGATGGAAAGTGACGATGCGATCGCAGATGGAACATGTACCTATTCACTCTAGGCTTGAAGACGCAAGCAATTATTTAGTGCCACTCCTTCCGCTGTACAGATGATAAACGCATTGAGCGAAAAGGAGGTATGTCAACCAAAAATATATGCGGTTTGACAGTTTGTCTTGTTGTTAGATAGTAAAAAGAACAACATGGGGGAATTATATCATGTAATTCCTGAGCACACTCACCAAAATGTAAGCGATAGAATACCGATAGGCTTGCTACCGTACGTCGGTGACCGAGACTTGGGAGATTGGACTCAACAATACGTATTTTGGCTTGTTTCATGTTTACTTGCGTTGTATCTGAAACACAAATTTCCCTTTTTGTGTTCTTATACCTACAATATTAGCTACTACTAAGAATCTAAATTAAAATAGGAGTTGAGCAAGGACTTGCCAACTACAAACAAACAAATTTAACTCACAGTCCGACACCAAGTTTAAAGACCTTTACCTTGGTTGCCGGAAACATTTACATATCACACACACAACTACGCCAATAGAATTTTAATTTATTATTTTTATAAAAAAAACTATGTTGGAAAATAATGATTTGGTAGGCCACCAAAGTCACTGTTTTTAGACCTATTTTGTCTCGGTATCTATATCAAAAATGGCTTCACACTGAACGCTGAAACTTACGTATAATATCTGTTATATCCTGTACTTGAACAACAATTACAGAAATCAAACAAAAAGTTAGTAGATAAATAATTAAACGCAAGAAAAACTTAAAAAACCGACTTCACCGCTTTATCTTTGGAACCTTGATCAGATTTAATGTATTAAACACGCATTATTGACTATAACTCAAAAACTAGAAATTTGATCTTTATCAAATTTCAATGGGACCACAAGGAAAGCACCAGCTTTCGAATAAAAAAATAATCATCAAAATCGGATCACAACGAAAGAAGTTATGAGGTAACTTTTGACGTCGGTTAAACGAGAACATCGTCAAAGTAGTCCATAAAATAGGCATTATTGACGATATTTCAAGAACTACAGATCTTGATCAAATTTAAATGGGACCAATTAGAAAGCAACATCTTTCAAACTAAAAAAAAAACGAAATCGGCTCACGTGGAGAGAAGTTATGAGGTAAAATACAAAAAAAATACAATCAAATCGGCTTGAGTACGTCCTCCTTTTTTGGGAAGTCGTTAAAAAAAAAGGTATAAGCAAGTAACCTCAAGATCTCAGTTCGGCGCAAACGGCTAGTATGTCGAGAGACGAGACGAGCCAGTCACTCGCCTGGTGGTAAGCGTCACGCTTGCTAATTACATTGCAGTACCACACAGAGTTTTCGAAATAATTATCATACATGTCTATTAAAAATGAAAAGCAAAAATAAATTCCATGTCAAAATAAAGGTCAGCTATTTAGATTTTATAGATATTCAAATTAAAATAATGATTATTTAAATTTGATAGATAACACTCGAAATAAATAACAAATCGTTCAAAAATAAAAATGACAAATTAGCGAATCTCGGTTGTATAAATAGTTTTGCATATTGCTCAACAATAACTTTGCCCTGCGACTATGCTTGCTTTTACAAAATTAATAGTATTATTTGATTAAGAAAATAATTTACGTTATTTGCCCGCTGGGTTGGGTGATGTGAATATTTTCGGCACCGACGGCATAAGTCATCGAACTTAGTGTGAGGCTGTGAGTGTATTATAAAAAAAGCGCGTTACACGTGACATTGAAAAGGTGTTTTGAGTTACACCCACAAGAGAAGAGAGGACCAAGAACTCTGTGGGGGAACACTGTGGGGAAGTAATTTTCAACCGACTTCAAAAACGGAGGTTAAATTCGACTCGACTGTTTTTTTATGTATGTTACGCGATATCTCCACCAATTATGAATCGATTTTGATGATTGTTTTATTTGGTAGAGAGATACTGCAGAGGTGGTCCCATATAAATTTTATCGAAATCGGGCCAGCCAAAACCGAAATATAAGCGATTCAATTACCTATGGTGTTTTCTCTCTACGACATATGATCAAGATCGGTGCAGCTTTGACGACCCATTTGGCGCGATGGGAAAGTGTGCTCCTGCGCCGTGGGATCTGCGCTCCATTCCCGGCAGAAGCACAATTATCCTACACAAGGGACATCTGTGCTTTTGGTTCTGTGTGTGATTTAAATATTTCCGGCACCAACGATACAAGTCTTTGAACTTAGAGTGAAGTGTAAAATGGTTTGTAAAAAAAAAAATGTTTAGGCGTATAAAGACAACAAACAGACACGTCTAACGGATTTTATATGTATGTGTGAAAAAACAAGCTTCTTATTAGTGTAACCTAGTTAGTAAATTGTTGCTCAATCTATACTTTAATATTATAAAGCTGAAGAGTTTGTTTATTTGTTTGAACGCGCTAATCTCAGGAACCGCTGGTCCGATTAGAAAAATTCTTTCAGTGTTGGATAGTACATTTATCGAGGAAGGCTATAGGCTATATTATATTTTCAAAAAAATTAGGGATCCTTACTAAAAGTCCAATACGACGAAGTCGCGGGCACTACTAGTATTACATAAATATCATAATTTTGCACTAAAATGATATAATTTATGTGTTTTTGTAGAGGCGATAAAAATGTTAAAATAGATGCAGTTTTGTTTCCTTTAAATTTGGCTCCGCAGTCTTGTGCACATAGCCAATTAAGTAATAAAATATTCAAAGTTATACTTATTTCATGATAGAAGTCGTAGTCACAAGTTGAGAGCCTGCGTATTCCAGGTCTAGTGTGTTTACCAGCTTCGATCGCATCGTCACTTACCATCAGGTGAGATAGTGGTCAAACACTAGCCTGTCACAAATAAAAAAAAAAAAGTCACAGTCAAAATGTCCAATAAGAGTCAAGGTCCAGTTATAGTCAAGTCATGCCCTAATAAAGTGGTAGAAACTTTTATAGGAGTTTTGAAGCGAAAGCGAAAATCACGTTTTTCAACTTTATAGAAGACAATAGAATAGAAAATCCTTTATTGTACACCAAATACAGTTAGTTACAGAGGTAATATTAAAAAACTAAAGTACAATAGGCGGACTTATCGCTAAAAGCGATCTCTATCAGTCAACCTTTGTATGGAAAGAGGGATAATTTTATATAATGAGGTCGGTGGTGTAAAAACATAATGAATATACATAAATACAACTTACTTAGATACCTATCTATGTATATACATTAATACATACATGGTTGTGATTGTGCGTGTAATGTGAATGTTTCCAGCACCCACGACACAAGTCATCGAAATTAGTGTGGGGCTGTGAGTGTGAAAGCGTTTATACATACAAACTTACATAAACAATATTTTATGTAAACCTACGTAAATATTATAAACAATACCCTATAATTTGCCTACACTCATGCACGTTCAACCAGTATTAACTGTTAATAATCCACCATTATCTCGTACCATATAGCCTACCATCTCACCTAAAGTAAAGTAACGATGCGGCTAAAGATGTAACTGAAGATACAGAGGATACCTTTTCACTCTAGACTCTAGACTCCCAGATTACACTGCACGGCGAAGAAAAATACAGACAATGAGTTTCACTCCTTCGCTTTGCGGATGATGATTGACTGACGCTTCGAGCGAACTGGAGGTATGTCCTCCAGTCCGCTCGAAGCTTAAAAAATCTACTGATCTCAAATTGGTATTAAGATATGAATTTCGGTATAATATCTTATTAATATTAAAGTTTTATTTGTTTATATATTTATTTGTATATATATATAATTATTTATATGTGTGTATATTTATGTAGGTATACAATATAATATGTATAACTATAATATATTATATTTATGTATTTCTTACATATTTGGTATTTACAACTTTATTTTTTATTTTTTATATATAATTTGTTTAGAACTGTAGTATACCACAGTCCCAAAATTATTTTGCTATCTCCTCTCCATCCAAAGGTTGTCTGGAAGAGATCGCTTTAAGCGATAAGACCGCCCATTGTACTAGCCTAAGTTATTTTCAATGTAATTGTTTGCTGTTATTTTCTTTTTTAATTGGTGTACAATAAAGAGTTCATCTATCTATCTATCTATGTCAACCACAAATGGATGAAATATGCTGACCTGTGTCGTTAGTGCCGGAAACATCACAGACAGTCACACCCAGAACCAGAAACAAATTCCCTTGGGGAGAAAACTTGTGTTCTAAGCTGGATTCGAACCCGATACCACAACTGTCTCTAGCAACTGTCGTATCAGCCAATCAGAAGCATACTTTTAATAACTTCATCCTCTTCCACCGTCGGAGAATTGTGTTATGAAGAAAAATCAGTATCTACTAAAACTACTAGTAAATTAACTAATAAAAAAAACAACGGGTTGCACTCAGGGAGTGCCGGCAGAAGTGAAAACTTGAACATTAACGTTGTAAACAGCAGGAGCAGGCATACATTTTCGCTGCGCGGTGGAAAGAGAGGAAGATACTACTTCCTCTCCCCCCTCCGTCTTTCGAATTTTCGATCAGGTCACGTGTCCTGACGCGAGTTTAAAATTTTTTACCCATCCTAAAAAAGTGCACAACGCCGCTAAAGAAGTTTTCACTTCAAAAAACCTATTTTACAAGCTTTTATTTAGCTTGCACTGTATGTATGTAAGTATGTTTGTTCGGGTGGAATCTTGCAACTCAATTTTGAAGCAGATATCTTCAACCGATTGAGCTGAAATTTTGTATTCACGTTTAGTTTGGATGACAATGCATGGTTAGCTGTGTGACGTCATTCTAAGTCCAACATGGCGGAACACACAAAATGGCGGACAAGTAATTTTTAATGCACTCCTATAATATGGGGTATCAAAAATGAAAGGGCTAGCTGAGAATTACTCTTCGTTAAAAATGAAGTGACGTCACTTTAAATCCAATATGGCGGACTTCTAAAAGCTTGTCTTTAAAAAAGTTTTTAACAAGTAACTTATTATTCAAGAATGTTTTATTAATTTTGATTATTATTATTTTTTTCAGACAACTGCAAGAAGAGCTATTGGCCGAAAAGAAATTCTACTCGGAACATATATCGAAATCGAAATCGGAAATCGATAGGCTACGGGAGGACAACGAGAAATATCAGAAGTAAGTTATTAAAATATCATATCTGTGAAATGTAGCACTAATTCCTGATATTCTTAACCGACTGCATAAAATAGAGGACGTTCTTATTCGTTATTTTTTTTTTGTATGGGACCCGATTGCTCGAACACGACTAGGCCGATTTGGATTTTTACTTGGTGTTAAGTTGGTCCTAGATCTGATCGAAGGTTCCGGAGATAAAGCGGTGAAGTATGTTTTATGAAGCTTTGCTTGCGTTTACATTAAATGAGTAACAAACATATAATAATTTTGCATTAATTATAGCTGGCGTAGTTAGTTGCGGTTCAGCGTAGTGCAAACTAAGCAGCGGGTATCGGGTTCGACTCCTGGTGCGAGTTCAAGTTATCTTTCCAAAAAAAAATGCGATTTTGGTTCTACATGTGATGTTAATCTTCGAACTTACTGAGGGGATGTGAGTGTGAAAGCGTATGTTAGGTTAAATTCTGAATTGTTTTTTTGAAAGCAATCTCGTTTTTTAAATTGAAGCTATCGTCATTTATTTGATTCTTTCATCATCATTTATATTTATATAATTTTTCATTTAATTTGTAACATTGACTTTCGTCATCAATAACATCATGATCTTTATATTCCAAAACCGAAATTTGCTATCTACGGGACAATTCCTTAAAACTATATACATATACATAGCAAAGACCTAATTTACCTACAAGGCATCGAGCTTATAGGTAACTCAAGTGCTCAAGCCCACTACAAGTGGGTAGCGTTCCCATCATGCTAGCGGCATTGCCTTGAACTGCAATACGTTGAGCCAAATAAGTACCAGCATTTTGTTCCGCAATACCGAAAATTGACCTCTGTGTACGTAGTTTTAGAGCACATTATTATATTTCCTCTCTTCCAGCCGTTCACAAGAAGCAAACAGAGTATTCCGTGAAGTACTTAGAAGATACTGGAAAAAACATTTCAATATAAACTATTTAAAAATACTATTCTCCTCCAATAATGTGTTTGTTCATTTAACTTTTTCTATATTAAGTTCATTATAAAAGGCTTGTGTTTAAACATCGCCCAAAAAAGTACCTATTTTACTACCAAAAAAAATCTAAAATGTTACCAAAATGGATAAATGGTCACTAAATTACGTTTCCTAAAATATTATGAAATAAATCCATTTTTTCGTATTATAAATATGTTTGTAACCTTAATCTACTGTTATCCGATTCGGTTCTGTCACAGGAAATTTAGTTGTAGGATACGTAATTTGGTGACCATTTATCCATTTTGGTAACCGTTTAAAATTTTTGGCAGCCGTCTAAATAATACCCATTAAGAAAAAAAGGTCAACTACTAAATATAAACGTTTGCCAATATTGTATAAAAAAGAACTAAAAAGGGCTTTGAAAATGTAATTTAGGAATTGTTGATTTAAATTCGAATTAAGTTTTAAATGTAGTTTATTGTTTTTATGTTTAATGAAATTAATTGTTGTTTTGAGACTCATAATATATATAATCAGCGGCAAAATCAAAATTTTTAAATAATTATCTACATCTCTTCTCTCTAATCCATAAAAGCTATTTCCATGTACACTGGAACCACTTTAAAACTACAAAAGCCTATTTCAGGGCCAACGTAACCACGCTGACTCCTCCAAAGCCCTTTTCAGGGCTACTGTAGCCATTCTGAATCTACAGGCCCTTTTCAGGGCACTGAAACCACTCTTAAACCGAAAAGCCTCTTTTCAGGGTCACTGAAACCACTCTGAAAGCACATAGGCTCTTTTCAGGGCCACTAAAACTACTCTGAAAGCATATAGGCTCTTTTCAGGGCCACTGAAACTAATCTGAAAGCACATAGGCTCTTTTCAGGGCCACTGAAACTACTCTGAATCCAAAAAGGCTCTTTTCAGGATCACTGAAACCACTCTGATTTCACAAAGGCTCTTTTCAGGGCCACTGAAACCACTCTGATTCCACAAAGGCTCTTTTCAGGGCCCTGAAACTACTCTGATTCCACAAAGGCTCTTTTCAGGGCCACTGAAACCACTCTGATTCCAAAAAGGCTCTTTTCAGGGCCCTAAAACTACTCTGATTCCACAAAGGCTCTTTTCAGGGCCACTGAAACCACTCTGAATCCACAAAGGCTCTTTTCAGGGCCACTGAAACTACTCTGATTCCACAAAGGTCCTTTTCAGGGCCACTGAAACTACTCTGATTCCACAAAGGTCCTTTTCAGGGCCACTGAAACTACTCTGAATCCACAAAGGTCCTTTTCAGGGCCACTAAAACCACTTTGAAACCACCCTAGAATCACAAAGGCCCTTTTCAGGCCCACTAAAACCACTCTGGAACCACGAATGCCTTCTTCAAGGCCACTGATACCACAATGGAGCCATAAAGACCCCCTTTTCAGGGCCACTGAAACCAGTCTAGAACCTTAAAAGACTTTTTCAGTGCACTGAAACCACTCTGAAACCAAAAAGGTCCTTTTCAGGGCCACTGAAACCACTAAGGCCCTTTTCAGGGCCACAAAAAACCTCTCTGGAACCACAAACGCCCTTTTCAGAGCGACTGAAACCACTCTGGTACTACTAAGGCCCTTTTCAGGGCCACTGAAACCACTCTGAACCTTCAAAGAGCTCTTACAGAAGCACTGTTACCACTCTAAAAACAAAAAGGCCCTTCTCAGGGCCACTGAAACCACTCAGAAATCACATTATTACCACTCTGAATCCTCATTTTTTAGAGCCATATTAAAACCGTAATGGCCCTCTTCAGGGCCACTGAGACACTCTGAAACCGCAAAGGCCCTTCTCAGAGCCACTAACACACTTTGAAACCACAAAGGCCCTTCTCAGAGCCACTGAGACACTCTGAAACCACAAAGGCCCTTATCAGGGCCACTGAGACACTCTGAAACCACAAAAGCCCTTCTCAGGGCCACTAAGACACTCTGAAACCACAAAGGCCCTTATCAGGGCCACTGAGACACTCTGACACCGCAAAGGCCCTTATCAGGGCCACTGAGCCACTCTGAAACCACAAAGGCCCTTCTCAGGGCCACTGAGACACTCTGAAACCACAAAGGCCTTTATCGGGGCCACTGAGACACTCTGACACCGCAAAGGCCCTTATCAGGGCCACTGAGCCACTCTGAAATCACAAAGGCCTTTCACAAGGCTACTGAGATACTCTGACACCGCAAAGGCCCTTATCAGGGCCACTGAGCCACTCTGAAACCACAAAGGCCCTTCTCAGGGCCACTGAGACACTCTGAAACCACAAAGGCCCTTATCAGGGCCACTGAGACACTCTGACACCGCAAAGGCCCTTATCAGGGCCACTGAGCCACTCTGAAACCACAAAGGCCTTTCACAAGGCTACTGAGATACTCTGACATCGCAAAGGCCCTTCTCAGGGCCACTGAGACACTCTGAAACCACAAAGGCCCTTATCAGGGCCACTGAGACACTCTGACACCGCAAAGGCCCTTATCAGGGCCACTGAGCCACTCTGAAACCACAAAGCCTTTCACAAGGCTACTGAGATACTCTGACATCGCAAAGGCCCTTCTCAGGGCCACTGAGACACTCTGAAACCACAAAGGCTCTTCTCAAAGCCACTAAGACACTCTGAAACTGCAAAGGCCCTTATCAGGGCCACTGAACCACTCTGAAACCACAAAGGCCCTTCTCAGGGCCACTGACACACTCTGAAACTGCTAAGGCCCTTCTCAGGGCCACTGAGATACTCTGAAACTGCTAAGGCCCTTCTCAGAGCCACTGACACACTCTGAAACTGCTAAGGCCCTTCTCAGGGCCACTGAGATACTTTGAAACTGCTAAGGCCCTTCTCAGGGCCACTGAGATACTCTGAAACCGCAAAGGCCTTTCTATTCAGGGCCGCTCTGAAACCACAAAGACCCTTTTCAGAGCCACTTGAATCCACATAAGCCATTTTCAGGGCCACTGAAACTACAAAGGCTCTTTTCAAAGCCACTTAAAACCACAAAGACCCTTTTCAGGGCCACTTGAAACCACAAAGGCCATTTTCAGGGCCACTTGAAACCACAAAAACCCATTTTAGGCCTACTGAAACTACAAAGAGCGTTTTTAGGCCCACTGAAACCACAAAGGCTCTTTTCAGAGCCACTTGAAAACACAAAGGCCCTTTTCAGGGCCACTGAAACTACGGACGGCCTTTTCAGGCCTACTGAAAACACAAAGGCCCTTTTCAGGGCCACTGTAATGACCCAGAAACCTATTGTAGTTCAGTTGTATTATGCAACCTTCTGTAGCCAAAATTACTCATATCAGGTCCACTATTTCTTTTAGTTCCAAATATTTATTTTAGTGTTCATGAAGTCTTTATATCAGATTAATCACCATTATCACGTCATCCAGTCATTCAAGGATTCACCATCATTCATCATCCAAGATCGAAAGGTTTATTTCGAGATCCTCGTCATCATCGTGCTGTATATCGAATCAACCATGCACACAGGACGTCATCAAGATCCACGAGAAGAAAGGCTCTTTACATCATCAGGCTGCATTACTTACCACCATCGTCACTCGTCATCAGCTTTTAACTAAAAACTACTGTTTTACGGTTTTTTTTTTGCATTTGCGACATTTTTTAAATTACTTTGAATGAAACCTCTTCACTGATCTTTATCATACTGATACTTTTTGAAGTTTAAATACTTATCCTTATCACTATGTTCTAATGCGTTAAATATATATTTTAAATGGAACAGAACAATCTGCTAGTAACATTATCTCTATTAAAAGTTTTTAGGCTTTGTTTGGAATATTTCGATCTTAATGTCTTGCCTGGTTAAACCTCAGTGTATGTTTTGTTATATCTTTGTTAACTGTGACTTAACGAGAAAATTGGTTTTAAATATAATTTAATTACGTTATTCATTACATTTCGCAAAATATCCAATGCGCGTAAGGTTCAAATTCCAGTAATAAAACTTTATATCTCTCTAAATGGAAACGGTACCAAAGAATAAGTGGAGTTTTGAAGTGAAAACTTCTTTAGCGGCATTGTACACTTTTTTGGGATTGGTAAAAAATGTTAAACTCTCGTGGTCTCGTCAGGACGTGACCTGATCGAAAATTCGTAAGACGAAGGGAGAGTAGACCACCGGCGCGGCGTAGAAGAGGAAGTAATATCCCCCTCTCTTTCTACCGCGTTTCTATGGCGACGATGGTATTGTTATTTCAAAAATGCACAACGTTAATGTTCAAGTTTTCACTTCTGCCGGCACTCACGGAGGGCAACCCGTTGTTTTTTTGCTATAGACCGTTTTGTACCAAGGTTTATAACTATTCTTCTTTACGGTTGGTGGTGATAAGAGATCAGTGAAGGGCATACACGATGCATTGTTCTGATTTGGTCATCTTCTTTTCTGTTCTAGATTGCTAAGTGCTGAGTTGAGCGCGGAACCAAAGAACAAGGCTCAGGAGTTTGCGCAGAATGAGATCATACGATTGGCTGCTGAAAGTCTCTCTTTACAGGTACATAAACCAAATAATTAATTAAATAGAAAATGTGCATATTTTCAACCGACTTAAAAACAGGAGGTTCTCAATTCGACTGTATGTTTTTTTTTTGTATGTATGTTACGCGATATCTCCGCCAATTAGGCCAGGTAGAATATACTTCAGAGGTGGTCCCATATACATTTTATCGAAATCGGTCAATACAAAACCGAAATATACACGATGAAGTTGGTTTTCAAGCTTTGCTTGCGTTTCAATTATTTATTACATTAATATATACATATTACCAAGTATATATATATATATATAATATTATATATCTAGCTAACCTGCAACATTGTATTTACCTATGTCTTAACTGTTTAGTCAGCGTACGCCAATAAAGCGGCCAGATTGAAGAAGGCAATTTTTTCTCTAATTTGTCTTACGAATATTATTATTTCGAACTAAAAACTAACTTCCATCCCAACAAAACATAGCCTATGACACTCAGCGATAGTGTAGCTGTAGCTGTCTATTTGTGAAATATTTTTTCTGAATCGCATCAGTAGTTTCAGAGATAAACAAACAAATTTTACCTCTTTATAATATTAGTATAGATTTATAAACTGATATATATATTATTTTGAGTTTTTATATTTAGATTTTTATTATTTCAAATATTTAAAATAAAATTTATATAATATAATGACGACCCAGTTGTCGCAGTGGACAGGTTTCCGCCCTCTGCGCCGTGGGTCCTGGGTTCGGTTCCCGGCAGGAGCAAAAATTCCTACCCTAGGGATATTTATGCTTCTGGTTCTGGGTGTAATGTGTGTGTGATGTGATAGTTTCCGGCACCCACGATACAATTCTTTGAACTTAGTGTGGGGCTGTGAGTGTGAATGCGTTTCTTTGTTTATTGTTTAATAATATTAACATTTGTAAGAAAACTATGTTTTAATAATAGTTCCATTCTAAAGGATACAAAATCTGGGACATGAAAAAAAACGTACTTATTTAATGATTATTATTTACATTTTATGATATTATTGACGACCCAGTTGGCGCAGTGGACAGGTGTTCGCCCTCTGCGCCGTGGGTCCTGGGTTCGATTCCTGGCAGGAGCACAAATTCCTTCCCAAGGGATATTTGTGCTTCTGGTTCTGGGTGTAATGTGTGTGTGTGATGTGAATGTTTCCGGCACCCACGATACAAGTCTTTGAACTTAGTGTGGGGCTGTGAGTGTGAATGCGTTTGATTGCGTTTTTATATAAAAAAAAATATTGTTTGACAGGAACGCGTGGACAAGCTATCCGAAAGCTGTCGAAGGTACAAGAACCAGATCCGTCTTCTCGTCAACAAACTCAAGGAGGTCGGCATTGATGACGTCAACGATATCCTCGAAAACAATGGTAAGGTCTAAGTCTTTAAGGGAAATTGTGTATCGAAAAACTGTAAACAGTGGCCGAAAAAAGATGGTATTATATTTTCAAACATCTATTATAGCGCCTGGTTGAGGCGACGCGTGATCAAAATGATGGTACTTAGTACAACGTATTATCATTGCAAATCAGAGAGCCAATGCCGTCAGCGTGATGAGAACGCTGCCCACTGGGAGTGAGCTTGAGCTCTTGAGTTACCTATAAACTCGGTGCCTTGTATTTTGGAGGGTCCATATAATTATGGACTCTCCAAAATATACGCCTATATTTCTTCAAACTTAACTAAAACTAAAAACAGCAAACACAAGGCACCGAGCTTATAGGTAACTCAAGCGCTCAAGCCCACTCCCAGTGGGTAGCGTTCCCATCATACTGGCGGCATTGCCATATGCAGGGATTATTCGAGTTAATTCCCCCATGCCCCATTTACCATCTAACAACAAGACAAACTGTCAAACGTCATCCATATATGGTCGACATACCCCCAGTTCGGTCGAAGCATTTCGCTTCTATGTTTATCATCCGTACTGCGAAGGAGTGGAACTCATTATTCTCAACATTGTTCCCCGAACGGTATAATCTAGGAGTAAAGTCAAGAATACGTATCTTCTAGGCAAACTTGCTCTATCGTCGACTACATCGTCGCTTTCCATCGTGAGATAGTGGTCAAACATGAGCATATCCTGATAAAAAAACTCAAAGAAAACATTAAGTTCGTCGACTTGTGTCGTGGGTGCCAGAAACAATCACATCACACACACAATCACACCCAGAACCTGTGGGAACATCCCTGTGGAACACAAGCAGCAAGATCACACCTTTATCTCCTGAAAGTTTAAAAGCCTCTTAATAAAAAAAAGATTAAAAAAAACTTTATCTTCTGTCAATTTTATAATACAATACAATACAATACAATACAATACTTTTTTATTGAACACCAATAACATAGATAGGTAACATGTGAATAACATAGAAACTAAAATAATAATTGTTCAATGGGCAGCCTTATCACATAAAGCAATCTCTTACAGGCAACCTTTGGATGGACATGATAGCAATAATAGACATATTTTGCGGTCGGTGGTGTTCTCTAATGAATTACGGCTACACATGCATTATAAAAAATTTATACATTACTTACATACAAATAAAAATAATACATAGAATAGAACTTTGTATATCTATATATATAAAAGAAAGTCGTGTTAGTTACTCCACTTATAACTCAAGAACGGCTGAACCGATTTAGCTGAAAATTGGCAGGGAGGTAGTTTAGAGCCAAGAGAAGGACATAGAATACTTTTTAAGAACGTACATTTCTTTAATTTTTTTTTTCACATTTCGAAATGCTTTCCATTTTCTCATACGTCACTCGGATTTGGTAAAGTACTAGGCAAACATAAACATGAAGGTTGTAATAATATAGTTACGTGACATTGTAACGCATGCCGGGTATGGCTTCCTAAATATGCACATTCATTGACTGTTAGGCGGAACGAAGGTCGCCGGGACAGCTAGTATAATATATATCTGTAAATACATACATATACATTATGTAAACTTAATAAATAAATTAAATAATACACATATACTTTTAATACGTGTTGACAATACATAGATAACTTTACAAGTTGAAATATTATATATATACACTATTTGAATAAAGTTGAAAATAGTTCCAAAAGTTTATTGACATGTAGTGTAATTTGACCAAATTTTTGAAGATAGCAATCGTTTTGGCATGTCTTCAAGTAGAACTGCCCGTTGTTTTAACAGCAGGGGTATCGGATTCGATTCCCGGCGGGAACACAAGTCTTCACCAAGAAAAATTGTGTTTCTGGTTGTGATTGTGTGTGTGATGTGAATATTTCCGGCACCCACAACACAAGTCATCGAACTTAGTTTCCGGCTGTGAGTGTGAAAGCATTTTATGTTCTTTCCACAGATTCGATCGTGGTGCCCAACGCGAACTTGTCGTTAGAAATAGCGCCCGTGACGCGAAAGAAGGAGCGTGAATGTCTCGGCATGTTCGAGTACAAAGTGAAAGACGAAGGCGTCATCATCAAGAAACTAATCACTGGTGAGTATCACATGGGCCCCACATAGGTACTCATGAAAGTTAATTACTATAATGCCAGATTCGCAAATTTACAGCCATCTCGATAAAAAAATTAGCAAGAAACTCGGCGGCGCATTTTTTAAAATTCTTTTTTCAAATAAATTTTTTTTTTTAATATATAAGTTATATTATATATATCTATATTTTCTAGTCGCCAGAAAGCGACGCAGGCCTTTGTCGTAGATGGCACAGACCGCTCTCTTTTATAGAATATATATGGTTTCAATATCGGCAGCAGATCCCCATAGTAAGATGCCGTACCTAAGAAAATATGTATACTAATATTTTCGTCGCTTCTAGATTTAAAACCCAAAGTAGCAGTGACGATGCTGCCCGGTCTTCCCGCCTACATCCTCTTTATGATGCTGCGTCACATGGACCACGTTGATGATGAGCCTAAGATGCACCTGCTCATGAAGGCAGTTCGGACTGGCGTTAAAAAGACGCTCAAGAAACGCTCGGACAGTATCGAGTATAACGCTCTCTGGCTCGCTAATATGCTCAGGTGTGTGTTATGTAACATTTTATGTGTAATGGTATAAAAAAAAATTATGAATGCTGGTAAAAATAGGAGCGAAAAAGATGCCCAAATAAAACTGACCAAGAACGTAGTCTGATTTTTTTCCATGATAGGCGTTTTACTACGATGTTTGACTACTATATCACCAGAAAACTACGCTATAAAAACTATATATTTGGGACTATTCGATCGCCGATGGGGCGCGTTTTAATAGATGCCTATTCACTCGTGACTTGAAGACTGCCGTTTTCCGAAGATTGTTCTTATTGAGACATATAAAAGTTTCTGATTTAAGATTTTTTGTTCTTGATCAGAATAGTGTGATCATGGTCAATTATCAATTCTTGATCAGAACATAAAAATCTTGGTCATCGAAGTTAAATTCAAATTTTAGTCAACTTATTCAATTCTTGTTCAGAACTTTAAAACCTTGGTCAGCGTAGATAAATTCAAATCTTGGTCAACTTATTCGATTCCTAATCAGCACTCTAAAATCTTGTAGTTAGTCTTGGTCAAAATAGTCAACTTTTAGACAACGTAGGAAAGTCTTCTTTTTCTCCTATCAACCAACTTATTTAACGTAATCAACATTTGGTAAACCCTTCTCCATTCCATTAACTATACTTTAGTAAACATAGTCAACTATTTGTCAACATAGTCAACTATTTGTCAACATAGTCAGCTATTTGTCAACATAGTCGGCTATTTGTCAACATAGTCGGCTATTTGTCAACATAGTCAGCTATTTGTCAACATAGTCAACTCTTAGTCAATATCTCTTTCAGACTATTAAACAACTTGCGGCAGTACAGTGGCGATGCAGTATACCAATCTACAAATTCTCCCCGACAGAACCAACAATGCCTTAGGATATTCGACCTCTCGGAGTATAGACAAGTGCTAAGCGACATCGCTGTATGGATATACCAAGGTAAATAAAAATTCTTTTTTTTTCTTTTAATTTTGGCTTCGCAATCTTGTGCATTAGGCCAGTGTCAAGTAATAATATGTTAATTATAGTAATTTTCAAGTGTATTCCATATTAAAACTTCTAGTCACAAGTCACAGTCAAAGTCAATTTTTTTTAATTATGCTCGATAGGCAAGCATTTGAACACTATCTCACCTGATGGAAAGTGACGATGTGGTCGAAGATGGAGCATGCTTGCCTAGAAGATACCTATTTACTCAAGATTTACAGAGTTCTAGATTGTACTTAACGGGAAACACAGACTCGGGCAAAGAATTCCATTCCTTAGCCGTACGTATAATAAATATGGAAGCAAATCGTATTGTACGCTGATGTCGCGTGGCTGATTGTTTAGTTGTCTGATGGTAAAAGGGGGATAGGGGAATCGGATTATGCAATTCCGTGGCACACTCTCCAAAATGTATTTTATATAAAAGACCGATAGACTTGCGACTTTGCGACGATGTTCTAGGATTTGAAGCTTCGCATCCGTCAGTTCTTTGCAGTTTATTAGTCCGCGCTCTCGCTTGCACGCTCGGCTCAAACGGAACGTGACACTTTCGTGCGTGCAGCCGGTGTTCATCGATTTATAAGACGTCAAAAATAATACCTCATTTACCATATATCATAATTCCAGGGCTAATTAACCTACTCGAAAACCAGCTGGAACGTCTAATAATCCCCGCCATTTTGGAGCACGAAGAAATCAGCGGTCTCTCTGGGCCCGCGGGCCGAGCGCTCGCCGGGCCCGCCGCCGGGCCCTCGCGCCTCAAACTAGAACTGACTACCATGCACGAGGCCTTGCACACGTACGCAGTCGACGAGCCGCTGCGGGTCGTCATATTCAAACAAGTAAGTTATCTATAGATCTATAGCAATAATTAAACGCAAAGCTTAAAAACACCTTCACCGCTTCATCTTCGGAACCCTTGATCGGATTAAATTGATTAAATACGCATTATTGAAGATAACTCAAAAACTACTGGTCAGATCTTGATCAAATTTAAATGGGACCACGTGGGAAGCACCAGAGTTCAAATAAAAAAAACATCTAAATTGGTTCATCTAAAAAAAAATATCAGGTAACACACATGATAATTAAACGCAAGCAAAGCATAAAAAAAAATCGAATTCACCAATTTATCTTCGGAACTTTGATCAGATTAGATGTACTAAACACGCATTATTGAGAATATTTCAAGAACTACTGATAGGATCTTGAGCAAATTTAAATGGGACCAATTGGAAAGCAACAACTTTCAAACAAAAAAAATTGTTTTCCAAATCGGCTCACGTGGAACGAAAAACAATAAAAACAATTTAAAAAAATACAATCGACTTGAGTACCTCCTCGACCTCCTTACCGACTTCCCAAAAAAGGTTTTTTTTATGTGTGTTACCTCATAACTTCTCTCCACGTGAGCCGATTTCGAAATTTTTTTTTTGTTTGAATGAAGTTGCTGTCTAATTATCGATTGTTCTCGTTTACCCACCCGACTTCAAAAGTTACCTTATAACTTCTTTCGTTGTGAGCCGATTTTGATGATTATTTTTTAGCTGGTGCTTTTCATGAGGTCCCATTAAAATTTGATCAAGATCTGATCACTTGTTATAGAGTTATCGTCGATAATGCGTTAATACATTAAATCTGATCAAGGTTCTGAAGATAAAGCGAGAATGTCGGTTTTTTTAAGCTTTGCTTGCGTTTAATTATATGAAGTCAGAAAAATACAGTTGAATTGAGTCCTCCCTTTTTTAAGTCGGTCAAAAATAAGATAACAACAGACTGACCATGGTCGTTTAGGAATCGTGTCCAATGATTCCAACTTGACTAAATTATGTAAGTAGTTATTATTACTACTTTAGGTAAAAGCCAACATTGAGTTATCTGTGAGAGAGCCCTGGTTTTTTTTCTATAAGATATTCTATAGAATTTTTTAACTCTCGCGAACAGCTTTTTATGAGGAAACCGGATCTTTTCACGCTTTTATTTTCTAAATAGCATTATTTTGAGTAACCTCGACGTATCGCCGTGGTTGCACCGGCCGTGGTCACGAGAGACTGAAGCGGATGTCATCATCTTGACAAGTGAGCTGTTAACAAAAGCGCGAAAACCCTAGATTTTCTCTTAAAAACAATATAGTTAAACTATTGACCACTATTATTTTTACAGGATCTTTTTAATATAATGGCTCCAGTCTCTTTCAAGCCTGTGCAATCAATATGGCATCATTTTATTATTTTTCAAACGATAAAAATGATAATAATAGAAACGTAAGCAAAGCTTAAAAAAACCGATTTCACTGGCTTTATCAATTTTGATAAAATGTATACAGGACCTACACCAAACAAAAAAAAAACATCAAATTCGATTCATAATTGGCGGAAGTATCGCTTTAACATACGTACAAAAAAAAAACAGTCGAATTTAGAACCATCTTTTTTAAAATCGGTAGAAAAATAAAAGCCAGTTTATACTATTATTTATTAATTAATATTAACTTTCCCTCTCCAGCTGTTCTACTACATATGCGCGTATAGTTTGAACCAGCTGCTTCTCCGCAAAGACCTGTGCTGTTGGGCCAAAGGACTTCAGATCCGGTACAACATATCGCACCTCGAGACCTGGATCAAGGAGCATCTGGCTGAATATGGACAGAAGAGCGTGAGTTACTTTATATACTGTTTCTTTATTTGAAGCCTTCTCTTACAGATATCAACTACTTCAACTTCTTCTTTAAATGGCGACTATAGGGCTGTCGCACCATAATTCTGCCAATATCGCGTATAGGTAGGAGCGCAGTTAAAACAAATTAAAAATTATTTATAAAATATGGCCGGTAACTTCAAGTTACTAATTCTACTTCTAGTACAAAGTCAGCTAATGTGTGAGTAATGGAGAGAAGATACAGACGAATATGAATATAAGTAATAAAAAAGTGTTTATAATTTTATCTTGTGGTTAACTATATATTTAATGAGAGTATTTGCTACTGTAAGAAGAGACTTAAAAGAAATAGGACTCTTACAGATATATCTAGGCCTAGAATCCATGACATATGTCAATATACGACGTACAGTGCGACAAGGATCTTGTGGCACTTGACTGACATTTCCAGGGGTCGTTGTTGCCTAAGACAAAGAGGTTGTTGCCTCATACAAAGAGGGTTTTACTTAAGGGTCGCCAGCTAATGAAATCTCCCTCTAAGAGAATACAAGAATAAGGCAAGAATTCTTTTAATTTTGGCTTCGCAATCTTGTGCATTTAGCCAGTGTCAAGTAATAATGTATTTCAAGTTTTTTACATTAAAAGTCGTAGCCACAAGTCACAGTAAGAGTCATGTAAAAGAGTCAAGATCCAGTCATAGTCAAATCATGCCCTAGTAAAGTGGTAGAAACTTTACTAGAACTTCTATTAGAGTTTTGGAGCTAAGGCGAAAACCTATTTTGCAACTTTGTATGATTTGCCTACACGTATGCACGTTTACTAAGTATTGACGGTTAGTAATCCACCATTATTACACATTAACACTCAAAGAATCACAGGTTTTGGAAAATTATACAAAATCAACAACGCCATTTTTTCACTTACGCGGCAAAACTCATACAAGAAGTTTACAATATTGCAATCACTTGATTGCAATATGTAAGTATACATTTTGTCTAATTTTGACGGAATGGAAAATTGGAAATGGCATCCAACTTCACATTTAAGAATTTTGTCAGGAATCCTCAGATTCCCGCCTGGTAACCCTAGACGCCATAGTCGGACTGACAGATTTGTCAAAAAGTGACACTTTACAAAATGGCGGCGTTAGTTACGATCCCGACCGAGTGCCAAGCGATCGTTGTCGCCCTGTAGCTGTTGGTAAACAACGTTGCGTTAGAAATAAATTATTATTTTTTATTGTATTTGTGGTTCACTATTTTGGCGATGATGACTTACACGTAAAATAAAATATATGCTGTTGCGAGCATTTTTGTAGGACTATTTAAGATAAACATTTCCATTATACATTATATACGTGTAACTCCAACGGTTTTTGCGGCGCACGCCAGAATAGCTCGCAGATGGCAGAGGTTTTCCTTCTTACTCGACACTTATCGTTATATTTTGGACTATACACACAATGCCTATGTGTTATTCTCATTTATAAGCTATATTATTGTAAAGTTTCATTAAAATCCATCCAGCAGTTATTGCGTGAAAGAGTAACAAATATTCCTACATCCATACATACAAACTTTCGCGTTTATAATTTTATATAGTAGGATAGTAAATAAGGATAGTAAAGGTTTATGAAACATTATATACACACATTATATAATTAAACTAGCCGTGCCCCGCGGCTTCGCCCGCTATTATTATCAAGTTAAAAAGTAGCCTATGTGTTAATCTTAGGTATAATCTATGTACATTCCAAATTTCATCCAAATGCGTTCAACCGTTAAAGCGTGAAGAGGGAACAAACATACACACAAACTTTGGGATTTATAATATTAATAGGATAGGATTATTGGGTTCTTAGTTCATTAATAATAAGTACCAACGTGATCGTCTACAATGGTAGAGCTCGTCCAAGCTGAAATGACGCGCCCCATTACTTAATTAGTTTATTTAGATGTGTGAGTGCAAATATTAATGACGACACTTCATCTGTATGGGAGCGTCGATTGTTCAGTGAACAATGGATCTGCACGTGTACAAGACGGTCGACTAGTCGGGTGATAAATCCGACCACGCTTGTGTGCGTAAATGCGAAAATGGGGCGCGTCATTTCAGCTTAGACAATCTAATTGCTTGTCTCCAAACCCGCGCTATGTAATCAAACCGCGACAATTCTTAACCTTTCTTTCGTTTCTGCAGGTTGAACAGATCTTAAGCGTCCTTCGGCCAATAACACAAGCAGTGCAACTGCTACAAGCACGGAAGTCGATGCAAGATGTTCAGAGTACTGTCGAAATGTGTTCTAACCTCACAGCTGGACAAGTTTGTAAGGTAAGAGAAGGTTATATAACCAGGTTTGTAAGGTAAGAGAAGGTTATATAAGCAGGATTGTAAGGTAAGAAATTAAACAGTTATATACGCAGGTTTGTAAGGTAAGATACAGTTATATAAGCAGGTTTGTAAGGTAAGAAACAGTTATATAAGCAAGTTTGTAAGGTAAGATACAGTTATATAAGCATGTTTGTAAGGTAAGATACAGTTATACGCAGTTGGCGCAGTGGACAAGTTTCCGCCCTCTGCGCCGTGGGTCCTGGGTTCGATTCCCGGCAGGGGCACAAATTCTTTCCGAAGGGATATTTGTGCTTCTGGTTCTGGGTGTAATGTGTATGTGATATGATTGTTTCCGGCACCCACGATACAAGTTTTTGAACTTAGTGTGGGGCTGTGAGTGTGAATGCGTTTGTTTGTTTATAAAAGTAGGTTTGTAAGGTAAGAAACGGTTAAAACCTGTAATAAAAAGGTGTAGTAATACTTGGTGGTGTGTATGTGTAATTGTGTATAGTGCTACGAATCGTCTGCTAGAGAACGAAAGTCCAAATCGGAGATAATTTTTTCAAATATATATAATTTTTAAAAAAAATATTTTTCTAATATTTTTGACAACCCTATGGTGACATCTTTGTAACCTTGACCTTTGTTATGACCACCACTGCCCGACGTCTAGATCCAAAGACAATGTGGTGTAGAACGGTGGATGATGAACTAGGGTTGCAAATGACAGTCAAAGTCGAATAAATTGTCAAGGTCCAGTCATAGTCAAGTCATGCTCAAATAAAGTGGTAGAAACTTTACTAGAACATCTATTGGAGTTTTGGAGCGATAGCGAAAATCGCGTTTTTCAACTTTGTATGATTTGCCTACACTCATGCACGTTCACTAAGTATTAACGGCAAATACTCTACCATTATTAATACTTTTTTTCGACCATCTCACCTGATGTAAAGTAACGATGCGTCTAAAGAATCAACAATATTGCCTAGAAGCATTTTCACTTTAGACTTGAAGACTCCCAGATTACACCGTTTTCGGGGGAAAAAAACACAGGAAATGGGTGTCACCCCTTAGCTGTCTAGTCTAATAATCCACCATTATCACAAATTGACACTCGAAAAATCACTAGTTTTGGAAAAAATCCAAAATCAACAACGCCATTTTTCACTTTCGCGGCGAAACTCTTTTTGTTTTTTAACCGATATGTCATCCACAGATACTCAACATGTACACTCCCGCCGAGGAATACGAAGTGAAAGTGACGAGAGAGTTTATCCACGAGATACAGAAGAAAATGCACGAGAAAGCCGGCACCAACCCAGAGAAGGAACCCGTATGTTATTGTTTTTACAAGCTTTTATTTAGTTTCAGGTTCACTGATTTATTTTCCAGTAAAACAATTTTTTTTTCAAGCATTCTCGTATGGGCAATTTTTTTTTTTATGATCTATATATGATCTAACTGATGGAAAGCGACGATGCGGTCGACGTTGGGACATGCTTGCCAAGTAGGCACCTGTTCACTCTTGACTTGAAGAAGCCTAAGTTATAGTTATCGGGGAACAAGAACGAAGGCAGGGTATTCCACTCATTTGCAGTTCGCTTTATAAAAGTAGAGGCAAAGCGCTTGGTTCTAATCTGAGGAATATCCACCATAAAAGGATGTCTTGTTTTAGTACGCCTTGTTGTCCCATGATGGAAGGGAGTTGGACGAATTAAATCATGCAGCTCTGTCGCACACTCTCCGAAATGTACTTTACGCCGATGTCCGAGGCTCTGAACCCTACTAGTTCAGTATGGCCAATCCTACTAATATTATAAATCCGAAAGTTTGTGTGTAAGTCTATATGTTTGTTCCCTCTTCACACTTTAACGGCTGAACGGATTTGGATGAAATTTAGAATGTACATAGCTTATACCTAGGATTAACACATAGGCTACTTTTTAACTTGATAAAAGCGGGCGAAGCCGCGGGTCACGGCTAGTTGCCTATATTTCCTAAAACTAAACTAAAATTATATACATCTATACAGCAACGTCAGAAGTTACCTACAAGGCATCGCTTATAGGTAACTCAAGTGCTCAAGCTCACTACTAGTGGGTAGCATATTTTTAATTTTACGTCTGTGAAAAAAATATTATTTTATCATAATTTACTAAAATCAATCATATTTATTTTCCAGCAAAACCTGGTTCTCATGGATTCCAAGATGATATTCTCCGTCCAGTTTCCGTTCAACCCGTCGTCCATCCGGCTTGAAGACGTCGAGCTGCCATCAGTTTTAGAGCTTGACGGACTGCTCACGAAGATATAAACTCACCAATGCAAAGATAAATATCGATGGTCTAAATGACAAACGTACTAAGTGCAAAAAAACAAATTTGGACAACAATTCTTAAATTCAATTATTTTAGAAAATATGTAAAAAAAAACAACGGCTTGCACTCCGGGAGTGCCGGCAGAAGTGGAAACTTGAAAATTTTTCGCCGCGCGGTAGAAAGAGAGGGGGATATTACTTCCTCTCCTCCGTCTTAAAAATTTTCCGTCTTACGAATTTTCAATCAGGTCACGTCAAGCTCGCGTCAGGGGGTTTAAACATTTTCTACCCATCCCAAAAAAGTTTACAAAGCCGCAAAAGAAGTTTTCACTTTAAAAAAAAATCTGTATTGACTTTTGTATAGAAAGCGTGTTATTATCAGACAGAACCCTTGCATAATACTATACCAAATAAAAATAAAAAATATATACCACACTCACATACAAACATAAACTTTATTCTTTCATGAATTATACCTTTAATAACTACTTGGGAATGAATCAGAAAGCAAAAGATGATATTTCGGACGATTTGTTTGCTCCCCCTATACCAGATTCCCAAAATGCCAGACTCTCTAACTACCAGAAGCACAGTAACAAACAAACCCAAATTAAACAACAAAAAATTAAAATAATAATCCATCGTCTTGCTTTTTCACCTGCGTATTAAGTAATTAGTGACATTATTGTAAGTAAAAGCTACTGAGCTTGAAATGTAATTTTAATAGATCATATATTTCCTATTTATAAACAATACTTGCCTCTTGTGCATTTATTTTTGCCATGTCGATGATTGCGAAGAAAAAAACAATAGATTTTATTTTATATAGCATTAGCCATGCTAGGCAGAACTATAGTGATACATTTGGAAAGGAAAAATATGAAAGGTTAATTTCGTCGCTTCAGGCAGGGCTTGAATAGCTCAGCTGTTTGATCAATCATGATACCCTATAGCCGCGTTCAATCCCCGCCTCAAGCGATATTTTTTCCTTACAAAATTTTTCACTAAAAGCACTAAGTGAAAAATTTATAAAAACTAAGCGTAGAGAAAATATTAAAATATTTTTGTGTCTTTTTCTTTGCCTAAAATTGTATACTGTGATTTATTGTTTTTTTTTTACGCAGTCGTTGATATTTCATGAACACTTATTTAATATTAATCTTTTATTTTGTTAAATGAATTTAATGTTTGCTATATACGTGACAATTGTCTATATTTCCTAAAACTATATACATCTATACAGCAAAGATCCAAGTTACCTACAAGTCATCGAGCTTATAGGTAGCTCAAGTGCTCAAGCCCACTACCAGTGGGTAGCGTTCCCATCATGTTGATGTTTGTACTTAATTTTGAATTAACGTTCCTAGCACATTCCATATTTATTATTAATATATTGCCATAATAATTTGAAATTATTAAATAATCAGGTGCCATCATGTGAAACGAAATTATTTATTATTTAAAATATTTTTTGTATTATAAGAAACCATCAAAACCAAGCGATAATAGTGCATAATTGTATTTACACTAAGTTCAATATTGTACAAAAAACAATATTCGAAGAATGCTGGAAATTGTGAACATTGATGACGTAAAAAAATACGTTATGTATTATTCTCATGAAACTTAAATCATTCCATAAAATGGATAATTTATTAAAAAAAAAAAATCTAGCAAGTGCATTGAATTATAGACCAAATGGCGTTGATATAGAGTTTAAAATAGCTTGACAAATAAAGTTTTTATAGTAAAATATATGTAAAGCTAGAATATAGGCGGAATATTATTTCTGTTAGATTTTAGTTAATGTTCAAAGAGTTAGTTTAATTGCCGAGACTAGTAAACACTAATTACGGACTAATTGCTATTTTGGCCGCTACCAAAATAGCAATTAGTCCGTAATCCTTTTCTCTCACGAAAATTGTAGGCGTTTTGAAGCATAATCTCAGTAGTACTGATTTGTTGTACCGCATTCTCGTTTGTGTAGTTGTGATTGGCCATTTTGTATGGCTAATTGTAGCAAGCGTATTACTTCTCCTGCCCTCGATGGTGAGTTGTCTAATGAAGGGAAATTAATTACCCCCATTTGCCTTTAACTGGTTTTCAATCTTCTATTTAAAATGTTTATTGGAGTTTAATAAAAAGTAAGTAAATTTTAATGTTAAAACTATCGTGAGTATTACACATTATGTTTCAATGTTATATCCGGCTTAAAACACGAAAATTTTTCGACTTACTTTGTAGTCGACTAGTTTCGGACAAATTAGTTGTCCTTCATCAGGATGAGTCAGACGCGCGATACGGACAGTCACGCGCCGAGGCCGGTCGCCCCACGCCTCCGCGTAACGCGCGTCTGACTCATCCTGATGAAGGACAACTCATTTGTCCGAAATTAGTCGACTACAAAGTAATTTAGTTTTCGTGTTTGTGTGTTTTAAGCCGGATGTAACATTGAAACATAATGTGTAATACTCACGATAGTTTTAACATTAATATCGCACTTCTGTTTCATTCTACCACTATAGAACACACCTGGCACAAACATGTTATAATTGGTATCGTAGTTCCCACTACCGATCCAAACTCCATTCTTCCTGGACAGAGAGATGATGTTGTCTTGATGAAATCGGACTTCCAAATGGAGAACCACGTCACGGGGCTCCTCGCCTTCTTGAGCGCATAAGTTTACAGACATTCTAGAGGGAAAAGTAAATACTGGTTACGAAAAGAAGAATAAAGAAAGACGGCTTAAAACACGAAAATCAATCGTGTTTTAAGCCGGATATAACATTGAAACATAATAAGTAAAATTTTCCTGTAGATATAATATATTACACATATGTGCAAGAAAATAAATTCTAGACCATATTTTAGACGTGTTCATTTTCGGCCAGTAATCATTCTTATATCCATGGATTTAGTCTCGGCGAGAAATATAGTAAATATTAAGTTAATAATGTAATAATCAACGAAGTTAATTATTCGTTAATTAGGTTTTTTTATTATTAAAATTTAGTTCAAATATTTTTAAGAAAATTGTTGAGTTTAGATAATTAGGGTTGGTATTATTTGTGTTATTCCGTAAACAATATTACTGCGTATATTATATATTTTGTATATTAGGGTGTTGAATGTTGATAATTATTATTTGTTATTTTTAGAGATAAACATATATATATGATGATGTATATTAATGAAGAAAGTCGTAATTATTAATTAATTACGATTGATAAATACATTAAAAATTAATTCTCCTAACTCAATGTTGCGAAATAATAATAATTATTAAATTTACCTGGTGTTATTTACCTTTACTTTTTTATAAAATGTTAAGAAGAAAAAATATTAATTAAAAAAATATTTTTAATTTAATTAATTTTTACAACTTTCTTCACAAATCTTATGAGGACTCAATATTATATAGAAATATAAATATTTATAGATACTATAGATATTTGAAAGTGTTACCATCTACTGTAGGTGCTTTTTAATGGCAAATTAGCAAAATATACTTATTTATTGTCACTTTATATTATTATACATTTGTTTCTTTTATGTAATACAAATCAGTATTTGATGTACTTAATTATTATTATGAAGTTAGCCTAATTATTTACTTTTAAATATATTCACATAATATTGTTGAAAAAAGTTGTTAGGAGTTTATAAAAGATTATTAAAATAAATTTATTCATGCATAATAATATCCTTTAATTAATTATATTAGCTCTTGTTACCTCGACAAATGTTACGTTAAAAAAATGTCCGATGTATTTTTTTTTTTTTTACTTCTAGAGTACTTCTTACAAAGTGCCCTATTATAATTACAATCTAGCCAAACTATGGCTAATCAGTAATTTAACTTTAACTTAAACTGCTACATTGTTAAACGAAGAATGTGTCCATTAACACTTTTCTTATTGTCTCTATTTAAGGGTAAGACACTTTGTTCATGTGTTCTTTTGCAGCACTCTCACTATATATTACACTGATATATACTAACATTACACAAGTTCAAATGGTTTAGTTCTTTTAAGTCTTCTCACTAAGTCTGTTCCGATGTCCGATGCATTGATCATAAATGGTGTACATTTATTTATTCCTTTCATGAATGTATCGCTTTAGTGATATTGTAACACCCTGGCATTTCCATTGATAAATATTATACAATACAATACAATACAAAACACTTTATTGTATACCAAAAAAAAAAACAATGGCAAATAAAATATTACAATAATCGTGGTAGTACAATGGGCGGTCTTATCGCTTAAAGCGATCTCTTCCAGACAACCTTTGGATGGACAGTAACAGAAGAATAAATAGACGGTGGTGTACAATAAAAAAATATATATATAAAATAGTACATCATTATTCACACCTACTCTAGATATTAATACATAAATAAAACAATAAAATACACTAATATATATTATACTAAATAACAATATAAAATACACTAATAATAATATTTTGTAAGTAATGTAATAGTAATAAAGACCAGTCACATATACGCATGAATTTTGTGTCGCAAATGTGACTATATTAAATAAAAAAATGGAAGTAAAGTAGGGTTAAAATAGGGTTTTTTTTTTCATTTTTTAATTAATCAACGTAAATAAAAATCAAAATTCCGCTACATTATGTGTCAATAATATCACGTGCCTGATGTTTAGGCATATTTAACTAATCGATTCAATTTGTTTTAATCAGTGTATAAGCTTAAATTTTACTCTATTGTCGTTTTTACTAAAACTAAGTTCCGAAGATTGAATATTATAAAATAACTAGCCGTGCCCCGCGGCTTCGCCCGCTATTATCAAGTTAAAAAGGAGCCTATGTGTTAATCCTAGGTATAATCTACTTACATTTCAAATTTCATCCAAATCCGTTCAGCCGTTAAAACGTGAAGACGGAACAAACATACTTACACACTTACACACAAACTTTCGGATTTATAATATTAGTAGGATTACAGATATTTAAAAAAATCTGTTACATTATGTGACAATTCCAAAGATGATCTTTATTTAACAAATATAATATATACAAATATACAAATATAGTATGAAATCTTTTCCCAAGATAGTAAATTAGGCGCTCAAAATCTTCGAAATGGCTCTTAAAGAGATTTAACTTCTGATATCTCAGGGTGACAAACGCAGTGCTTTGCCGAGCAGAATTTTGACCTAAGTAAACTCTTACTAAACTCTTAGCGGCACTGAAATTTAATAGGCAAGCGTGACGCTTACCATCAGACGAGCGATATGCTCGTTTCGTCACAAAGGTGCGATAAGGCGGCGCGATCATTGCGATCGGACCTTCCATATGATGGGCATCTTTCTCACCCTCAAAAGCTTGTTTCAAAAAGCACGTAAAAGATCATTTTCTTAAAATGATTACCAAAGCCTTATAATGTTAACAAACTTCTCTGAGCACAGTTATTAGTATATATTTATATATATATACCTATGTTATATATTTTTTAGATTTTTTCTTATATATTAATTTTTTAGATATTTATGTTATATATTTTTATTAGTATGTATAATCTTAAGTATTTTATATTTATGTACATTACAATTCGATATAAATTTCATTTACATATATTTATTTTATCCCTGATTGATGCACGCCTCATGTCATTTCTTTTTCCACCGCTGGATGACTGGTAGAGAATGCTTTTAGCATTAAGTCCTCCTCTTGTACACTTTTTACTGTGCAATAAAGTATTAAATAAAATAAAATGAAAACCGCCGCAAGTCTCAGCCGCTTAGTAAATAAATGCTTCGTTAAACTTAAGACGTTACCAAATCAAACACATACATGTTTTAAGACGTTGTCGAGGATACAAGAGCACTTAAGAACCCGTATACATTTTTATGTCTTTCTCGCTCGCACGATTCACTGATTTTGAGATATAAAACTGACGGTGTGAGTTATTGTAAATGTTGTCAATATAATCCCTAAATAATAATATCACGGATCTTATAAACTGATATTCGTTTTCTTAGCTTTTGGATTGGCGGAGAAAATCGATGTCAAATTGATTTTATATTTTTTTCGTCTAATTAATAGGTATTTAAACGAAAATTAATTTAAAGTATCCGTTACATAATTATTTAGTAAAGTTATTGACAACATTTACCATAACTCGCTCCATAATTTTTATTTCTCAAAATGAATGAATTGTGCGAGCGAGACAGACATAAAAATGTATACGGGCTCTTAAGTCTGTACGTTCATGAGTGTATAAAAATTATAATATTCTTCCAATTATTCACTTATAGTTTTGAATAGAGCGTATAACATATAACATTAAGGTGCTCAACGTATAAAATTCCATGGTGATCATGTTTATTAGAATTATGTATTATATTTATTTATTATAAAAACTACTTCTATAATGTAGTAGTGTAATATATAATTATTACTGGTGTATTTGTCAATTGAATGTGCGTACCAATATTTTGTGCAGCGTTGGGAATTACTTAATAAAATTATTAGACTTTATTTTTATTATGAGCAAAAAGGTCGGTAAGTAAAAAAACATTCACCATTAACTTATTTAAATACATGTACATAAATAGTGGATTTATTATATGAGGCAAAGAAATTTAGTCGTACCTACTCATAGCTTATTTTTCAAAGTTCAAAATGGGTATTTAACTTCTATGATATGTGACGCGTATCATGATGCTAACGACATATTCTTTACAAATACATTATTACTATCTACGGGCCAATTTCCTATATTGCCTAAAACTATGTACAGCAAAGAACTAAGTTACCTACAAGACATCGAGCTTATAGGTAACTCAAGTGCTCAAGCCCTTTCTCTCTGTTCTTTACTCTACCAAAAATGGTACATTCTACATCTAGGTATATGCATTTTTTATTAGTTTCAACTGCCCGTTGGCTCAGTTGTGTGAGCGTTTGCCTTTTAAGCGGTATCGGGTTCGATTCCCGACGGGAATACAAGTTTTCTCCGCAAGGAACATTTGTGTTTCTGGTTCTGATTGTGATGTGAATGTTGCCGACACACCACAAGTCATCGAACGTAGTGCGAGGCTGTGAGTGTGAAAGGGTTTATGTTAAAGCGTTTTATGCGTAATCTTAAACTAAAAGCTAAAAAAACGCAGCCTGGAAATAATATGTTTTTACTTACTGACTTTTACCTTTCTACCAACGACATGAAATCATTTTTTAAAATGTGAATCACTACATGTTTTATATATATATATATATACTGTTACAAAATGGTGTAGTAATACTTGGTGGTATGTATGTGTATCGCGCCAGGAATCGTCTGCCAGAGAACGAAAGTCTAAATCGGATATATTTTTTTCCATAGAAAATTATATTTTTCAAATAATTTTGACAACCCTACGGTTACATCTATGACCCTTGACCTTTGTTATGGCCACCACTGTCAGACGTTTAGGTCCAAAGACTATGTGGTTTAGAACGGTAGCTGATGAAATAGGGTTGCAAATGACATTATTTTTTAGAAACTTTAATTCATCATAACTCAATATTAATGGTGCTGCCGCGAATGCAGAAGTTCCAGTTAGACTCCATACATGTAGCTAGATGCGTGGTTTGAGTATTACTACACCTTTCTGTTACACATTGTATATATATTATTGTGATCTAATTTCAATTTATAAAAGCATAGAATAAAAAGCAATATTATATCGCATATCTATTAGATTGTTGAAAGATTTAATCTGTGGTAATGTATCGTTGAAATTATAAATGTTTAGCACACAAAATATAATGACTATAATAAAAATCATGGGCAATTACAAAAGGCAGATAATAATTATAATTAATCTATGTAAAAAAATTAAGAGCTCTTAAGCCGGCTACACACGTAGCGATATATCGTAGCGATTTCAGACTGTGCAGATAAATTGAACGTTACTAAACGCCTCCGATATCGGCGTCAATCGTCAGTTCTCCGCAGAAGCTTACGCAATAAACGTCATCCAGGATGGAAAATGATGACGCATATTTGCGATGTCAAACTTTCAATATCAATATGCGATATCAAATTCAACTATGGTATTGTATTATTATCAAATATAACTTTTGGCAGTCGTTTAAAGTCAAGTTTAGCCAACAGTCTAGAGCTACCTACAATGATGGTCTGAGTTTTTGTGGGATTGACCTTGAGTCCGTAATACCTACTCCAGCTTGCTATACGACCCAGTTCATCATCAGTAGTTTTGACAGCATCATTTATATTCACAAGTGAAGCCTGAGTATATATTTGAAGATCGTCTGCATAGAGATGATAGAAAGAAGATAGAAAGTAGGAAATTGAATTAATAAATACAGCAAACAGAAGAGGAGAAAGCACATTATGTACATTTTTAAATTTACTCTTTGTTTATATTGCCCCAAAAATACACAATAGTAAAGAGCTTTGTTAATGCTGTCTGTCCTAAATTCATGACATTTTGTATATTTTGTGTGCGCTGATTATATATATATTATTGTATAATTAAACAATATTTACCTGTAGAAATGTATCAAATACCTATTTCGTTGTTAAGTGCAGATTTAATAAATAATGTTAGCAAATATGTGTTTTATTTAAAGCGAGCCGTGCCCCGCGGCTTCGCTTGCGTATATCAAAGTAGAGAGTAGCCTATGTGTCAATCCAAGGTATAAGCTATGTACATTCCAAATTTCATCCGAATCCGTTCAGCCGTTACAGAGTGAAGAGGGAACAAACATACACATAAACTTTCGGATTTATAATATTATGTACAACTAGTCGTGCCCCGCGGCTTCGCCCGCTATAATCAAGTTAAAAAGAAGCCTATTTGTTAATCCTAGGTATAATCTATGTACATTCCAAATTTCATCCAAATCCGTTCAGTAAATCGTAAAGAGGGAACAAACATACTTGCACACTTACACACAGACTTTCGGATTTATAATATTAGTAGGATTGTAGTAGTTCTGGTTGCGATTGTATGTGATGTGAATGTTTCTGGCACTCACGACACAAGTCTTCGAACGTAGTGTGGGGCTGTGAGTGTGAAAGCGTTTGTTTTTGTTTTTTTTTTATTCAAGATAGGCAAACTTTTCTCCACAATGTTACATGATGGTAAGCGACGATATGTATATTTAAAGATGTTTCAGCAAGAGCCTCCACAAATTTGTTTCTTTTTTTACCCGTCCCGTTGTCTATCGGTCAGTCTGTAATCAAATCTTACAAGCTAAATTAGACTCAATTCCCGATGTCCGGTTGGATTCAAATTTGGAGTACTTATGTATCTTCGGTTATTATACAATGGAGCTGGTCTGATGATGGAGACCGACCGGAAGATATCCATAGGAACTTCGGAACTAAACATGATAAACCCATCGAGTTTGGGCTCGTTTGATTCGTCTTGACAAGTTCTCTGGTTATATATATTTTTAGTCCTTTTTTACCGACTTTAAAAAAAAGGAGGAGGTACTCAATTCGAATGTATTTATTTTTAATGTGTGTTACCTCGTAACTTCTTTCCACGTGAACCGATTTTGAATAATTTTTTGTTTGAATGCTGTTGCTTTCTCATTAGTCCTATTTAAATATGATCAAGGTCTGATCAGTAGTTCTTGAAATATCGTCAATAATGCGTGTTTAGTACATCTAATCCGATCAAAGTGCCGAAATTAAAGCGGTGAAGTTGGTTTTTTTTAAGCTTTGCTTGCGTTTAATATTTTTGTTGTTTTTAGTAAACTCGAGGTTATTTTGTCAAAAAGATTCACAGTTGCCTCAGTTGACCTTGCAATAGTAACTACACATCATCGAAGTACTTTTTATGGTAACACTAGCAGTGCCCGCGACTTCGTCCGCGTGATTATTGGACTTCTAGTAAATATCCCAAATTTTTTGAAAATATAATATAGCCTATAGCCTTCCTCGATAAATGTTCTATCCAACATTGAAAGAATTATTCAAATTGGACCAGCGGTTCCTGAGATTAGCGCGTTCAAACAAACAAACTCTTCAGCTTTATAATATTGGTATTGATAATATTTTTTAGGTGTATATTAGTATTTGTGTAAGTTTATTGTTAGTACCTGGTTGACCGAGCTATTCTCGGGTTTTAAAAAATTTTAAACGACGTTTTCTAAAAATGAAACCTAGCTAGATCGATTTATCGCCCCCGAAACCCCCCGCATACAAAATTTCATGAAAATCGTTGGAGCCTTTTCCGAGATCTTGATTATATATATATATATATACAAGAATTGCTCGTTTAAAGGTATTAGATATGTACATACTGACATGGTAATTGGAATATATCGATATTTAGCTTATCTTGAACGTCAGAATTAGATCAGATAATTTATGAACCTAAATGCCAATTATGTTATTATCAGCTATAAGTCCTATAACTACGAGTATCTATTGATTACCTCAATATCTGCGGTAAAATGCGACTAATCCTCTACGATAAAAAAAAATATAATTCTTTTACGCATTTAGATAAGTAGTTCTAATTAATTGCTATGTGAAATTAGGTAAGTAAGGTAGATTGACAATCTGTCACTTGATTATTTCGACGCTCTATAGGTTATACTAGCCGTGCCCCGCGGCTTCGCCCGCTATTATCAAGTTAAAAAGTAGCCTATGTGTTAATCCTAGGTATAATCTATGTACATTCCAAATTTCATCCAAATCCGTACAAAATAATCCGTTCAGTGGAATTCCTTTCCTGATAAATACAATATGGGAGTCTTTAAGTCACGAGTGAATAGGCATCTTCTAGGCAAACGTGCTCCATCATCGACCGCATCGTCACTTACCATCAGGTGAGATGGCGGTCAAACGTTTGCCTATCTAGAATAAAAAAAAAAAAAAAAAGCCGTTTAAGCGTGAAGAGGGAACAAACATACTTACACACTTACACACAAACTTTCGGATTTATAATATTAGTAGGATTATCAGACCTAATGAGGCTACATTCACAAAAAAAAAGATATTGAATTATTGTCGAAGCACTAAATTACTTACTTTTTGTTTAAAAATGTTCTAATATAAGTGAAAATGTATTTCTTTATGAGCAATTAATCTAACCGTAACTCGGTTCTTGTTGTATTTTTTTTTTTTAATGCTCGTATGGTAAGCTTTTGACCACTGTCTCACCTGATGGATGATGCGGCCGAAGATGTTTTATGTAATTTTATGGAATTCACTTGTAGTTTCCTTTATTTTGATTCTCTACTCGATAGGTTTGGTATTTTTTTTATTAACGTATTAATAGGGTTACCATTCGTCCGGGTTTGTCCAGACATGTCTGGACTTTTAGGCTTCTATCCTGACTTAGTCCGACTTTTTTGTTATAATTTAAACGTAAGCAAAGCTTCACCGCTTATATTTTGGTTTTGGCTTGATGGATTTTGATAAAATTTATATGGGACCTCCTCTGAAGTATAATCTACCAAACAAAAAAAGAATTTTGAGAATCGGTCCACAAATGGGGGAGAAATCGGTGAACATACCTACCTACATAAAAAAATACATACAGCCGAACAAAGAACCTCCTCCTTTTTTGAAATCAGTTAGAAATGGAATTAGAGTAATAAAAAACAGTACCAAATCATTAACCTAATATATTTCCCCAATACAATATTTATTCTTATAAGTATCATAATTATACGTAAAACAATAATCCTTATTGCTTGTATCTTGATATATTTTTCGGCACCAGATAACTACTTGACCGAGAGAGCTCACGTTCGTTGAAAGTACTCTAGTACTTACTACCATAGTAGAAATATATAAGTAAGATGACTCGAGGCCATCGAGATAGGAAACAAACCTACGGTTTGTAAACGTAGGTTTGTTTCCTATCTCGATGGCCTCGAAACCTACGGTTTGTAAAAGGAGGGACGACTCCGCCGAAAATCTGTGTCCTAGTGAGAGGTCACAAAGAACCTCTGTGTCCCTTTTCTTTAGGGTAACCCTGATTTTAAGATTTGTGGGATAACCTTTTGAGCCATTTGAATTTTGTTCTACTTGAATGATATTTAACTGTGTAATCATGCCACAATATGATATCTAATAAAAATATTATTATGTCATTCATAAAGATATTATATACGTTATTAAAATCCACACTAATGTTTCAAAATGCATTTAAATTTAATTAACATTATATATATTTACTAGTATCTATCCGCGGCTTTGTCCGCTTATCCGACTAAAAAAATATATGCGTATATGTGTTTGTTTTTATACCCAGGCGAACGCCAGTTGGGTCAGCTATTAACTATTACGAAAGACTAAATTACTTTCGGTTTAATTGACCGAACGAGCGCAAAGCGGGAACGAAGCGATTTAATTTCAGCTTGGGCAAATTGCTTTCGTAGTTCCGGATTTTCAGTTGTTCTCCTCTACAGGTCGCATTTCTCAACCGATTCCCGTGATATTTTGTAAACAGGTTCGATATTTTTCAAAATGGCGGAGATATGTACTGTAAAATTGTTGTAATAAGCTTCTAGATACATTTACAACCCATCTTTAAATTTGTATCCTAGAATAAAGATAATCCATAAATCGATGACAGATATTATTACTACATTGATATGTCAGAATCTTGGTAAATATTATTATTACATACTTATATCAAACTAATTTATGCATCCGAAAGTTTGTGTGTAATTGTGGCATTATTTAAGTATCACTATTTTCTCTTCACGCGGCAACGGCCGAATTAATTTTGATAAATTTGGAATGTACGTAGTTTATGCCTAGGATTAACAAATAGGCTGCTATTTAACTAGATAAACGCAGACAAAGCTGCGGGGAGGCACGGCTTGATCATCAATATATCCATAAAAAATCCAATGAAGGTAAACCCTAACTTTTATGACACCTTACTGACACAAATTGTTGTGTACAAATTATTGTCGTAGAGTGTGACCCAATGCAAAATTAAAAATTACTAAATTCTTAAAGCCAATCAACTCATCTCCAAGCAAACATTTTGGCCTATAATAGTTATATAAGAGAAATATAACAACGCTATAAATTATCAATAGGAAATAAGCATACAATTTACATACAGGTCAAGTATTTTTTTTAATCTTTATTTTTATAAAATAACACCTATAATATGATTTTCTTCTTTAATTGCTTTTTACTAGGAGTTTTAATAAATAAAATGGATGGGAACGGAATAGCAAAACGCTCGCTATTAGCTAAGCTGATCGTGACTAAGTTACACATTTTTGAGGTCACTGATTGGTAAATTTTCCTTTAATTCTATTTGTTTTTTTAAAATCACTGTGTTTAAATTTGCTAAACTTTTTTTCTCCGCTATACGGAGTCAATTTGAACTGACTCCAACTTTCCGAAATGTATCCCTACCAGTAACTGACCATCTCGAGTTACTTGGTTTGACTCTAACTTCAAAGCTCAATTTTGGTACTTCCACCGAGTCAAAAACCCAACTAGCTGCAAAAAAGCTGGGAATCCTTGCAAAGGTGAGACGATACTTCACACCGGGACAGTTGCTCAATTTATATCAAGCACAAGTCCGATCATGTATGGAGTACTGTTCTCATCTTTGGGACGGTTCAGCTAAGTACCAGCTTGAGACTCTTGACCCCATTGAGTGGAGACCCAAGAGACACATTGGTAGCGAGCAACTGACTAATTCAAAGTTTCAGAGCTTGGGTCATCGCCGCGCCGCATGGTAGCTAGTCTCTCGGTTTTTATCGGATACATTGTGGTGAGTGTGCTAAGGAACTGCACGATCTAGTTCCCCCATCCCCGTTCTATCGTCGGACAAGCAGAAAACTGCTAAGCGACACCGCTATATGGTGGACATTCCACAAATGCGCACTAAGCGTTTTGCCTCTATATTCATTGTGCGAACCGCAAAGGAATAGAACTCCTTACCTGAGTCGGTGTTTCCTGATGAGTACAATATGGGAGTCATCAAGTCGCGAGTGAATAGGTATCTTCTAGGCAAGCTTGCTCCATCGTCGACCACATCGTCGCTTACCATCAGGTGAGATAGTGGTCAAAAGTTTGCCTACTTGAATAAAAAAAAACCTGATTGCATTTCCTAATGCTTATTTATTTCGATATGAGATGTATTGTTATGAAGGAAAATTTTCTTTCCGGCAATGTATTAACGGCAACAATCGAATAAAAATGTATGCGTATTCCATATTTACAAACGTATTAATTAATATAATCATAATTGAGCATCAAGAAGGAACAAACTACAAACACACTCACAAACTTTTGCCTTGATAATATTAGTAGGATAGTATGATAGTAGGATAACTTTATTTTGTTTTTACAAAATATGTTTATAAATGGCGGATGTAGTTGTGTAGCTTGGCTTGTATACCCATATAACAAAAATAATATCATAAAACCTCATGCTATTAGGAAAAAAAAAATGGAAACATATTCTGTAAGGTTTCGATTAAACAAATAATTACGACAGATAAGATCTTACTATTACTACAGACTACAATTTCTACCACTTGGAAACTTTTTTAGAACTAGTCGCTCTTGTGCGAGAGGGACACAGGGGTTTTTTCTAACCTTTCACCCGATTTCATCGGGACCGCAACCACGATTGGTTCTTTATGCAATTGATAAAACAATTTGACATTGTAAATACGCTCCAAGTCAGTAGTGATAAGATTCCATGCATGTTTGATATTTGGCACTGTAAGTTTGTCAGTTAGCCATCCTATTACTTTAGCTACAACGTCCTTGCTCGAGGCCCTTTGGAGATTCAAATGCCTACTCTAGCCGAATACGCAGGGTTGTCACTATCTCCGACTTTTAAAGGTACCTATAGGTAAAATGTATATTTTAACAAACCAACAAGTTAGGTACAATAAAATAGTATAAAATGTGGTGGTAAAATAGATACGATTTCATTTGCATATTAGCCGCCGACAGAGTCAAAAAAAATCTTGAAAAAAAGATTGTTTTGCATATGTGAAAAGAAATCACGGTAGTAGTATATATAACGAAGTTAAAAAGAAAACTAATATAGCTAAGTAGGCTTCAATAAATCAATAATATTGGCCGTCGGTGACGATGACGCGAGTTCCATGATTTTTGTTCACCCAAAAAGTGCTCAACGCGCCTATAGAAGTTTTCACTTTAAAAACCTACATAAATTGAATAAACACGTAAAGTAGGTTACACTATAAGTAGGTATATGAACTTAACCTATCTGTTTACAAAATATAAACGCGCGCACGCAACTCAGCACGCGGCACGCGACATACGTCTGCGCGGAAAGGCCCGTGGCGAATGGCTCGAATACGGCGAAATGTCGTCGACCGCGTCGACGAGCGCGGGGGCGACCCCGGCTCGTGTCGTCTTCGCCGTTCTGTTTGTTGTCATAGTGTGCGTGCTGAGGCACGTGCGTACGGCCGCGCACACATACAAGCCGCGTTTGGTACCACTCTATGAAGACAACTTACTTATATATTTCTACTATGTTACTACGTACTCTTCGCAGCTCACATTTTTTTAATTATATTTAATAAAAAAATAAAATATCCGGACATTTATTGATGTGTCATGCTTTTTGTCCGGACTTTTCAAATTTTCATATAGTAAATCTATCTACGTATTAAGTACTACGCGCCAAACATCCGCCATTTTGTTTTTATTTCAAACACCTAACCAAGGACACTTGGATTTTTTTTCTTTGAAGAAGAATATAACATTTACAAATATATATACATACAATAAGCGCGATAAACATAAACCTTCCTTCGCAGTCGGGTAAAAAAAAAGAGTTATTTAATCGCCTTGCATTAAAATGAGAGTATATTTTTGCAAAACTTGTTACTCTTCGAGTATTAATGTGGGATATGTAATGGTGGATTATAAGCGTGAAAGAAGACATGCTCGGCAGCGAGAGATCGTGGCAGGCGGTGATCTCCTGCGAAGCGGTGATGGTGCAGAAGAAGGCCGCGGAGCGAGCCAGAGAGGCAGATCCTCATTCTGACCCGCTCCTGCGAACGGGAGGGAGGAGGCAGTTCGCCCGTCTCCTCTCTCCTCCTCTGTAGTGGGGTCACTAGTGGAGTGCCAGGGGGCTCTCCACCGGCTTGCACGACCCAACACGGTCTGGGGGGCGGCCTTGGTGAGCAAGGTCACCCCTCCATGGGTGCAGTTGCCCGAATTGTATCCGGGCCTACCGCCGGGGCAAGATAGTGACTACTAGCGCGACCCTATCTTACCCCACCTCGGCAAGGGACTGCTCACGAGGGGGTTTTAGTGGGTTCGAGCCCCACACTCCCCTTTCCTTCACCCCTGATAAGGAAAGCAAGTGCTAGGCATTTTCAACCCCACAAAAAAATGGTGGATTATTAACCGTAACGTGCACGAGTGTAGGCAAATTATACAAAGTTGATAAACGTGAATTTCACTGTAGCTCCAGAAGTCCAATAGAATTTCTAATAAAGTTTCTACCACTTTACTAGGACAAGTTTTGACCTTGACTTTGACTTGTTACTACAACTTCAATTACGTAATAGGTATTTAACTAAATATTTTCTTATTTAAATTGGCTAAATGCACAAAGAATGCAGAGCCAAAATATAAAAAAAACTCGCCTTATGGTAAGCGTTACGCTATCCCATTACAGTACAATGCCACCAAAATGCCACCCATAATTTTGATCATATCAACAGTTCAAAATCCTGGCAATGCACTGCGCTCGTCACCTTGACATAATCTCTTTATCTCTTCAATCAGTTGGAATCAACCCTAAGTTTAGAACTGCCCGCTGGCGTACTTAGGTGCGCGTTTGCCTTTAAAGCACCGGGTTCAATTCCCGCTGGAAGCAAAAGTTTTCTACCCACGGGAAATTTGTGTTCCTGGTTCTGGTTTGGTGTGAATGTTGTGTGTGTGTGTGATGTGAAACTTTCCGTCATCCACTACATAAGTAATCGAACTTAGGCTTAGACCTTACGTCGGTGATTGAGACTGCGTTTTAATAAACGCTTTCACACTCACAGCCCCACACTAAGATCGATTACTTGTAAACGGTAGAATACCGATAATTATTCTACCGTTACTCCTCTAGTATTGACAAAAGTTATGAAACTGACATCACAAGTCGTAATCACCTTTTATGCTAGGTAACTATCACGTAACATTGACATTGGTGGCACGCGACGCGAAACCAAGGTCGCCTTATTACGTATCTCTATTGCAATTGGTTTCAATTACAAATTGACAAAACTGTTAAGAAATAAGGTTTATTTTTGCTTAATTTAAATAAAAACTGCAGTCAGACCTCTGCTGCGCTATATCAACATAATAACACAACGCCGGGAAGTTTTGCCGCGAAAGTGAAAAAATGGCGTTGTTGATTTTGTATAATTATCCAAAACCTGTGATTCTTCAAGTGTTAATGTGTAATAATGTTTGATTATTAACCGTTAATACTTATTAAACGTGCATAAGCGTGGGCAAATGATACCAGGTTGAAAACGTGATTTTCGCCTTCGCTCCAAAACTCCAAAGCTTAGCTTGCGCTTAAATTATTACTCTTATATGTTATTTAATAATTCTCGTATATATATTATAGCTTATATATTATAGCTTCTATACATTTTGTGTGAGAATTTGTTTTTTAATAAGCTTGATTCGTTTAGAAGATATAAGCCTCTGACAGACGGACGGACGCGCCGCGCGCCATCTCCAAGTGCGAAAATTTAAAAGAGAAAGGAGATTATAGCAATGACGCATTAGGTAGCATTATCCTTTATTATGTAACATAGTTACTTTGTATCACTTTCTCAATAATAAAACACTTTGATTAAGTATCACGAACATTAAGGGTTATGCCACTGCGCTCCACGAAATAGTGGACAGCGCTCCACGAGCACTTTTTCTGACTTTTAATTAAAACAATATAAGCCGGTACATTTATACCACTGCGCTCCACGAGAAAATTATTAAGTACAGACAGCAAGTAAAGCTCAAATAAAATTGTAAATATTTGTGGTTATTAAGTTTCGCTTCTTTTAGGCATTTCGTAGAAAAGAGACAAACAAAACATGACGATGAGTCGTGCTCAGAATCGTTAATAATGCATTCATCGATGTCAAGGACAACGACACATTTTTTACTATTAATGTAACTAGAAACAAGATACCTACTTTAAGAAATGATTTAAATGATTTTCTATCTAATACCTTTAAACGAGCATTTCTTGTATTCTTCTTCTTCTTATATATAAAAATGAATTGCTGTTCGTTAGTCTCGCTAAAACTCGAGAATGGCTGGACCGATTTGGCTAATTTTGATCTTGAAATATTTGTGGAAGTTCAGGGAAGGTTGAGAAAAAGGTGAGAAAATATAAAGAAATTGCAATAAAATTAGTAAAAAGTAGTATTTTATTTTCCCATACAAACTGTTCGTACCTGTCAAACAGGAGATGTTTCTGAATATTTGACCACAGACAATTGGCGGTATGAAGTTCGCCGGGTCAACTAGTTGTGTATATCTATATATAATCTGAATCTCGGAAACGGGTCCAACGATTTTCATGAAGTTTATTATGCAGGGGGTTTCGGGGGCGATAAATCGATCTAGCTAGGTTTCATTTTTAGAAAACGTCGTTTACCAAAAAAAAGAACCTAGCAAGGCTCGGTCATCACGGTGCTTGTTAATAATAATAATGGTTTATTTAGCAAAATAACTTAATGCTAGTGAATGACAGATAAAATATCTTAAAATCCTTTTTCAACCGACTTCCAAAATTGAGTTTCTCAATTCGATTAAATGTTTTTTTGTATGTATGTTACGTGATAACTCCGCCAATTATGAATCGATTTCGACGATTTTTTTTTGTTTGGTGGAGTATACTTTAGAGGCGGTCCCGTATTAAATTTTGTCGAAATCGGTCGATTCAAAACCGAAATATAAGCGGTGAAGTCGGTTTTTTTTAACTTTGCTAGCGTTTCTATTATCTATCGACTTCACAAAAAAGGAGGAGGTACTCAATTCGACTGTATTTTTTATGTGTTTTTTACCTCATAAATCCTTTTCACGAGAACCGATTTTGATATTTTTTTTGTAAGCTGTTGCTTTCCCATTGGTCCCACATAAATTTGATCAAGATCTGATCAGTAGTTTTTGAGTTATCGTCAATAATGCGTGTTTAATACTGATCAAGGTTCCGAAGATAAAGCGGTGAAGTCGGTTATTTTAAGCTTTGCTTGCGTTTAATTATTACCTATACATTTTCCATAGACGTAGGTACCTAGTTGTACCCTGAATGCCTCACTAGGGTTCCTTGTGTTGTGGAATTCAGTGTCTTCCTCCCTAAATAAGCTGATAACTGTTCATACCGTACATAATTATCTTTGCCGAGAACTAATTTTCTCAATCTTGATCTATGTCATATTAGAAATATATTCTACTATGTCTATATATGTAATCTTGAGTATTGTACTCTCTGCAGCCCCGCACTGTGATCTGTTCACGAGTAAGATAGCATGCTTGATGTTCGAGTGCCAGACGAGGTATGAAAGTAATACCAAATCGATTTTTTATTAATTATGCACTCGAAATTATATTTTTAATTGTAGTAATTTAATTCATTGAAATTTTAATATTTAATGTCTTATTTTTATTTTACAATAAGAATATTACTGAAATGTATATAATTTATCTTCCATGACGATACACGACGTTATAAATTATGAAATAAATGAATTAAATTGAATATATAGACGCCGAAACGTGCTCAGCACCGCTTGTTGATGCAATTGTCAAGGATAACGAGATTTTTTTAACTAATAATATATCTTAATTAAGAAATGATTTAAATTAGAAACCAATTCAATATAACACATTCCACAGACAATGTTCTCAAGATAAAGTAAGCCTGAGCACACAGTATGCAATCAAGAAAACACACCTGTTATTTGTTATCAGTTGGGCGCGAAACACGGTCGCGGCAGCCCGCCGCCATCTTGTTCATATTTAAGTTTTTTATTTCGGTCGGAAATCTTATCGGATTTGTATAGGTACTCGAGTAAATAAAAAAAGTTGATGCAGTGCAGTGTTGTGTTTGTAATTTTTGTTGTACAGGTAAGAATTTTGATTTATCAATTATTTTTCAAACAAAAACATTTAGACACAGCTATATAGGTACTTAGTTCAAAGACTTTTATAACTTACTAGCCGTGCCCCGCGGCTTCGCCCGCTATTATCAAGCTAAAAAGTAGCCTATGTGTTAATCCTAAGTATAATATATGTACGTTCCAAATTTCATCCAAATCCGTTCAGCCGTTAAAGCGTGAAGAGGGAACAACAAACATACTTACACACTTACACACAAACTTTCGGATTTATAATATTAGTATGATTTATTTAATACTAAATTCAAAAGTTTTCCAGTTTTTCACACACACAATCACAGCACAAATTTATCCAGAGTATCCTCTCGGTAAATTTGTTAGAGAAAATTGTGCCTGCCGTAAATCGAATCCAGGACCCGCGGCAGCCACAAAGCCTTGCCCACTTCGCCAATAGAGTCGTTAGGGAAATTTGTGAGAAAATCTCTCACAAATTTCCCTGTGTTGCTGCCGAAAATCGAACCCAGTACTTCTGGTTATATCACGTAGTAACTGGTAATAACCAAGTCTTACTACCAGGTGTTTATTGAATAATATAATAATCAATAAATTATTAAAATATAATGTATTGAGGTCATCATAATCCTTAAAAGTAAAAAAAAAACGTGAATAAACTGGGTACTGGCTGTTAGGAAAAAATCTGAAGATGGCAGGTTGGGCATTAGCTAAAAAAACGCATGACTAACAGCCCCACACCAAGTTCGATGACTTGTATCATGCTTTCCGGAAACAAACAATCACGCTCGGAACTAGATACCCAAATTGTCCTTGAACAGAAAACTTGTGCTTTTATAATATATTTGTTGTGCTACCACCGGGAATCGAACATGATACCCGCTGCTTACAACACAGTTCAAAATAACAATAGTGTTTCGTATTCGTTTTTTTTGTTTTTGGTATATTAAGTATTATAAATGCAAAAGTTTGTGTGTAGGCGTGTTTGTTTTTCTCTTCACGCCGAAACGACTGAATGGATTTGAATGAAATTTGGAATTTAGCCCAGAATTAACACATGGAACACTATTAAAGTGTAAAACTCGAGTGTAAAACCAAACACTGTTTTTAATATCCACAAATATATTATACAACTGAATTAAAAAAAATATTATTTAATAAAAAATAAATAAAAAAAACAACAACCTGTGACCTTAGCCAGTTATAAATAATATTATTAACCTCCGTTAATCAAACATATACGGATTCTATGATTCCTCTAAAAACATAATCTCCATACGGTATCCCAAAAAACATGTCCCCGCCCTTTTTTCCGAGTCCTTCCCGCCAATATAACCGCGCTACAGACTATAAAAATAGCACAGCGCGACCTCCGTCGTCGTGACTAGTTCCAAGCATACAAATTGACAGTCATTTTATCAGAGGTTTCATATAACCTTACAATAGGAATTCCTACTGCATGGGGATCTAAATAAAGCTGACACTAAAACTGAAATAAAATACATTTATTTTGGAAATATACAAGATTTTAATAATATAGATAATAAATAATAATACTTAATAATTATTATTTTGATAATTATTATTAAGACTTATTACTTTACTGATAATTATTTTGTTTTTATGATTTACCTATCTGGACGAGTGCGCTTTGACTCGCCGCGCCGCGATCGAAACACGCGCGAATGGGAATAGTTTTTTCTTTTAAATTATTTCATGACCATGGATGCATAGTCCTTCAGTCGAAATATTAAACAAAAATTAACAATTTCTATTTTTCATACTAAAAGTCACAAGTCACAGACAAAGTCAAATCATGCCCCAGTAAAGTGGTAGAAACTTTACTATAACTTTTATTGGAGTTTTGGAGCGAGGCGAAAATCACTTTTTTTAACTTTGTTTGATTTGCCTACATTTATGCACGTTAACTAAGTATTAACGGTAAATAATCCACCATTATTTCACATTAACACTCGAAGAAATTTTTTGGAAAATTATACAAAATCAACATCGGCATTTTTTCACTTCCTTTTTTTTTGTAATTTTTTTTCGTCATTTTCGTTTCGTTTTTTCTTACAACTTAAATTGTGGAGATGCTCCTGAATCATTAGAAAATGATAGTAAATTGTTAAATTGTGCAAGAAGCTCCAAAAAATATGTTTAAAAAAAATAAAATACTGTTTTAATTTTTAAAATACTATTAATTTTATTTCTCCGATCTTAATATACTTCATTTCTCTTACAAAAAGTTGAAAACCCTATATCGTGCTGTGATGTTACTTTTATATGTTGAATAGGCAAGGATTTGACCACTATCTCACCTGATATAAAGTGATGATGCGGCCGAAGAGAAGATCATGAAGGCTAGAAGATACTTATTCACTCGAGACTTGAAGACTCCCAAATTATATCGTTCGGGGAACAAAGACGCAGGCAATGAGTTCCACTCCTTTGCTGTACGGATGATGAACGTAGAAGTAAAACGCTTTGAGCTGGAGGTACTGAATATAGTGCATAAACTCTACACCTTTGATTATATACCTGACAGGTATATAATCAAAGCTCTACACATAGTAACTGGACTAACACTTATAGTGTCTGTACCGATATATGTAATTATGATAGTAGGACATGAATAATAATCAGTTATGGCCATGTAATGATGCCTTTATTATAGTCTATATGTCAAGTCATTGTCTACTCAATACCATGAAGTAGTATAAACATATCACCCAGTACGATTGAGTTATGTTTTTCTATGTATACAAGCCTATCAATGTGTAACAATAAGAACTATTGGCCTCGATTCTGATGTACACTCACTAAATTAAATTTAAACTATCCCTGTATCCCTGTCTCTTACAAAATAGAAACAAAAGACAGAGATAGCATACATTTTAGTGCTGTCAAGCTAGTTTATCGTTTATCAATTAAAATATAAACAGCAGAAGCAGAAAGGCGCGTGTTTTTAGTCAACACCAATAACATACTCGACCAGGCTTGCATAGACATCTAAGTTCTGACTAATTTGACAGCTCTAAATGTATGCTATCTCTGTCTTGTGTGCCTATTTTGTAAAAGACAGGAATAGTTTATTAATTTAGTGTGTGACATCAGAATCGAGGCCTAATCTAAATTATAGATCTAAACTAAAGTTACGTAATGGAGTGCGAGGTGGGACGCGGTCGCGAGCGCTCCGCACTCATCCTGACGAAGGCTTCCGAATGAAGCCGAAACAATAGTCGATTTAGACATCGACAACGCGTAAGTCACGCTAATTCCCGTTTTAATTTTAATTTAATAGTTCAAAATGTGCGTGAGTTTTAATCAAATTATTACGTAAAGGAATTAAAAAAATTATTGGGAACCAGTCGTTGTAAGCCTAGCGTGTTTGTCGAAAATTTTACGCTTTATATCTCAGGAACTATCATAGATAGGTATTGGGTGTTCGAACGAAAGTTGGTAAAAGTATGCGGTTTGGGGAAAAAGGTCAAGTTGACCTCCGATGTGACCTTGACCAGAAGATTTTCCAATCGGCGCGGAATTCGGTATATTGGTTGTTAGGTCCCCAAAGTCCGGCAAAAATAGTGAAAACATTCACAATAATTTAAACGTAAGCAAAGCTTAAAAATCCGGCTTCACGGCTTATATTTTGGTATTGGCTTGATCGATTTCGATAAAAATTATATGGGACCACCTATGAAGTATAATCTGCCAAACAAAAAAGAATTTTGAGAATCGGTCCGAAAATGAAATCGGTGAAAATACATAAAAAAAAACAAAAAATACATAAATTCGAACCTAGTACACCGAAATACCTCCTACTTTTTTTAAGTCGGTAAAAAAAATAATCGACCAGTCACCATACAAACTAAACTTAAGACCATTATAATTTTACGATTGTTTTTATTATAAACACAGATTACCTAGTAGTTAGTACCAACTCTTTACCAGCCTAAGATCACATCACATTAATATTTTAATAGAATAGCTATAACTAAGTATAGTAGGTAAATACTAAGATCACGCTATACTAATAAAACGGGCATTAATTAAGAAAGCTTATTATAAGACTACAGACTATATTAATGACAAGGATGCATAGAGGCTAACTGCACAGGCTCTTTCTAGCGACTACTATAATAACACATAGGTTAAGAAAATTATGTATTAGAAATTAAGAATGTTTAAAAAAAAAAATGAATGAAAAAAAATGCGCCGCCGAGTTTCTTGCCAGGTTCTTCTCGAGATGGCTGTAATTTTCCGAATCTGGCAATAGATTCATTAACTTTCATGAGTGCTTCTTTGGGGCCCATGTGAATGAACGATTTTGATTTGGATTTTTGATTGACTATTAAATACGTATACTAGATACCATTTGAATGTGTAATACCTATAAAGAAAAGCGCAAATGGCTTGACGCTTAACCTTTCCCAGCTTCTTCAAGAGCCTACTCGAGTGCCCGACATTGACGGCCATACTGCCAACTGCCTCGATCTGATGACAACTGATCAGACCGGTATTCAGTATCAGTATCTTCACCGCTTGGTTGACTTGATCACTGTCTGGTGAAGTCCGTCTCAGTTTACTCCGCTGGACCCCAGGTTTAAAGGCACAAGGCGCCAATTGACAAGGTTAAGCTACGTTTAGTCAGATCAGTGCTTGGATGAGTGACCGCTCAGTGGAAATTTTAGTGGAATGGTCCCGCTCGCTAGTCGTAAGACAACAGTCGTTAAGTCATGTCGGATGCCTTCAGGCGGCCTGAAAAATCCTGACAATAGGACTGCTCAGTAGTCTATAATACGACAAGCAAGTATCAACACAATATTATGTTTTAAGATTAGATTTTTCTGATTACGTTATTCTATAAAAAAGGTGACCTTGACTGAATAAGCCATCTTAAAACTTGTTTCGCTTTTTCCTCTAGACATTATTATATTATATATAGATAGATAGAGATGTCGCAGGTAAGTCGTCAAAGATGTGACATTATACTTTGACTAGAGGTGACATAACATGATCCTGTTAGCGCAGTTTTTTTTATGCAAAATAGGCAAGCATTTGACCACTATCTCACCTGATGGAAAGTGACGTTGCGGCCGAAGATGTGACATGCTTGCCTAGAAGATACCTATTCACTCTTGACTTGAAGACTCCCAGATTATACCCCTCGGGGAACAATGACGCAGGCAATGAATTCCATTCCTTCGCTGTACGTTGCAGTGCCAAGTTTTGGCTATGACGCGGATTTTAGGACCGATTCCCAACGGGACCTCAATTTTTTTTTTTTAAGAGATATTTGTGCATATGGTACAATTGAACACAAGTCATCGAACTTAGTGTGCTGTGTATATATATAATCTATAGTGTAAAGTGTTATTGTTAATTTATTTATTTTTTAAGTTCGTGTCCAACTCTGTCCTGATGCGCGTGATGTCATGCATCGGTTCCGCCTGAAAACCAGTTACAGGGTAGGTAGGAGGGTTCTGCCCACCTACTTACCTAGTAATATGCTGAGTCGGGACCTCATTCGTGACATCACGCGGCGTTATATTGTTTGTTTTTTGTATTTTTTTATGTGTTTTGTCTTGTTGTTTTATGTACATAATGTAACGTCGCGTGTTGTCCCGAATAAATCTATTTTCTTTCTTTCTTTCTTTCTTTCTTTCTTTCTGTGGCTAAGTGGGCTGTGAGAGTGAAAGCGTTTACGTAAAAAGACAAATTCTGTTTTCCGATAAAATTTAATAATTATATTTCTAGGCAGATTATATTATCATGGCTTTAACAATTTATCTGCGACATAGAACACACATTACGTAAATACCAGATAGATGGTTTTTCCGATTGGATTTAATTTCTCATAGATAATTGTACCTAGGTGTCCTTGATTTTAAGTGAATGGAATTTCTGACGGTCAGTTTTCCTTGTTACCAGATTGCCAAGGAAGGGTTATGTTTTCCGCGCGTATTTTGTATGTATGTATATTTGTAAATTTCTTTGTTATATTCGTCTTAAAAACTCAAGTGTCCCTAGATAGAAGAATAGAATAGAATATATATTTATTTATATAATTCACATCAATAACTAGTATGAGGAATAAATATAAAGTTAATTAAAAGACTTAAAAACTACGCTAATCATTAATGTGCACTCACACAAAATGATCCCAACTAAGCATAATATCGAAGAACAAAAAAACAAAACACAAAACAAATACATTCACACTCACAGCCCCACACTAAGTTCAAAGACTTGTATCGTGGGTGCCGGAAACATTCACATCACACCCACGCTATACCCAGAACCAGAAGCACAAATATCCCTTAGGAAGGAATTTGTGCTCCTGCCGGGAATCGAACCCAGGACCCACGGCGCAGAGGGCGGACACCTATCCACGACGCCAACTGGATCGTCAAAGAAGAAGGTTGTCCCACCTATCTCCGACGCTGGGGGTCTATTCCGGGCATTATCTTTACATCGACGTCGAAAACGAACGATTTTCTTTTCTTATTTATTTATTTATTTATTCTTTTGCACAATACATATGTACACGGAGGACTTAATGCTAATACAGCATTTTCTGCCAGTCAACCGAAAAGGTGCAGAAAAATGCGTGGTAGTGCAGAATAAGGGGTTAATATGTATTATTTATGATTTAAAATATACCAACATATATACACATAACATACAACAAATATACCAAAATATAAATATATAATATTATCAATTTATCATACATAAATATAAAATTGTACTAGACTTAGTAAGTACCTCTCTTATGACGACAACATAGTTAACGAACTAAACACAAAACATTATGTTATTATAATGATGATGATACCATTTCTTATGAACCATCGAATCGACTAAAATAAATCAATCGACTTTCATATCGACATCGTATCAATTCGAACAATCGTATTAGTTTGACGGCCAGAATTGACCTACTGGTGGTCTGTTGGAACCATTCTAGTGAAATCACGGTCCGCAAACAGTGCACATAACCTAATTTATGACAACTAAAGTGGCCGCAAGTACACATAAATCTAAATATTGGTGCATAGGTGTTTGAATAAAAAAACAAAATGGCAGATTTTTGGCGCGAAATAGCGTAATAAAAAACGTTAATAAAAATAAATCTATCGAGTAGGGTATCACAATGAAGGAAATTAAAAGGATTACATAAAATTACATAAAAAGTAGGTTCACATTTTTCGCAATCGGGTTTTTATAGTACATTGACTTGTTTTGATAGAATTTTCTGATGGTAATTGTTCTTGTTTTCGACTCTCGTCTCGTCTTTCAATGACATAAAAAGCTAAGGCGGTTTTTTATGCAAGATAGGCAAGCATTTGACCGCTATTTCACCTGATGGAAAGTGACGATGCAGCCGAAGATGGAACATGCTTGCCTAGAAGGTACCTATTCACTCTAGACTTGAAGACACCCAGATTGTGTCGTTCAGGGAACGAAGACGCAGGCAATGAGTTCCACTCCCTCGCTGCGGATGATAAATGTAGAAGCGAAACGCTTCGAGTGAACTGGAGATATGTCAACCATAAATGGATGACGTTTGACTGTTTGTCTTGTTTTTAGAAGGAAAAAAGGGCATGGAGGAATTATGTTTAAATCATGATCCTCTTCTTGCTTCACCGTAAAAAAAATTGTACATTTTACAAATTGCGGCCCTAGTTACCAAACTGGGTGTGAGTAACACCCGTATCTTGGTAATTAGTTCCTTCCTAAAGTGAACATTTTATTAAGTACTTCTTATCTAGGTCGTAGTCGGGTAAAAACGTCAAAGTAAAGCCAAAACAAAACGACAAAGTCAACTTTACAGAAAAAAGCCGTTTTGGGTCAAGACATGGTTTTGACGCATATTTTCCCCCGAAACTTGGTAAATAAATGCTTGAAGTCCGATACTGCACCTTTGTAGGTATTTCTCAATTAGCTCATGACGTTTTCCTTATTCTTTATTGTATACACATCATTACATTTATATGATAAGGCCATAACAAAAGATGTACAAAGGCGAGCTTAACCCTTCACAGAGTTTTCTTCCAGCAAACCCTTTAAGTAGGATTTAATTTATAAGAGCGAGTAGGTTATATATAACTATGTTATACATAGAAATATGATAATAGTAGAAGATACTAATAATACGTTAAAAATATACATTCAAATTTATAAATAACTAGCTGCGCCCGCGGCTTTGCCCGCGTAAGTCCCGTCCAGCCAGAATTCGGGGTTAAAAAGTAGCCTATGTCCTTTCTCAGGCTCTAGACTATCTGTGTACCAAATTTCGATTAAATCGGTTCAGTAGTTTTAGCGTGAAAGCGTAACAGACAGACAGACAAGAGTTACTTTCGGATTTATAATATTAGTAAGGAAGTAAGGATAATAGACATCATTTAAAATATAAATAGATAATTATAAACAACGTAATTTCAATTCCAATATAATTATAATAAAAATATATATGTATACATATATTAATTACTAGCCGTGCCCCGCGGCTTCGCCTGCTATTATCAAGTTAAAAGGTAGCCTGTGTTAGTACTAGGTATAATCTATGTACATTCCAAATTTCATCCAAATCCGTTCAGCCGTTAAAGCGTGAAGGGGAAAAAAACATACTTACACACTTACACACAAACTTTCGGATTTATAATATTTGTAGGATATTGAACACATACAGTATATATAAAATTAAACTTTACTTAGTGATTATTATGTATAAAGTACATAAACAAATTGTTTGCCGCGGCAAAAAAACATTTTAAATTTTAACATTTGCATAAAATTGCTTGCACCAAAACGAGTTACCTGACTGACAAGTTTTTTTGGACATTTTGAGTATTTTGGAGGTCACTAGCCTAAAATTTTGGAGCGCAGTAATTACTGACGATAATTATGGCGGACCATGCGATCGTACGACGCGTCCGTTTTTGCCTGTGGATATTATTTGCCGTTGAACCAGTTTTATAGCACGTATTTGGTTCGAGCGGATGGTATGCAGGGAAGCGGGTGTGGTAGCCTCCTGTGCACCGACTGCTGTCCAGCGCTTTTTCAATCAATCAATCAAATCAAAATTAATTCTCTCTCTTAAATAACATTGTTTGCCGTTTAGGTTTTTTTTATGCCCGATATGCAAGCATTTGACCACAATCTCACCTGATGGAAAGTGACGATGCGGCTTATGATGTAGCATGCTTCCCTAGAAGGTACCTATTCACTCTTGACTTGAAGACTTCCAGATTATACCGTTCGGGGAACAAAGACGAGGGCAATGAGTTCCACTACTTCGCAGTAGGTAAGGATGATAAACGTAGATGCGAAACGTTTCGAACAAAAAGAAGTAAAACTGTCAAACGTCATCCATATATGGTTGACATTTGACAGTTTGTCTTGTTGTTAGTTGAAACGGGACTAAGACATAGAGGCAGATTTGTAACACACACACAATCACACCCCGAACCTGAACCAAAAATGTCCAATGGAAATAAAAATTGTGCTCCTACCTGGAATCGAACCCAGGACCCACGGCGCAGAGAGCAAAGACTTGGCTACTGCGGAAGCTGCGTCTTATATAATGTAAAACAGTGAATATATTATTTTAAATACAAGATTACATAAATTACTGCGTTAAGTAAAAAGTACATTATCAAAAACCGACACTAGCTTAAAATAAAGATAAAAATAATGCATTATTTCTTTGGGATTAGTATTTTAATATGCAGGATACGATAATTATTATCATTCAAGATAAAAATATTGTGATAAACATTATAATGACTGGTTTTCTTCTATCGCGAATTTTTGCCCCAATTCCACTTGTTTGTGATAAAGATTATGCAGGACACATACTTACTTATTTTTATCATAATCTAAATATTATCGAATAATATTTAAACGCAAGCAAAGCTTAAAAAAACCGACTTCACCGCTTTATATTCGGAACCTTGATCAGATTTAATGAATAAACACGCATTATTGACTATAACTCAAAAACTAGAGATCAGACCTCGATCGAATTTCACTAAGACTACATAAAAAGCACCAGCTTTCAAATAAAAAAAGAATCATCAAAATCGGCTCACAACGAAAGAAGTTATGAGGTAACTTTTGAAGTCCGGTAAACGAGAACATCGTCAAAGTACGCATTATTCGTCACAAAATAGGCATTATTGACGATATTTCAAGAACTACTGATCAGATCTTGATCAAATTTAAATGGGACCAATTAGAAAGCAACATCTTTCAAACTAAAAAATAATTTAAAAAATCGGCTCACGTGGAGAGAAGTTACGAGGTAACACACAAAATTAATACAGTCGACTTGAATACCTCCTCCTTTTTTGGGGAAGTCGGTAAAAATATGATCGACCGAAGCAAGATCTCTGAGTGTACTTGGGTGATTTAGCATTTTGTCCGTCCGCCCATCCGTCCGTCTGCCTGAGGCAGTTTAAACTATACAAGCGTATGCTTCAAATGCGCCGTAGGTGTATTGGTCGTCAAACTACGATTGTTCGAATTGATGCGACATCGATACGACAGTCGATCGGTTGAAAGTTCAGTCCATTCGATGGTTCAAAGAAAAGAAAATCTTTCGATTTTGACGTCGATATTAAGATAATCGATGCCCGTAATAGACCCTCAGAGAATTAAAATGACATAATTGAAACGCAAGCAAAGCTTAAAAAGCCGACTTCACCGCTTATAGTTTGGTTTTGGCTTGATCGATTTCGATAAAATGTATATGGGACCACCTCTAAAGTATAATCTTCTAAACGAAAAAAATCATCAAAATCAATTCATAATCGTCGGAATTATCGCGTAACACACATACAAAAGAAAACAACATTCGAATTGAGAACTTCCTTTTTTGAAGTCGGTTGATAAATGAAAAGTAAGGCAGTACAATGGGCGGTTTTATCGCTTTCAGCGATTTCTACCAGACAAACTTAAGATGGACAGAAATTGTAGTAGCAACTGAGGTCGGTGGAGGTGTACAGTACAAATATACATGAATATAATATGTAAAGTTAATAAAATACATATACTACATAAATATAAGTTATATCATATATTCAAATGGACAAGTAGTGTTTATATACTAAAGTTTTGAAAATAGAAAGAGACTTTCCTAGCCTAATAGGCACAGGCAATGCTTTCCATAGACGGACAGCATGCACAGTGTAAGATCTACCATACATTTGAGATGCGTGAGAGGGAATTGTTTATTGGAGAGTATTGGAAGACAGTAGAAAGGGTTTTGGTAAGGAATTTGAAGCGGCTTTCCAGGTACAGGGGAGTAGTGGAAATGAAGAGGATGCTATACAGGAGGGATAGGATGTGAGAGTTCCGGCGAAGGCGAATAGGCAACCAAGCGAGCTACTTGCGAAATTCTGAAACGTCGTATTTTCTTAGACCAAAAATGAACCTAATGCAGATATTACAATACAATACAATACAATAATTCTTTATTGCACACCAAATAAAAGTAAAATTGTAGAACTTAAAATAATACAGTTATATGAGGTAGTACAATGGGCGGTCTTATCGCTTTAAGCGATTTCTGCCAGACAACCTTTGGATGGACAGAAAATGTGCAGGATGATTTGGGTTGGTGTGGCGTTCTATACTAATATAATATATCCAAATAAATAAAAATAAATAATATAAAAACATACATAATACACATATACACAATATATATATGATACATATAATGGCCTCGATTCTGATGTACACTCCCTAAATTAAATTTAAACTATCCCTGTCTCTTACAAAATAGAAACACAAGACAGAGATAGCATACATTTTAGAGCTGTCAAGCTAGTTTATCATTTAAAATATGAACAGCAGAAAGGCGCGTGTTTTTAGTCAACACCAATAACATACCCGACTAAGCTTGCATAGACATCTAAGTTCTCTGACTAACTTGACAGCACAGCAGTATGCTATCTCTGTCTTGTGTTCCTATTTTGTAAAAAACAGGAATAGTTTAAATTTAATTTAGTGTGTGACATCAGAATCGAGGCCAATATATACCTATATAAATATTACCTACTTATAGATTGACCTTACTTATAGATATTCTGCATTAGGTTCAATTTGGCAGGCAATCGTCTTGTTCGTCTCCTTTCTCACGTCAACAGCCATCGCCTGATTGCATACTAAAATTCCATATGAAGTATCATATAAATAACATATGTTATTCTTTTGTTGCAGAACATTGGCCGTGGTGAATCGACATGCTGTTTACAAAATTATGACACACAAGTTGATAAAGGTGTACAAATTAACTGAAGAGTGTGTTATCTAGTCATATTATAATATTACGTAGTTTAAATAAAATAAATATGGCGGACGTTTCTTATCCTGACAGGAGGCAATCCGTGAGTATTTTAGTTTTCTCTTAAGAGGGTTTATTCATTTTCTCTTCTCTCTCGCTCGCACATTTCAATATTTTAAATAAATACAATTAGCTACGTGTTTTGAAAATGTTTTCAATCAACTATATGGACATTAATACAATGAATGTTTTAATCTACCTTTCGTTTTTCATATCTTTAAGTTAAACGAATAAAGCGTGAAAATCACATTGACAATTGGGAACTCTTTTTTTTATCTTATTGAAGGATATGATAGCAAAAAGAAGTTTGAAACATCCTTGTATTAATGTCCATATAGTTAGTTAAAAATATTTTCAATAACACACGTATATACTTATTTGTATTTATTAAAAATATCGAATTGTGCGAGTGAGAGAGAAGACAAATAAAATAAACCCTCTTAACACTTTTTATAAAAAAAAATACCGAGAAAAGCGCTCTGTTGACTTGGGTGGTTCAGCACTTCGTCTGTCTGGCTGTCTGTCAAAGGCATTTAGCGTCTAAAACTATTTACTCTTAATATGGCCCAAAGATAAAATGCCAATTATAATTATATAAATGAAGAGGGCACGCCATACACGTAAGTGAGGACCGTATTAAAAATTCTATGTTGGAAAATAACAATTCGATAGGCAAGCAAATACAATACAATAACTCTTTATTGACACCAAAAGATAAATACAGCTTACAGAGAAACTTATAAAATATAGGTACAATGGGCGGTCTTATCGCTAAGAGCGATCTCTTCCAGACAACCTTTGGATGGAAATATAAACAAAAAGTGAAAGTAGGGATGGTGGCGCGATAAAATGAATGAAATAGATTATAATAATAATAATACTAAAATAACAAAGTCACTTATTTAAGGCAAATTTCGTCCGGGTGTCTATCTCCGTAAGTACTAAGAACATTTATAAAGCTGAAACTTGTATATAAAATCCATTTTACCATCCGGTCAATTAAAAAAATGTCCTCTATTAGGCAAAACGTAGGCACGAGATTCCAGTTCCGAGCGAACGAATAGTCTAGGTAAACATATTAACATAGGTCCATCGTCGACCGCAGCGTCACTTACTCTTTTTTTTAGTAGCATAATTAATATTATAAAATCGAAAATTCACTAAGAACTGTTTTTTTTTTATTTATTTATTGTAATTGAAAAAGCTTAAAAAAACCGACTTCGCTTATATTTCGGTTTTGGCTTGGCCAATTTCGATAACATTTAAATGGGATCACCGATTCAATTATAATAAATTAGAAAAACAAGTAGTTAATTTGTTCCTGACTGTGCCATACGTCATGTTTTAGTATTCGTTGGGATTTTGAAAAGTGGTATCCGTTTGGAACACAAATTAATATGATTAAAAAGAAATACCATTTGGTATTAGAAAGTGGTATTGGAATGGAATAGATCCTCTAAAGTATACCCTACCAAAAAAAAAGTTATCAAAATCGATTCGAGATATCGCGTAACATACATAAAAAAATAGCGTACAATCGAATTGAGAACTTCCTCTTTTGAAGTCGGTTGAAGACAATCATTTTCTCATGAAATACGTCGCTCGGATTTGATACAGTATTAGGCGCACATAAACAAGGAGGTAATAATTTAGTCAATTAGTTTTAGTATGGTTTCAAAGTACTAGGCCAGGGGTCGGCAAATGCGGCTTGCGAGCCACATGCGGCTCTTTGGATGTGAAGCTGTGGCTCTTTCGTTCCAAACGCAAATATAGTTTATTAAAAAAAAAAAACGTTATGAATCGATTAACGAGGATTAGGCACCATTTCTATCGAACCATTAACAAGCCTCTAAAGGTAACAAAAAAGTATATTCATTTATACAGTTGAAACAAGTAAATTAAGGGATGATTCGGTAGGTATGACGAATTTGTGGCTCGATAAAACTTTGAAATTTTGTAAATTGTAATGTTTGACTCTTCCGACTCAAAAGGTTGCCGACCCCTGTACTAGGCAACCATAAACTTGAAGAAGGCTAACTATGAAGTTTTGCCGCGAAAGTAAAAAAATGGCGTTGTTGATTTTGTATTATTTTCCAAAACCTGTGATTCTTCGAGTGTTAATGTGTAATAATGGTGGATTATTAACCGTTAATACTTAGTGAACGTGCATAAGTGTAGGCAAATCATACAAAATTGAAAAACGTGATTTTCACCTTCGCTCCAAAACTCCAATAGAAGTTCTAGTAAAGTTTTTACCACTTTGCTAGGGCATGACTTGACTACGACTGGACCTTGACTCTCTTACTTGATTTTGACTGTGACTTGTGACTAGGACCTATAATATGAAATACACTTGAAATGTATTATCACTTGACACTGGCTAAATGCACAAGATTGCGAAGCCAAAACTAGGGAAAAAAAAAAGGTTAACAATTTTTTTACTTTAGGTGGCACTGCAACACATGCCTTGTACAGCTAGCTAGTCACGAATAAAAACATTAAACATGATCATGAACATCTATTAATGCGTGACAACAAATTGTTTGATATTTGTCATTGTAAATAGAATGTTATTTAAACAAAGAAGAGAGGCCAACTAGATCACAATCGTTTGTCAGATCTACCGTGGACGTTGGCCTGATTAATTTATTTTAAATTAGTTATTTATAGCCTTACTGTGATATTGATTGAGATATAAGGTATGTACCTACTTATCCTACTAATATTATAAATCTGAAAGTTTGTGTGTAAGTGTGTAAGTATGTTTGTTCCCTCTTCACGCTTTAACGGCTGATCGGATTTGAATGAATTTTGGAATGTACATAGATTATACCTAGGATTAACACATAGGCTACTTTTTAACTTGATAATAGCGGGCGAAGCCGCGGGCACGGCTAGTACTTCATATAAACATAAACGCGTTGACTCACTCCACACTAAGTGCGTTGATTTGTGGCTGCCGGAAATATTCACATTACACACGAAACCACAACCAGAAATACAAATTTAACTTAGGGAGAAAACTTGTGTTTCCACCGGGAATCGAACCCGCTGCTTAGAAGGCGAACGTGCAATCAACTAAGGCAACGGGCAGTTTTGTAGGAAATTATCGATTTGGTAGACACCAAAATCACTGTATTTGGACCTGTTTAGTTTTGGACAATCCGCAGATTGGACATTCCGCGTATTGGACGTTACAGGAATTTGACATACCGCGAATTGGAAGTTCCACGACCACTGGACATTTTGCGAATTGGACATTCTGCAACTTTTTTTTTTAATTTTTTTTTTTATTTGTGTCAGGCTAGTGTTTGACCACTATCTCACCTGATGGTAAGTGTCGATGTGATCGAAGCTGGTAAACACACTAGACCTTGAATACGCAGGCTCTCAAGGATAACTGCCGGAACACCGTATTTGGCTAGGCGGCAGACTTTCAACTTGATGGTGGTAAGCTACTTTGGTAGCAAGCCAGGCGAGCAACTCACAAAATGCTCTACCACCTCTCAAATGTCACCTGATTAGCACCACCCGGGGACCACGTGTATGGAGTCAGACTTAAGGGGTATCCTCCTACGGACGTGGGTGACTCAGAAACTAATCGGTTTTGAGATCTATCTCAAAAACGGCCATATATATAAACCTGATACTTACGTATAATATCTGTTATATTCCGTACTTGAATAACAAATACATAAATCAAACAATTATTAATATAACAGTCGTTCGCGCCGAACTGAGATCTCGCGCCTACATTTTGTCTCACATAGAGAAAAACTTTTGAGGTTACTTGTTTATAACTTTTTTATATATAATAGCTGTTTGATTTCTGTATTTGTTCTTCAAGTACAGGATATAACGGATATTATACGTAAGTTTCAGCGATCGTTGTGAAGCCGTTTTTGAGATAGACCCCGGGACAAAATAGGTCTAAAAACAGTGACTTTGGTGGCCTACCAATTCGTTATTTTGCAAAATAGTTTTTTTTAAACCGGTTCCGTACTCGACTTGTCAAGCCTTTTTTAACGATACCCCACAAGGGTAGATAAAAAAATAAAAAATATTTTGCTCCCCACTTACATGTATGGCAGCCCCCTAAATATTTTGATTTATATAATTTTAAATGTCATTTCTGGCTTTGGGCCGTAGTTTTACATATTCAATGAGAATTTAAAGTCATTCGCTTATATGGCTTAGACGCTAGATGCCTCTGACAGAAGGACGGACGGACAAAGTGCTGAACGACTCAAGTCAACTGAGAGATCTCGCTTCGTTCGATCAATTAGGCAAAGATGTTGTAGGCAATTAGCCTTTAATGTTTTTCTCTAAGTATGGAATGTGTAAGCGCGAGGTCTACGTTCGGGGCAAACCATTTATGTAAATTTGTGTTTCTGGTTCTGGTTGTGATTGTGTGTGTAATGTGAATGTTTCCGGCACCCACGACACAAGTCATCGAACTTAATGTGGGGCTGTGAGTGTGAAAGCGTTTACGTTATGTTACTTGTTTATTATGTTTAATTAATTATTATTTTCAGAATTCTACTGATGGCGTAGAAATGGGTGACATACCGAAAAGCAACCATGGAACTAATGGAGAGGTAAGGTTATTTTGGATGATGATGATGAATCAGTATAAAAAGTATTTTATGTTTTTCTCCATGATCATTTTGCTACCAAATTTCTACCAAAATCGGTCAAGTGGTTTAGCCGTGACGAAGTAAAAACAAAGAAAGACAGAGACAGAGATAACAACAACCATTTGACACTTAGACCAGACCCCCTATTACGTATCTTTGTTGCATGCGGTTTCTATTTGAATTAAGCAAAAATGAACATTATTTCTTAGGAGTTTTGTCAACCCCCTATTACGTATCTTTGTTGCACACGGTTTCTATTTGAATTAAGCAAAAATGAACCTTATTTCTCAGGAGTTTTGTCAACCCCCTATTACGTATCTTTGTTGCATACGGTTTCTATTTGAATTAAGCAAAAATGAACCTAATTTCTTAGGAGTTTTGTCAACCCCCTATTACGTATCTTTGTTGCATGCGGTTTCTATTTAAATTAAGCAAAAATGAACCTTATTTCTTAGGAGTTTTGTCAATTTAGCATTGAAACCGTTTACAACAAAGATAGGTAATAGGGGGTCAGGCACATTCTTCCTAGACCGAAAAATAGGGATAGTGTATTCACTGATTCAGACGAGAACCTTAAAAGTCGCATATACAGTTATATAGACATTGGATACAAACAAACAAACAAACGCATTCACACTCACAGCCCCACACTAAGTTCAAAGACTTATCGTGGGTGCTGAAAACATCACACACACATTACACCCTGAACCAGAAGCACAAATATCCCTTGGCAACGAATGTGTGCTCCTGCCGGGAATCGTCCACTGCGCCAACTAGGATTTTTTTTTATGCATAATAGGCAAGCATTTGACCACTATCTCACCTGATGGAAAGTGACGATGCGGCCGAAGATGTAACATGCTTGCCTAGAAGATACCTATTCACTCTTGACTTGAAGACTCCCAGATTATACCCCTCGGGGAACAATGACGCAGGCAATGAATTCCATTCCTTCGCTGTACGGGTGATGAACGTAGAAGCAAAACGATTCGAGCGAACTGGAGGTATGTCAACCATAAATGGATGACGTTTGACAGTTTGTCTGGTTTTTAGATGGTAAAATGGGGATGGTGGAATTAACTCATGTAATTCCTGCGCACACTCTCCAAAATGCAAACGATAGAATACCGATAGACAGAGAGAGGTCGTCAAATATACATATAAGTAGGTATGCTATTTATTAGGGTTGAGACGCTGGGACCGTGGCATAGTAGAAATATATGCACAGTAGAAATATATGCACGTGCGTACGGCCGTGCACACATACAAGCCGCGTTTGGTACCACTCCATGAATACAACTTACTTATATATTTCTACTATGACCGTGGGGACCAGGGGCATCTGTATGTATATATAAAGATTTGTTAGGGTGTCTGATTGAGGTAAAACGTGTCAGAGATGCTGGCCTATACATCGCATAGCGGATGCTGTCATTCAATTCTGGCAATGTTTTCAGTATTTTCGCTACATACTGGCTGTGGTATTTTAGAATAACTTTTGTAATAGTTTTAATTAGTGCCTCAAGTGTACTGGATTATTTATATAATTAAACGCAAGCAAAGCTTAAAAAAACCGACTTCACCGCTTTATCTTCGGAACCTTGATCAAATTCAATGTATTTAACACGCATTATTGAGGATAACTCAAAAACTACTGGTCTTGATCAAGTTTAAATGGGAACAATGGAAAAGCACCAGCTTTCAACGACAAAATCGGTTCACGTGGAAAGAAGATATAAAGAGATATGATATGATAACACACATATAAAGAAATACAGTCAAATTGAGTACCTCCTCCTTTTTTTGTAAAGTCGGTAGAAAATACAAGAAAGGTCTGACTCTGATTCACGTTCTAACCTTTAGCTCAATACCGAGTTCAAAAAAGGAGGAGGTACTATATTCGACTGTATGATTTTTTTTTTATATTTTTACCGATTTCTCCCCCAATTGTGGACAGATTCTAAATTTTTTTTGTTTGGTAGATTATACTTCAGAGGTGGCGCCATATAAATTTTATCGAAATTGATCAAGCCAAAACCAAAATATAAGCGGTGAAGTCGGTTTTTTTAAGCATTGCTTACGTTTATATTATTTAGCTCTAGGACTCCGAGTCCCGGGACTCTCCACCGGCTTGCACGGCCCCACACGTTTGGGGGGTGGCCTTGATGAGCAAGGTCACCCCTCTATCGGTGGAATGGCCCGATTTACATCTGGGTCTACCGCGGGAGTAAGTTAGTGGCTGCTAGCGCGAACCTATGCCCCAGCTTGGCAATAGCCTGCTCAGGAGGGGCTTTTAGTGGGATCGAGCCCCACACACCCTTTCTCTTTACCCCTGGGAAGGAAGGGCTGTGGAGGAAGTGTTATTCATTTCCCCCTCGGACGAGAGACCGACTGAAAAGACCCAGTTTTCTCATAAAACCACTATTGAAGTTCGTAAAAGTTTAAAAAATGTAGATTGATAGAACATTCTTTATTGCACAAACAGTATTGTAGGTACATAGGCGAACTTAATGCTACAAAGCATTTTCATCCAGTTAACCTGGGTGTATCGAGGATATTTTGATATGGTAGTGCACATCTTCGTTAAAAAGTTGTTTTTATTTTACAATTAAAACTTTAATTTGTTTATAGTATTACTAGCTGCGCCCCGCGGTTTCACCCGCGTTGATAATGATGAAAAGTGATGATGATGATGATGATGAAAAATAGATGTTGGCCGATTCTCATAGATACCGGATAAGCACAAAAAATTTCATCAAAATCGGTCAAGCCGTTTCGGAGGAGTATGGCAACGAAAACTGTGACACGAGAATTTTATATATTAGATTATATAAAAAAATTGTCTATTTTAAAATACCAAAAATTTTTATATTTATACATGTATATTTACTTACCTATATGTTTTGTGCGCAGACATTACAGGATTACCTCGACTACAAACCTTCGGGGTGGTTTGAGACGACCTTGGGCCGCGTGGGCAGTTCCACAGAAGTGTTCTTGAAGGAGAACAATAGAGCCATGTTTGTTCTATTGTACTTTGTAATGCACGGCGTCATGATAGGATACTTCTTGGGCTGTCTCTACTATTATCTAACGTACAGTGAGTATCCTACTAATATTATAAATCAGAAAGTTTGTGTGTAGGTGTGTAAGTATGTTTGTTACCTCTTCAAGCTTTAACGGTTGAGCGGATTTCGATGTAATTTGGAATGTACATAGCTTATACCTAGGATTAGCACATGGGCTTTTTACCTTAATAATAGCGGGCGAAACTGCGGGGCACGGCTAGTACTGTGTATTTATTTCAATGTGTTAATCCTAAGTATAAGCTTTGTACATTCAAAATATTATCAAAATCCGTTCCGCCGTCACAACTTGAAATGTACAGCTTATACCTAGGATTAACACATAGGTTACTTTTACCTTGATAAACGCGTGCGAAGCCGCGGGGTTTGACTAATAATATTATTTTTAGACATTTGTCTTGCTATGTCTAAACACAAGTCATCGAACGTATTGTGGGGCTGTGAGTGTGAAAGCGTTATGTTTATGTTAGATGGTAAAAGGGGCATGGGGGAATTAACTCATGTTATTCCAGCCCACACTCTATAATGTAAACGGTGGAATAACATAACATAAACGCTTTCACACTCACAGTGTGAAAGTGTTTATGTTATTTTAAAGTTAAAACCATCGTGAGTATTACACATTATGTTTCAATTTTATATGCGGCTTAAAACACGCACGCCTACGCGTATCGTGCGTCTGATTCATCCTGATGAAGGACAACTAATTTCTCCGAAACTAGTCGACTGCAAAGTAAGTCGAAAATTTTTCGTGTTTTAAGCCGGATATAACGATTAAATGTTATGTTATTCTACCTTATGAACTAAGTACGATTACTTGTGTCGTGGCTGCTGGATACATTTACATCACACAACAAACAACAAACAAACAAACGCATTCACTCTCACAGCCCCATACTAAGTTCAAAGACTTGTATCGTGGGTGCCGGAAACATTCACATCACACACACATTACACCCAGAACCAGAAGCACAAATATCCCTTGGGAAGGAATTTGTGTTCCTGCCGGGAATCGAACCCAGGACCCACTGTCCACTGAGCCAACTGGGTCGTCAGCTACAATTACTAAAACCAGAAACAAACTTACGTTCCCGCCGGGAATCGATACCCCGGCTTAGAAGACGAACACTCTCCCAACTAAGCCAAGTGCTAACGGGCAGTTCAATAAGTATTGCCTAATGCAGGGGTCGGCAACCTGCGGCTCGCGAGCCACATGCGGCTCTTTGGATGTGAAGTTGCGGCTCTTTAGTTGCGTACGCAAATATTATTTATTGAAAATCATTAAAAAATGTTCTGAATTGATTAGGCAACATTTCTATCGAGCCATTAACAAGCCTCTAAAGGTAGCGTAAAAGTACATTTACAGTTGAAACAAGTAAATTACGGAATGATTTGGTAGGTATAATGCGTGTATAGCGTTTTCTATACGATACTCATCATACAGTTGGTATTATTGTTGGCATTAAGGATTATTGTTGGCAAGAAAAAAAAATGTGGCTCTATAAAACTTTGAAATTTTGTAAATTGTAATTTTTGACTCTTCCGACTCAAAAGGTTGCCGACCCCTGGCCTAATGTAACCTCTTTCTATTTTCTTTCAGTAAACGAACCCCTAGAACTATGTAACGGATTTGGCAGCCTCATCGCTTTATACACATTCCTATACGTCTTAATTATATACTTCTTGATAGTTAAGAGATTCTTCGGCGAATGGTTCGAAACTAATGTGTGGACAAATGTGGAAACCTCGGGAGAGAAATGGTGGGGCTATGCGTGAGTATAATGACAATATTCTATTTAAAAGGGTATATTTCTTTTGTCTTCTCTCTCGCTCGCACATTTCAATATTTTTAATAAATACAATTACCTACGTGTGTTTTTGAAAATGATTTTAACCAACTATATGGACATTGATACAATGAATGTTTTAATCTACCTTTCATTAGGGTTCCGTGCCCAAAGGGTAAAAACGAGACCCTATTACTGAGACTTCACTGTCCGTCCGTCTGTCACTAGGCTGTATCTCAAGAACGGTGATAGCTAGACAGTTGAAACTTTCACAGATGATGTATTTCTATTGCCGCTATAACAACAAATACCAAAAATAATTTAAGGGGGGCTCCCGTACAACGAACTTGATTTTTTATAGAAAATGGTACGGAACCCCTCGTGCGCGAGTCCGACTCGCACTTGGCCGGTTTTATTTTCATATCTTTAAGTTAAAAGAAGAAAGCGTGAAAATCACATTGAAATTTGGGAACTGTTTTTTCTCATCTTATTGAAGGATATGATAGCGGAAAGAAGTTTGAAATATCCTTGTTTTAATGTCCATATAGTTAGTTGAAAACATTTTTAAAATCACACGCGAGCGAGAGAGAAGACAAAAGTAATAATCCCTCTTAAGAGGATGATATAGGCATGCTCGGCAGCTAAACATCGTGACAGGCAGTGGTTTCTTTTGCGAATCTTTTTTTTTAATTATTATTATTTATAAACAATCGTTTGACCACTATCTCACCAGATGGTAAGCGATGATGTGGTCGAAGATGGAGCGCGCTTGCCTAGAAAATACCTATTCACTTGTTGCCGAAGGAGGCCGCGTAGCGGAGGTCGATCCCCAATCAGACCCGCTCTAGCAGGGGGCGATCGGAGGGGGGAGAAGTTGGTTTGTCCGCCCTCTCCTGAGTTCCCTGTAGTTCGGTCACTGGTGGAGAGTCAAGGGCCTCTCCACCGGCTTGCACGGCCTCACATGTCTGGGTGTCTCAATCGGGGCACCCCTTTCTTTCACCCCCGAGAAGAAAAGGTAGAGGCATTCTAACCTAAAACTAAATAAATAAAAAAGTTACATATAGTTTGTTTTCCCACTGTATTAATAGGCATGTATTTCGTCTTTTTTTATTTTAATATTGGCTTCGCAATCTTGTTCATTTAGCCAGTGTCAAGTATTAATATATTTCAAGTGTATTTCATATTAAAAGTCCTAGTCACAAATCAAAGTCAAGTAAACAGTCAAGGTCCAGTCATAGTCAAGTAATGCGCTAGCAAACTGGTAGAAACTTTACTAGAACTTCTATTTGAGTTTTGGAGCGAAGGCGAAAGTCACGTTTTTCAACTTTGTATGATTTGCCTACACTTACGCACGTTTACCAAGTATTAACGGTTATAAATCCACCATTATTACACATTAACGCTCGAAGAATAACAGGTTTTGGAAAACTATAAAAATCAACAACGCCATTTTTATAATATAGTTTCGCGGCAAAACTCGTGTTTCATCTTTTTTAGTAATCTTATGTAACTAGTATAACTATATATGTAATCTGTGACTATAGCTATAAAAATATGATTGTAAAGTTAGTTCACGCATAAACTCCGTTGTTTTATTTAATAGAAGTTATCGCGCTGCCTTACCATGCGGCGTTTGTAAGAAATAAAAAAAAACTGTAAAAACTCAAATAGAAGTTCTAGTAAAGTTTCTACCACTTTGCTAGGGCATGACTTGACTATGACTGGACCTTGACTGTTTACTTGACTTTGACTGTGACTTGTGACTAGGACTTTTAATATGACTTATAATACACTTGAATTTTTTTTTTCTTTCCATCAGGTGAGATAGTGGTCAAATGCTTGCCTATTCAACATAAAAATATATATATATATATATATATATATATATATATATATTAATTTACCTTAGTTTATTTTTGTATATACCATTTTTGGTTTAGAATATAAGGCGCATGTGCTCGTTAAATTGATACTTATAAAATCTTAATTTTTTTACCATAGCACTTTCTTTATTTTATTGCTTTTTAATTAGGATTTGTAATTAATATAATAAACAAGGACTAAAAAGTTATACAACCAAAGAACTTGTCAAGACGAATCAAATGAGTTCAAACTCTATGAGTTTATCTTGTTTAGTGTAGAAGTTCCTGTAGCTATCTTCCGTCTCCATCATTAGACCAGCTCCATGGTACAATAAATATGTTTTCACCGAAGATACATAAGTACACTACATTTGAGTCCAATCGGACATCGGGAAGTGCAATTGTAGCTTGCAAGATTTTATTACAGACCGACAGACAACGGGACGTTTTTGGCTAGGGGGCCTCCCTAGCCAAAAACCCTAGTCTCTATCATGTCAAAAGTAACGGTTTTTAAATATAGCAGACTTAAAATAATTAATCGCAAGCAAAGCTTAAAAAAACCGACTTCACCGCTTTATCATCGGAACCTTGATCCACCAGCTTTCAAATAAAAAAAGAATCATCAAAATCGGCCCACAACGAGAGAAGTTTTTGAAGTCGCGTAAACCAGAACATCGTCAAAGTACGCATTATTCGTCACAAAATAGACATTATTGACGATATTTCAAGAACTACTTATCAGATCTTGATCAAATTTAAATGGGACCAATTAGAAAGCAACATCTTTCAATATATAAAAAAAATTTCAAAATCGGCTCACGTGGAGAGAAGTTATGAGGTTACACACAAAAATAAATACAGTCGACTTGAGTACCTCCTCCTTTTTTGGGAAGTCGGTAAAAATGTGCACAAAGGTTTCAATTTGCTTATCTGTAACTTTGCAATCTCGATGAGCGTTAAATAATAAGTCAATATATTTTGAACCTTAAGTACACACGTTTTAAGGTCTGTTACATTTAGAAAGCGTTTCTTTTGACAGGATAATAACGAAGTGTTTTGGTTTTTGGCTAGGGGGTAGCGTTGCGAGACGTCAGACGTTCCGATTTATGCGGGACGCGGGAGCGGTAGGTGCCGGAAACACGTCACACACACAAAAACAGAACCAGAATCAAAAATTTTCCTTGTGCAGATAACTTGTGTTCCTGTCGGGAATCGAACCTGATACCCATGCTTTGAAAGAGAACGTTCAACAAAGCCAACCGACACGACAGTTCAACTATCACATTACGCCTCCTAATACGAGTCTAAATGCGCCTTAAGAGCCGTCAGCCGTCCCATCTCCTTCATGATGACCAGCATCTTTAAGTTGTCACGCATCAGTCCATTCGATTCTATAACTGTTTCAAGATATTTTTAACCGACTTCAATAGGAGGAGGTTTTTTTATGTACTAAAGTCAAAAGGCAAGCGTTTGACCACAATCTCACCTGATGACTCTCAATTTGACTGTATTTTTTATGTATTCTAGGTGAACCGATTTTGCTGATTCTTTTTTTATTTGAAAGTTGGTTCGTCCTATGCGGTTTTATTTAAATTTAATCAAGATCTGACCAGTAGTTTTTGAGTTATCCTCAATTAATTAATTCATATATTCTGATTAAGGGTTCCGAATAAAACAGTGAAGGTTTTTTAAGCTTTGCTTCAGTTTAAATCATTTTCAAGACAAAAAGAAAAGAAAATTAAATACTGCATTCTCTGAACGTTGTTTTTCTCCCACAGTTGGTTCAGATGGGGCCTGCTGGCAGTCATAGGAGCCGCCATAGCTGTTTTCTTATACTTCGACACGATAGGATCTTCGGAGAGACTTATTTCACTCCTAGGACTTACTCTGATTATGTTATTGGGTAAGTTAAAGTCTCATATATGTCGGAACCTTTTTTTTATTTAATATAGACAAGTGTTTGACCGCTATCTCACCTGATAGTAAGCGATGATGTGGTCGACGATGGAGCACGCTTGCCTATTCACTCGCGACTTGAAGACTCCCATATTGTACTTATCAGGAAACACCAACTCAGTTAAGGTGTTCCATTCCTTTCAGGTTCGCATAATAAATGTAGAAGCAAAACGCTTTGTTCGTATTTGTGGAATATCTACCATATACCGGTGTCGATTAGCAGTTTGTCTGCTTGTTCGATGATAGAACGGGGATGGGGGAACTAGATCGTGTAATTCCTTGGCACATTCTCCCAAATGTATCCGATAAAATACCGAGAGACTAGCTACCCTGCGACCATGTCCCAAGCTCTGAAGCCTTACATCGGCCAACTGCTCATTGTCTCACCTCATTCCAGCATAGTCTTTAACATATTGGATACGTTATTATATATGGGGTGCTCTGTTGCTCGATATCAGACTTTGATAAGTTGGTTTACTTGCCGTAAATTTGACCCTCACCTCAATGCCAAATTTTAACCGACTTCAAAAAAAAGAGGTTCTCCATTGGTCGGAATCTCTTTTTTTATGTATATCACCGATTACTTGAAGAGGCCTGATCCTATTTGGAAAATTATTTTTTGATTCAAAGGGTATACTTACTTTCTATTTGGTCCTAATTAAATTTAATCAAGATCTGACCAGTTTTTGAGTAATCCTCAATAATGCGTGTTTAATTTATTGTGATCAAGGGTTCCGAAGTTAAAGCAGCGCTGACTACTGAGAATTGTTTTTAAAATATGTCCCAGTTCTCACCAGTGGGGAGAACCAACGGAGATCGTAATTTTTTCTGGCTTTTGCGGCTGCGCGCCTTCCAGCTGATGCAGCAAAGGCTACACAAAGCCAGGAGCAAGAAGCAAAAAAGGAGCATTTGCCTTCTAAGCCGGGGTATTGGGTTCGATTCCCGGGTGGAACACAAAATTTCTCTCCAAAGAAAATGTGTTTCTGGATTTAGTTGTGATGTCAATGTTTCCTGCACATACAACACAACTTAGTGTGAGGGTTTGACTATGAAAGCCTTGGTAACTTTCCATCTGCAGGATTCGTGTTCTCGAAGAACCCTGGACGCGTGAACTGGCGCAGTGTTCTTTCGGGGTTGTTTCTGCAGTTCATTTTCGGGCTGCTGTTCATCCGGTGGCCTTGGGGACGGATGGCTCTGCAGTGCTTCTCGGATAAGGTAATCTTCTTATATATAAAAATCTCATGTCACCCTTGGGTATATATCTTATTTATCTCTGCATGTCACGGTGTTAGTGGTCGAACTCCTCCGTAATGGCTCGACCGATTTTTTAAGCTATTGCCGAAGAGTGTAAGTATGTTTGTTCCCTCTTCACGCTTAAACGGCTGAACGGATTTGGGTGAAATTTGGAATGTAAGTAGATTATACCTAGGATTAACACATAGGCTACTTTTTAACTTGATAATAGCGGGCGAAGCCGCGGGGCACGGCTAGTATGTATACTTATATATCTAATAAAATAGAAAGTTATATTATAATCTAAAGGGGAAAAAAATGTTTGTGTGTATGAGTGTGTGTTGTATATGTGTGTGCCTGTGTATAATGAATTATTTGTTATTTATTTCTTAATTTATTTGTTTCAGGTGGCGACATTCTTAGGTTACGGAGTAGAGGGAGCCGAATTTGCATTTGGATATCTTCTCGTAAGACAAGAACGAGTTTTCGCTTTCGCTGTAAGTAACACTTTCGATAGAGCAGAGAGTAACTATTACTATATTTGACCCTTTTGGCGCGGTGGGCAAGTCTCTGCCCTCTGCGCCGATGGTCCTGGGTTCGATTTTTCGGCAGAAGCAGAATTTTTCTTCCCAAGGAAAATTTGTGCTACTGGTTCTGGGTGTGGTTGTGTGTCTGATATGTAAATGTTTCCGGCACCCACGATACAAGTCTTCGAACTTAGTGTGGGGCTGTGAGTGTGAAATATATTGTGCATTTATTGGAAACAGATTATGACTGGACTGGAATTTATTTATAATATATCAGAAAGATTATGATAATTAAAAATCGATTAATTTTATCTCTGATTTGATTTTTGTTTACTAATCTCTGATAGGCTAGCGATAATACAAGCAATGACATTTCCCCCCAGATACAACTAATTACTAAAATAAAAACAAATTCATAAAATTTATTTCCTAATCAAACTTCTACAAGTGGCAAAAAACCGACGCGACGCTCCATCTGGAAGGATTATGCCACTGCGCTCCACGAAATAGTGGACTTCGCTCCACGAGCACTTATTCTGACTACTAAAAAAAAACACGCTACAAACTTAACATAAAACATAAACGCTTTCACACTCACAGCCCCACACTAAGTTCGATGACTTGTGTCTTGAGTGCCGGAAACATTCACATCAGACACACAATCACAACCAGAACCAGAAACACAAATTTTCCATGGGGAGAAAACTTGTGTTCCCGCCGGGAATCGAACCCGATACCCCTGCTTAGAAGGCGAACGCCACCCAACTAAGCCAACGGGCAGTTCACTTATTACACTTTTTCGTCGGGGGTTGATGAAATTACAAAATGACAGTGTTTTACACCAACTCTTGATATGATCTCCCCCTTTTACCATCGGACATCCAGACAATCAGCCACGCGACATCGGTTTATGGTCGATATTCCAAGGGTGCGTACAAAGCGTTTTACTTTCACATTTATTATACGTACTGCTAAGGAATGGAATTCTTTGCCCGAGTCTGTGTTTCCCGTTAAGTACAATCTAGGAGTCTTTAAATCTCGAGTGGACAAGTATCTTCTAGGCAAGCATGCTCCATCTTCGACCACATCGTCACTTTCCATCAGGTGAGATAGTGGTCAAATGCTTGCCTATCTAGAATAATAATAAAAAAAATATTCTAAAACCCAACTAACAACAATACAAACTGTCATTTTGTTATGTCATTGGAGACGAGACGTGCAAGTCGCTCGCCTGATGCTAAGCGTCACGCTAACCCATTACAGTCAGTGCTACCCAGAGTTTAAACTTTTTTTTAATGCAGAATAGGCAAGCATTTGTCCACTATCTCACGTGATGATGAGGCCAGAGATGGGACATGCTTGCCTAGAAGATACCTATTCACTCTTGACTTGAAGACTCCCAGATTATACCGTTCGGGGAACAAAGACGCGGGCAATGAGTTCCACTCCTTCGCTGTACGGGTAATGAACGTAGAAGCGAAACGCTTCGAGCGAACTGGAGGTATGTCAACCATAAATGGATGACGTTTGATCGTTTGTCTGTAGATGGTAAAAAGAGCATGGTGGAATTAACTCCTGTAATTCCTGTGCAGACTCTCCAAAATGTAAGCGATAGAATACCGATAAGCTTGCGACCTTACGTCGGTGACTGAGACTTTGCAATTTGGACTCAATAAGCTTATCATCGCCAATGAGTCTTTTTGCTCGCCGGTCAATAGTTCCAAGAGCCTCTAGCTGGTACTTAGCCGATTCATCCCAGAGGTGGCCACAGTACTCCTTACACGATCGGACTTGAGCTTGATATAAATAGTTCGTACTCCTGCGTGGCAAAGGACTGCGCCTGAGATATAAGATGTCTGGAAACATTACCGTATAAACCTACATACCGTACACTACACACTACTGCTGGTTGAATGTCTGGCAATGGTGTACTGCTTCAGATGGATTCTGCAAAAGAGCCTTTTTTTTGTGGGGGGGAAATGCCTAGCACTTCCTTTTCTTCTCAGGGGTGAAGGAAAGGGGAATGTGGGACTCGAACCCACTAAAAACCCCTCCGTAAGCAGTCCCTTGCCGAGGTGGGGACGATAGGGTCACTTTCTTGCCCCGGCGGTAGGCCCGGATACAATTCGGGCCACTGCACCCATGGAGGGGTGACCTTGCTCACCAAGGCCACCCCCCAGACCGGTGAAAAGAGCCTACCACTACGTGATCTATTTATAATTAACATAGGTTTGTCTTCAATGTTTTATGCTGTAAAATAAGTATTTGACAACTATCTTAGCTGATGGAAAGTGAAGATGCAGTTGAAGATGTAACATGCTTGCCTAGAGGATACCTATTCACTCTAGACTTGAAGAAATTGTCTGCGTATTTGTTGCCTGAATGGTACAATCTGGTAGCTTTCAAGCCAAGAGTGAGTAGGTATTTTCTAGGCAAGCATGCGATTCGGCCGCATCATCGCTTTCCATCAGATGATAGTCGTCAAATCCTTGTCTAGCAAAAATAATATCAAATCTAAAAACAAGGGGCAAAAACAGAATGTTGGAAAGACTTTCTATCTGGGAAACGATTGGACCGATTTTCACCAAACATAGATAAGAACACTACCGACTAATTCACCTTTCAAACAAAAAAAAAACAAAATCAAAATCCGTTCATACGTTCAGGAACTACGATGCCACACACACAGACACGTCAAACTTATAACACCCCTTCGTTTTTGCGTCGGGGGTAAAAAATACGTGTGTGTGTATGTAAGCAAGTAAGATGTTAGACGTACCTACTTTTTTAGCGTAACAAGACAAATATAACATAAAACTCTTTGTTTGTGATAAATACATTAAAATGACTACTTTGAATACAGTTATCAGTTCTAACGAAATCATTTTTTTACCAATCACGGCGTCCCTTTTAGGTGTCAGTGCGTGCGCGCATCGTAAAAATTCACTCTCATAATTTTTCATAAACGCGCCAAAAAGAGTATGACTTCAAAATGTCCAAATCAGTCACTTTTCGAAAGCACCGATTTCTATACCATTTTATCTATTCTAAAACACCTTTTTCCAGAGTCTGCCTGTGATATTCTTCTTCAGCATGCTCGTGGAAGTTCTTTTCTACTACGGAGCGTTGCAATGGTTCTGTCTGAAACTTGGTCAACTGTTGCGTACGGCCACGGCCACGACTGTGTGTGAGAGTGTGATCGCCGTTGGAAACGTGTTTCTTGGTCAGGTGAGTAATCAAAATCAAAAGTCGTTTATTTACATGGGCCCCAAAGAGGCACTCATTGACGTCGATGACATATATGGTGAATACCTAAACAAACTTCAAAAGATAAAGCGGAGGTTAGCCGCGAAAGTGAAAATGGCGTTGTTGATTTTGTACTACTTTTCTTCTAGGCAAGCATATCACATCTTCGCCCGCATCATCACTTTCCATCAGATAAGATAGTGGTCAAATGCTTACTTATCAACCGACTTCAAAAAAGGGGGTTCTCAAATTGACTGTATGTTTTTTTCTTTTTACGCCATATTTCCGCCAATTATGAATCGATTTTGATGATTTTTTTTTGTTTGGTAGAGTATACTACAGAAGTAGTCCCATATAAATTTTATCGAAATCGATCAAGCCAAAACCGAAATATAAGCGACGAAGTCGGTTTTTAAGCTTTTCTTGCGTTTCAATTATTTAGCATATTATATAAAAAAAATGGTTGATAAATGATCTTTCGATTCCAGTCCGAATCGGTGCTACTCATAAAGCCTTACCTAAGCGTACTGACGCCGTCGGAGCTCCACGTTGTAATGTCCTCGGGCTTCGCTACTGTTTCCGGTGAGTGTACTCAGGTAACGATAGGTAACGACAAGGTAACGATGAGGAACGATGAGTTACCGAGTAAAGTTATCGATAGGTAAAGATAAAGTATTGATAGGTAACGATAAGGTATTGATAGGTTACGATAAGGTATCGATAGGTCACGATAAGGTTTATTATCTCACCAAATCATTTTATTGTCTTACCACTTAGGAGAGTAAATTATTAATAATTTGGTATATTGAGAGTGTAAGATAGAATGTATAGCCATTGTACATATTTCTTCTTCAGGTACCATGCTGGCTACTTACATCGCCTTTGGAGCAGAGCCAGCGCACCTGGTGACAGCTTCTGTGATGTCGGCGCCAGCAGCCATCAGCTTCGCCAAACTCCTCATGCCGGAGACGAAGCGGTCACTCACCAGCGTCAACAACTTGAAGCCGGTCACAGTGTAAGTAATGCCACATCCTCTTCTAATTCTAATCCTAACTGGGGGCGATAAGGCCTGCACTGACGCCCCCGGGGGGTGTATTGTGCATTTCCCCCTGCCAGCAGTACCACCCCAACTTCTTTATACATCTGAGTGCGGCTTTGGGTCGCTGCCACAATTGTTCCAGTGGTGAGGATGTAGGTGTGCACGATGTCGACTCTGTTTCATAGGAATGTTCATGTATACCAATTTTGGCTCGTATTTCTATACTTGTATTTAAAATCATTTGGTTTATTGTCTTGTTAAGGGATCTTATATACAAAGCGCCTCAGACGCGCGCCCGCTTCCGCGCCTTGCGTCCTGTATGCGCGCCCTGTCCGCTCAGTGTATATAGTTACACTTGATGTAAATGTTTAAGGCTCTATACACATTTCCATCGGCAGCGCGGGGGGAAGCTACGAAGGGTAGCTTTATACATCAAGCCCCTAAGTTTTTGCTTTTTACTTCAGTGAGGATCAATCCGCCCTGTCCGCCGCGACTCGCGGAGCTACCATCGGCATAACTCTCGTCCTGAACATCATAGCCAACATCGTGGCGTTCGTGTCCTTCATCGCCTTCCTCAACGGCCTCCTCGGGTACTTCGGGGGCATGCTCGGAGAACCTCACCTCAACCTGGAGTGGATCATGGGCAAGGTCTTCATACCGCTGTGCTGGGTTATGGGTATGATGAAATTTATTTGCTGAACCACTTGGTTTATAAATTTTAATGTATTCATCAAATTTTAAACAATATCAGCGAAAAACTCTACGCCGTTGGTTTACTGTTAGACATGGCAAAAGCTTATGACAAAGTATCTCACAGCATTCTTCTAGGTAAATTTGATCAAATAGGCTTTAGAGGCAAACCATTGTATTGATTACGGTCCTTCCTTCTTAACAGAAAACAATTAGTAGAAATACTACTCGGACGAAACCGGTATAAAACAACACATCAACTCTGAAATGAGAACCACCAACTCATCCATACCCCAGGGAAGTGTTCTAGGCTGTGTCTTATTTCTCATCTACATAAATGACCTGCCAAAAATAACACAAGCTTCTTGCATTATTTTTGCAGATGACGTGTCATTCATATTTAAATGTTCAATAGACACAAATACAAAAACATTACCTAAATATACCTTTGCAGATGTAAAAACGTAGATAGAAACACATAAACTAGAAATAAATATATAAAAGACAAAGTTATTTAAATTTTTACCAACCAAAAAACTCACTTATTAAATACCTGACTTCTGTATCAAAATCTCTCAATATTGACGTAGTTAAAGATCTCTTTTAGGAATCCAAATTGATTCACACCTGACTTCAAGAAAATTTCAAGAAAAGTTTTTACCACTTTACAAGTCATTATGGACTGTGACACTCTTTTACTTGACTTTGACTGTGACTGGTGACTAGGACTGGTTTTGTCGACTTCTTAACTAACTTGAAAATTAGTAAAATTATGTATAATTGTGATAGTATCTACATGCATATGTTGTAATTCTTTCCAGGTGTTCCATGGGAGGAATGTGAGCTGGTTGGTGCCCTGATCGGACTGAAGACGGTCGTCAATGAGTTCGTGGCTTACCAGCGCATGGGGGAGATGAAGGCTGCTGGATTACTCTCGGTGAGTACCGGTTTTATTCGATCATAATATAAAGTATTCTATTAATTGGCCTCGATTCTGATGTCACACACTAAATTAAATTTGAACTATTCCTGTCTTTCACAAGACAGAGATAGCATACATTTTAGTGCTGTCAAGTTAGTCAGAACTTAGATGTCTATGCAAGCTTAGTCGAGTATGTAATTGGTGTTGACTAAAAACACGCGCCTTTCTGCTTCTGCTGTTCATATTTTAATTGATAAACTAGCGTGACAGCACCTAAAATGTATGCTATGTAAATATATAAAATATATAAATGTATATGTGTTTCTATTTTGTAAGAGACAGGGATAGTTTAAATTTAATTTAGTGTGTACATCAGAATCATTGGGGGCTGAGTCACCCACGTCCGTAGGAGGATACCCCTTAAGTCTGACTCCCTACACGTGGTCCCCGGGTGGTGCTAATCAGGTGACATTTGAGAGGTGGTAGAGCATTTTGTGAGTTGCTCGCCTGGCTTGCTACCAAAGTAGCTTACCACCATCAAGTTGAAAGTCTGCCGCCAAGCCAAATACGGTGTTCCGGCAGTTATCCTTGAGAGCCTGCGTATTCCAGGTCTAGCGTGTTTACCAGCTTCGATCACATTGTCACTTACCATCAGGTGAGATAGTGGTCAAACACTAGCCAGTCGCAAATAAAAAAAAAAAAAAAAAATATAAACTAGCTTGACGGCACTAAAATGTATGCTATCTCTGTCTTGTGTTTCTATTTTGTAAGAGACAGGGATAGTTTAAATTTAATTTAGTGAGTGTACATCAGAATCGAGGCCATTGTATATTACTAGCTGTACCCGGCATGCGTTACAATGCCACGTTTAGAAAAAGTGTTTTACCTCCTTCACGTTTATGGCCGCCTGGTACTTTAATACCGTACTAAAAACTTTTTTGATATTGTTCATACAATAATTAAACGCAAGCAAAGCTTAAAAAAACCGACTTCACCGCTTTATCATCGGAACCTTGATCCAACAGCTTTCAAATAAAAAAAGAATCATCAAAATCGGCTCACAACGAAAGAAGTTGTGAGGTAACTTTTGAAGTCGGGTAAACCAGAACATCGTCAAAGTACGCATTATTCGTCACAAAATAGACATTATTGACGATATTTCAAGAACTAATGATCAGATCTTGATCAAATTTAAATGGGACCAATTAGAAAGCAACATCTTCCAAACTAAAAAAATTTTTGAAATCGGCTCACGTGGAGAAAAGTTATGAGGTAAAACATAAAAAAAAAATACAGTCGACTTGAGTACCTCCTCAATTTTTGGGAAGTCGGGAAAAATACTTAAAATCACTATTCAAAAATTGGGGGGGGTAAAAAATACTTTAGACCTATTAATTCTCATACCTACCAAATTAACAAAAAAAAATTAAATCGGTAGAGCCGTTCCGGAGGAGTTCGTTACACGAGCATTTTATTCATAACATCTTCCAGATGTTCAGTAAAGCTTGGATGGCTTGCTGTTGTGACAGTTTAAATAGTGGGATTTTCAGTTTACAACCGACTTCAAAAGAGGAGGTTCTCAATTCGACTGTGTTTTTTTAAGTTTTGCTTGCGTTTCAATTATAAGCGAGTGACAGCACATGCTGAATCTACTCCTATTGCCCTAAACTGTACTGATAGATGCGACCGTTTCAGTCTTGGCTTGCTAGGGTTAGTTTTCAGTGGTTTTCACAATAGACTAACTTTGTCCCTCAGACTGAGGCGGTCTGTCTATCACTTATAGAAAAATTTGATGTAAATGTGTTTAATAAAAAAATAAAAAAAATAAAATTCTTTTATTTCAGACATGGTCCATATACAAAAGTTAATAATAAAAATAAGTAAAAATGTTAGTCTTACACACCTTACAAAAACTAAGTTAGTAAAAATTACATTTATTACTTCATTACATTACATTATGCAATATATTTATTGTTATTTATACATTAAGTATTATATTATTATTATAGTGCAACAGTTCACCAATACCCACGTGTAACATGTAAATCAAATAATGTTGTGATGTGTTATTTTTGGCAATAAATTGATTTTTTATCATTTATTTATTTATTATGATTATAATAATTACTTGTTTATTTTCTAAATTATTATATTTTATAATATAATAATATAGAAAATATTATATTTTGAACTGCCCGTTGGCTAAGTTGGGTGAGCGTTCGCCTTCTAAGCAGGGGTATCGGGTTCGATTCCCGGCGGAAACACAAGCTTTCTCCCCAAGGAAAAATTTGTGTTTCTAGTTCTGGTTGTGATTGTGTGTGTGATGTGTATGTTTCCGGCACCCACGACACAAGTCATTGAACTTAGTGTGGGGCTGTGAGTGTGAAAGCGTATATGTTTATGTTTATGTTTATTCCCCAGCCCCGCGCAGAGCTCATAGCGACGTACTCTCTGTGCGGATTCACCAATCCTGGTTCAGTCGGCATAATAATAGGTGCCGTGTCAGCCATAGCACCCAACCAGAGGGAAACTCTAGCTAGTGTGAGTTATTTTTTTATTTTATTGTTGGCTTCGCAATCTTGTGCATTTAACCGGTGTCAAGTCTTATATATAAAATTCTCGTGTCACAGTTTTCGTTGCCATACTCCTCCGAAACGGCTTGACCGATTTTGATGAAATTTTTTGTGATTCTCCGGTATCTATGAGAATCGGCCAACATCTATTTTTCATCATCATCACTTTTCATCATTATCAACGCTGGTGAAACCGCGGGGCGCAGCTAGTAATAATATATTTCAAGTGTATTACTAATTTGACGACTCAGTTGGTGCAGTGGATATCTGTCCGCCCGCTGCGCCGTGGGTCCTGGGTTCGATTCCCGGCAGGAGCACAAATTCCTTCCCAAGGGATATTTGTGCTTCTGGTTCTGGGTGTAATGTGTGTGTGATGTGAATGTTTCCGGCACCCACGATACAAGTCTTTGAAGTTAGTGTGGGGCTGTGAGTGTGAAAGCGTTTGTTTAAAGCGTTTTATTAAATCTCCTAGTCACAATTCACAGTCAAAGTCAAGTAATCTTTTACTTGACTTTGACTCTTGTCAAGGTTCAGTCATAGTCAACTCATGCCCTAGTAAAGTGGAAGAAACTTTACTAGAATTTCTTTTGGAGTTTTTGAGTAAAGGCGAGAATCACGTTTTTCAATTTTGTATGATTTGCCTACACTTATGCACGTTTACTAAGTATTAACGGTTAATAATCCACCATTACACACAACACTCGAAGAATCACAGGATTTGGAAAATACAAAATCAACAACGCCATTTTTTCGCGGCAAAACTCCTTTGAGTGTTTTGGTTTGTTGGACTTCAACGACGAATAAAGTTCATAGGAGTATTTTTTATTTATTTATTACAGATAGCTGTAAGAGCGTTCTTCACTGGATGTGGAATTTGCTTCATGACCGCCTGCATAGCAGGTAAGATGTGGTTACAAATAATCTCTAATAATAATAAATAAATAATCATTAATTAAGAAAACTTACTACAAAACCACAGACTATATTAATGACAAGGATGCATGGAGGCAAACTGCACAGGCTCTTTGTAGCGACTACCATAATAACACCTAGGTTAAGAAAATTATTTAAGAATGTTTAAAAAAAAAAATGAATGAAAAAAATGCGCCGCCGAGTTTCTTGCCAGGTTCTTCTCGAGATGGCTGTCATTTTGCGAATTCATTAACCATCATGAGCGCCTCTTTGGGGCCCATGTGAATAAACGATTTTGATTTTGATTTTGATTCTCTCTTGAGTCCATCAACCGGCGAGCAAAAAGAGTCATTGGCGATGATATGCTAGTCCAAATTGCAGTCACCGACGTAAGGTGGCAAGTCTATCGGTATTCTACCATTTACATTTTGGAGAGTGTGCACAGGAATTACACGACTTTATTCCACCATGCCCGTTTTACCATCTGACTACAAGACAAACAGTCAAACGTCATCCATATATGGTTGACAAACCTCCAGTTCGCTCAAAGCGTTTCGCTTCTACGTTTATCATCCGTACTGCGAAGGATCATCATTGCCTGCGTCTTTGTTCCCCGAACGGTATAATCTAGGAGTCTTCAAGTCAAGAGTGAACTGGTACTTTCTAGGCAAGCATGTTACATCATTTTTTTTATGTGTACTTTTTACATCTTTCCTCTCGGTTCGTGGGAGTGATTTCGTGAAAAGGGACGGAAATGTGTAACAGGAAGCCGGGAAAGCGCGCGCTATTTGATTTGACCAATGAGTGCGCGCGGGGCGAGGAGATGACAGATATAGAATTATTCGAATAAATATTTTAGTGCGGACCTTTTTCATACTTTTAGGTTCTGTAGATAACATGTCAGATGTTACACATCATATACATGTACTACTAAGACTTGCTCGTTTTTGGAACGAAAGTTCCTTATCGCGCGTTGCGAAAGGGGGCTAGAGACGGAAAAAATTAAGACCAAAAGTTGTAACGACACTTTTTGCTATAGTTGTAAGCCATACCACGTTCTCGTCCGATCACCGAAGTTAAGCAACGTCGGGTGCGGTCAGTACTTGGATGGGTGACCGCCTGGGAACACCGCGTGATGTTGGTTTTTACATGTTTCTTTTAATTTTGGAACGAAAGTTCCTTATCGCGCGTTGCGAAAGGGGGCTAGACGGAAATTGAACTTCGTTCCCTCCGGGTGTCCCTTGAAAATAAAAACTTGAGAGGTTTCAAGTTTTTTTTTTCTCTATTGTTTTTTAATTTAATTTAAGGGACTTGCTATACATAGCGCCAAGGACGCGCGCCTGCGACGCCTCCCCTCGCTCTGCCCACGTTTCGTATAGGCTCTAGTGCAACAAAATATAGGTCATTATAGGTACTAAGCGGACTGGGCGCGCGTCCAAGCCGCTTTGTATATTAAGTCCCTTACAGTTCATAATCGATATAATCAAACTTTTCGTATTCATATATAGGGCCCACTATCGACGGTACTCTCATGTGCCGGGGCGTTTCTCTCCCATCCCCCCTGTCCTGGCAACGAACGTCCCAGCCGTAATAATACGAACTACAAAATTAAATAATACTCTAAATAGTTAAAAACTGCGCGCGCTCTGCCCTCTATCTCGAAGATGGTTCAAGGAACAAAAAAATGCTTAAACAAAAGTTGTAGAGAATTGAATCCTCTACAATCTATGTAATATCTAAATAAAAAGTATAATATATATACATATATGTGTAATCTGGATCTCGGAAACGGCTCCAACGATTTTCATGAAAGTTAAAGATTACGGGTTTTTCGGCCCAAGGAATCGATTTATCAACGTTCCAGGTCCGAGAAATGCTCGGTTCCCAAACTGCATTTGAAAAACCGGGTTTAAGAAACTATCAGCGCCATCTATTACGCCATGACCGATGTAAAAAACTGTTTCTACTCGACACTAGATGGAGCTTTCTGAGGCTACAAATTCAAACACATTCTACCAAAAACAAAAAGGTCATCCGGATATTATCTATATTATATACAAATAGCATAAAACTCATGGGAAAAGAGATATTTGCAATAAAATATGTAAAAAACGATTTTTCGACTTTGACCTTGGAATATATGCAGTCGCGGACATCCTACATTAATAAGGTTTTGAGACAAGTTTTAGGGTGTAAAAATAAAGGTTTATACAACTTTACACTAAAATTTAACTGACTATCTCCCATTCCGAGGTGAAACCCAAATTTTCCTGGACTATTAGTGTTAGGACACCACAGATAGATGGCGATATGTGGCGATTCGCCACAAGATTATTATTAGAGATATGTAAGTAATTTTAACGTTGTTTTTCAGGTTTGCTGATGCCAAACGATGCCTTTGGGTGAAAACAGAAGATAATATATTTTAGTATAATATAATATAAATATAAAATATAAAAAGCCTTTTTATTTCCAGTAAATTTTACATTTCTTAAAGTCTATGTATGTGTTAGTTTTAATTTGTTTATTTCTATGTTATTTATTGTTCTCTTATTTAGATTAAACTTTTATGTGTATCTTGTGTATTTTAATCATAGTATTTAGTTTTATAGTTACTTAGTTTTTTATTTAATCTACCGGAACCCCAGAATGGGTGAAGGCCTCCCCCAGTGATGCCCATTTAGTTCTGTCTTTTGCTACTTGTTTCCAGTTTAGACCGGCTATTGCTTTAATGTCGTCTTCCCATCTTGTAATAGGTCTACCTCTCATTCTTTTGCCCAATTATAAATAGAAGGATTAGCGACACAATAGAGAAAAAACAACCGGTCGAGCAAGCAGGCTTCAGAAAGGGGTTTTCAACGGTTGATCACATCCACACACTTGAACTGATAATAGAAAAGTACCAGGATAACCAAAGAACACTTTATATATCATTCATCGACTACCAGAAAGCCTTTGATACGGTAAGACATACAAGCATCTGGGAAAGCCTGAAAGAACAAGGAGTGGAAGAAATTTATATAAAAATTATCAAATCCATATATAAAAACAATAAAGGTAAAATTAAGCTTGAATCTTTAGGCCCTAGCTTCCCAATAGAAAGGGGAGTGAGACAAGGCGATCCGCTGTCTCCAACAATATTTATAGCTGTACTCGAGGCGATCATAAATAAGCTAGACTGGAGCAAACGAGGACTATACATAAATGGCACCTACTTAAGCCACCTGAGATTTGCAGACGACATAGTACTGTTATCCGAGTCATCCTCCCAACTGCAGATCATGGTAGAAACCCTAAACCTAGCTAGTGTTAAGGTGGGGCTAGAAATGAATACTACAAAAACTAAGACAATGACAAATGGCTCGCAAAGACCAATAATAATCAATAGCAAACCATTGGAATACGTAGAAGAATATGTCTATCTGGGAAAAGCTATAAGTTTCGACAGAAAAAATAAAACCATAGAAATAGAGAAAAGAATAAAATTAACATGGAACAAATACTGGGGTCTCAAGGAAATTTTTAAAAGTAATTTACCACAAGCCATTAAAACAAAAGTCATGAACTCGAGCCTCTTGCCATGTCTGACATATGGATGCCAAACGTGGAAATTCACCGCTGAAGCAAGAAAAAATATAAACGTCTGTCAGAGGGGACTCGAACGAAGTATGCTAAATATAAGAAAGCTGGATAAAATAAGACACACTAAAATAAGAAAAATAACTAAAGCAACAAACGCTCTGAGTTACGCACAAAAATTGAAATGGAAGTGGGCAGGACACATTGCGCGGCTAACAGACCATAGATGGACCAAAAAAGTAACATTCTGGAACGGGCCACTAGGCAAAAGAATGAGAGGTAGACCTATTATATTTTAGTATAATTTATTTTAAATAAAAAGCACTCTTGTTCATACGTAAAACGTACTCAGATTAAGTTATTTATAGAAATCAATAAACATAGGTGGCTGCCTTGAACGATACAATTTGTTTTATTTTTAACCCCCGATGAAAAAAAGGTGTTTTAAGTTTGTATGTGTATGCGTATCTCTATGAAATCGTAGCTCCTAAATGGCTGGATTAATCTTGATTTAGTTTTTTCATCACATAAAAGGAGGAGGTACTCTAGTCGACTGTATTTTTTATTTATGTGTGTTACCTCATAATTTCGTTCCTCGTGAACCGCTTTAGATTTTTTTTTTTGTTTGATACAGCTTTCCAATTGGTCCCATTTAAATTTGATTAAGATCTGACTAGTAGTTTTTGAGTTATTCTCAATAATGCGTATTCTGTGGACCACATTGACAATGTTCTCGTTTTTATCCGACTTCAAAAGTTACCTCATAACTTATTTCTTTGTGCGCCGATTTTGATGACTATCTTTTTATTTGAAAGCTGGTGCTTTCCATGTGGTCCCATTTAAATTTGATCAAGATCTGATATCTAGTTTTTGAGTTATAGTCAATAATGCGCGTTTAATACGTTAAATCTGATCAAGGTTCCGAAGATAAAGCGGTGAAGTCGGTATTTTGAAGCTTTGCGTTTAATTATCTGACTTTTTAAGTATAAAGTATGTTTTTGAAGGTTCCTATTGCGATGAAGCAAGGAGGCGAACCCGCTCTGCTGTACAATTGGACATATTGACTTAATAACTCCTTGAAGTTTGTGTTGTCCTTGTAGTTGAAAACAGTGTTGCTTTCAACTACATCAAGGGCCACGTTTCACAAACATAAATGTAAAAATCTTGTGTCAATAAATATATTTGCGAAGGCTAGTCTCTGCCTTCTGCGACTTGGGTCCTGGGTTCGATTCTCGGCATGACCACAATTTTCCTCCCCAAGGGAGATTTGTGTTTCTGGTTGTGATTGTGTGTGTGATGTGAATGTTTCCTTCACAAGTCTTTAAGCTTAGTGTGGGGCTGTGAGTGTGGATGCGTTTGTTTGTATTTGTAATTTGTTTCATTAAAACTCGCAGAGATAGCTGCGAAGGATGGAATTTGTGCAAGCTTTGATCCGGACAGGCTATTTGCCAACTTTCCTGTGCCTCACTCAAAAGAAAAAAGATGAAATTGAATTTATAAAACTTTGTTTACCGTACACTGAGCACTAGAGAACTGGCAGGGATACACTTGAAATATTGCGAATACCAAGACTTCCATACCTGAAAGGCAGAGAGGCCTGGCACCAAGTTCAGTCATCAAAAGGTAAATTAAAAATGACAGTGAGAATATCATTCAAAATGTCGTCACACTGTTTTTTTTTTAATTTTAATTTTGGCTTCGCAATCTTGTGCATTTAGCCAGTATCAATTGATAATGGCCTCGATTCTGATGTCACACACTAAATTAAATTTAAACTAGTCTTTTACAAAATAGGAACACAAGACAGAGACAGCGTACATTTTAGCGCTTTTTAGTTTAGTTTTTTTTTTCCTTTGTTTTGGCTTCGCAATCTTATGCATTTAGCCAGTGTCAAGTGATAATATATTTCAAGTGTATTTCACATTATAGGTCCTAGTCACAAGTCTTAGTCAAAGTCAAGTAAAAGAGTCAAGGTCCAGTCGCAGTCAAGTCATGCCCTAGTAAAGTGGTAGAAACTTTACTAGAACTTCTATTGGAGTTTTGGAGCGAAGGCGAAAATCACGTATTTCAACTTTGTATGATTTGCCTACACTTATGCACGTTGACTAAGTATTAACGGTTAATAATCCACCATTACTACACATTAACACTCGACGAATCACAGGTTTTGGAAAATTTTACAAAATCAACAACGCCATTTTTTCACTTTCGCGGCAAAACTCCCTTATGTTAACTTATTTTGTAACCAAATAAAGTTTTATTATTATTATCCAAGTATTTATTTTATCTCACGGGTCTGGGGCCGGACCTCTGTAAGGCCAACGCTAAGAGGCCCTTTGGTATAATTACATTTATATAAATATCAGGCGTGTCCAAAAATACGACGGACATCTCTTACGTTAGAATTTGATGCCGTTTTATGCTTGCAGACGCATTTGCAATAATTATATATTTTAATATTTTATGTTTATTTTAACTACCTGTATTGTCTGTTTTGTTTAATGTGTAAATAAACAATTTTATTTCAAACAATTTCATTTCATTTCATATATTATAACCTATGGACTAGGGCAGGAGTCGGCAACCTGCGGCTCGCGAGCCACATGCGGCTCTTTGGATGTGAAGCTGAAGTCTTTAGTTCCATACGCAAATATTATTTATTTTAAAAAAACCTTCTGAATCGATTAACGAGGATTAGGCAGGCAACATTTCTATTGAGCCAAAAAAATATTAAATACAGTGGAAACAATTAAATTATGGGATGATTAGGTAGGTATAACGCGTGCATAGCGTTTTCTATACGATACTCATAGTACAGTAGGTATTATTGATGGCAAGAAAAAAAATTGTGGCTCTTTAAAACTTTGAAATTTCTTAAATTGTAATTTTTGACTCTTTGGACTCAAAAGGTTGCCGACCCCTGGACTAGGGGATGGATGATATTGGGTTGATAACAACTGTGACTTATGCGAGTAAAAACTTAGAGTATTACATTGTATATTTGATGGTTTATAAAATATCTGCATTATGGCATGAGACTACGGCACCTGCCAATTCCGCCTCATTTAAAAATATGTAGGCAGGTGATGACTCGCCACCCACTGAACGGGCTTCCCATAAAACGGAGACCTTTTCACCTGTCTCCGACGTTCCAAAATTGTTCAAATACCGATAGGAAATAAGCTCGAGCTTCTTGGAGTTACTTCGTCGTCAAACCTTAACTTCGGTACATACATCGAAGCCAGAGCTCAGCTGGCCGCTAAAAAACTTGGTATCCTCGCAAAGGTTAGGCAGTACTTCACACCGGGACAGCTTCTTAATTTATATCAAGCCCAAGTCCGATCGTGTATGGAGTACTGCGGCCACCTATGGGATGGTTCCGCTAAGTACCAGCTTGAAGCTCTTGAGTCCATCGACCGGCGAGCAAAAAGACTCATTGGGGATGATAAGCTAATCGAGTCTAAATTGCAGAGTCTCAGTCACCGACGTAAGGTCGCGTCGGTCTATCGGTATTCTATCGTCTACATTATGGAGAGTGTACGAAGGAATTACATGAGTTAATTCCACCATGCCCGTTTTACCATCTAACAACAAGAAAAACTGTCAAACGTCATCCATTTATGGTTGACATACCTCCAGTTCGCTCGAAGCGTTTCGCTTCTACGTTCATCATCCGTACGGCGAAGGAGTGGAACTCATTGCCTGTGTCTTTGTTTCCCGAGGGGTATAATTTGGGAGTCTTTAAGTCAAGAGTGAACAGGTATCTTCTAGATAAACATGTCACATCATCGGCCGCATCATCACTTTCCATCAGGTGAGATAGTGGTCAAATGTTTGTCTATAATTGATAAAAAAAAAAAGGGCGGCCTGCATTGGCGACATAAGAAGCAACGTTGGCGTGGATAGCTAAAGGGTGTTGAGAGGTGTTGCTGAAGTTTCACTAAACGCTACTCCCGACGTTATGCCCTTTATCACTTCCACCCTTGGAGCTTAGAAACGTAGCTCATGCGCCTCCACCCTCGGACGGCCAATCAAGGCAAGCCGAGGGTCAAGGGTCTCGCTTTGCCCCAGGGAGTGTCTCGGTGTACGCAGTGTCGCCACACGCCGACGGTCTGTCACAAAACGCTAAGAGGCCCTTTGGTATAATTACATATTAATAATAACATATCAGGCGTGTCCAAACATACGTGAGGCATCTCTTCGTTAGAAGTTGATGCCGTTTTATGCTTGCACACGCCTTAACTTCAACTGTACAATAATTATATATTATTAACTATGGACTAGGGGATGGATGATATTGGGTTGACAATAACTGTGACTAAAGCGAGTAAAAACTTAAGAGTATTACATTGTATATTTGATGGTTTATAAAATATCTGGATTATGGCATGAGACTACGGCACCTGTCAATTCCGCCTCATTTAAAAATATGTAGGCAGGTGGTGACTTGCCACCCACTGAACGGGCTCCCCATAAGGGCCGCCTGCATTGGCGACATAAGGAGCAACGTTGGTGTGGATAGCTAAAGGGTGTTGAGAGGTGTTGCTGCAGTTTCACTAAACGCTACTCCCGACGTTATGCCCTTTATCACTTCCACCCTTGGAGCTTAGAAACGTAGCTCATGCGCCTCCACCCTCGGACGGCCAATTAAGGCAAGCCGAGGGTCAGGGGTCTCGCTTTGCCCCAGGGAGTGTCTCGGGGTACGCGGTGTCGCCACACGCCGACGGTTCGCCACAAAACCGCCCCTGCGTTTTTATTATTATAATTATTAACTATAGGTTTATAAGTTTATCCTGTTTTAGGAAAATACGCACCTATGACTACGTATGTACTTTATTATTCAACTAACAAAATACTCCTTATCATACACTTCGTTATAACTTAATTAGGTACCTAAGTATATCATATATAATGAGTCTTTGTTAATTAAACAATGGCATAGTGATAGGTATTGACTTATCTCGTATAATAAAAAAAAACCCATGTCGTGTAGCCGTTACTTACATTTTTCCTGATCGGAAACATATAAGTTATTCGTGCTCATTAATTATACTGACATTGTTTCCAGAACATTCGAGTGATTTAGGATTTATTCGTTTAATAATATGGGTAATTATTTTTCTTTAATATATTTGTAATCGACTTCAAAAAAAGGGTGAGAGAACAATTCTATTGTATTTTTTTTATTTGGCTTCGCAATCTTGTGCATTTAGCCAGTGTTAAGCAACGATATAAGTATTTCAAATAAATTTTAAAAAGTCACAGTCACAAGTAACAGTCAAAGTCAAGTAAAAGAATCAAGGTCCAGCCATAGTCAAGTCATGTTCCAGTAAAGTGGTAGAACCTTTACCAGAACTTTCATTGGAGTTTTGGAGCCAAGGCAAAAATCACGTTTTTCAACTTTGTATGATTTGCCTACACTTATGCACGTTTACTAAGTATTAACGGTTAATAATCCACCATTATTACACATTAACACTCCAAGAATCACAGGTTTTGGAAAATTATACAATATAAACAACGCCATTTTTTCACTTTAGCGGCAAAACTCTTTTATGTGTTACTTCATAACTTCATTATGAGTGAACCGATATTGATGATTCTTTTGTATTGAAGCTGGTGCTTCCCATGTGGTCCCATTTGAACCCGCTCAAGATTTCACCAATAGTTTTTGTGTTATTCTGAATAATACTATCTATTTCATTTAATCTGTTCAAGGGTTCCAAAGATAAAGCGGTGAAGTCGGGTGAAGCTTTTTTTTTTTTTTTTATTTGTGACAGGCTATTGTTTGACCACTATCTCACCTGGTGGTAAGTGACGATGTGATCGAAGCTGGTAAACACACTAGACCTGGAATACGCAGGCTCTCAAGGATAACTGCCGGAACACCGTATTTGGCTGGGCGGCAGACTTTCAACTTGATGGTGGTAAGCTACTATGGTAGCGAGCCAGGCGAGCAACTCACAAAATGCTCTACCACCTCTGAAATGTCACCTGTTTAGCACCACCCGGGGACCACGTGTAGGGAGTCAGACTTAAGCGGTATCCTCCTACGGACGTGGGTGACTCAGCCCCCGAGCTTTGATTGCGGTTAAATTATTACTGTATTTTGTGCAATAGTCTTTGTCTATTTCCAGGAAATTGTTTATCACAATTGTCCGCTACCCCGAGTGAGACGAGGTGGACTAAAGGTACTACGTAAATTGTGTTTATGTATCCCCAAATCCAATAAGAAACTGCCGCTAAGAAACTGGGTATCCTCGCAAAGGTGAAGCAGTACTTCACACCGGTGCAGCTTTTCAATTTGTATCAAGCTCGAATTCTATTGTGCATGGAGTACTGCGCCACCTCTGGGATGGATCCGCTAAGTACCAGCTAGAAGCTGTTGAGTCCATCGACCTAACAAAACGACTCATCGGCGATGATAAGCTAGTCGAGTCCAAAATTGCAGAGTGTCGGTCACACAAGATTAGGTACTTTTTTTATGCTGGATTGGCAAGCATTTGACCACTATTTCACCTGATAGAAAGTGACGATGATATATATGTATCTAATCAAAATCCTTAATGTTATCAAAAGAACGTTTCGATTTTATAATAACATGGTATAAAATCAAAATCACACACAGTATTTACAATAGCGGATTTGAGTCTTTTAGTGTCCCTTTTAGAGCTGCAAATTCAAATTAAAGGGGATTTTGACGCTAAGTCTCAAAATCCCCTTAAAAGGGATTTCCAAAAGTGATTTTGCGGATTAACGGTATCATTTGTGTAACGATATCTATACTAATTATACATACTAATACCTACTAATTACTAATAATAATATATTGGTGCCGATTCTGTTGTCCAGAATTAGATTAAACTAGCCTAAAATTAGTTTTAGTCCTGCTTTAGTCCAAAACATATTCAGAAAATGTAAGATTAGACTAAAATTAAGTTTGACAGGACTAAGTTAGTTTAGTTACTCTATTTAGTGAAAATGACCAAATTCTTATTCTGATGTACATGTTTTCGTTCAAATTAAGACTAAAAATAGAAATTTTAAACTCAAATTAGTCTGTATGAAAAAGGTCTGGATTATTTTTAATGTGAGCTTATACTTGAAAGAGTCCTGTCATTTCAACTTTTAAATTAAGTTCAACGTAAAATCAGAATAGCGTTTAGGTATTCTTTGACTAAAATTAGTTTATTTTTAGTTTAGTTTAGGTTAGTTCGGTGCTCAACAGAATTAGCACCATTATAATATTATGAAGAGGTAAAGTTTGTTTGATTGTTTGTTTGTATGTAAATTATTATTATATTATAATAATAATAATATAATAATAATATTATTAAGAGGTAAAGTTTGATTGTTTGTTTGTATGTACGTAAAAGCTAATCTCTGAAACTAGTGATCCGATTCTGAAAATTCTTTCACTAGATAGCTACACTATCGCTGAGTGTCATAGGCTTTGTTTTGTTGGGATAGAAGTTAGTTAACAGTTCAAAATTAAAATATTCGTAAGACAAGTCGGAGAAAAATTTGCTAACTTTCCGCTTTATCGGCGAACGCTGACTAATCATTTAGGCATAGGTGAATACAATGTATGGCAAAAATATTGGCCTTTGAGTTTTATAAAAAAGTCTGCGACAGCATATATCTAACATGTATATTTAGCTCAGAAAAAATACTTTTCTTTGTTAATCCTTATCAAAATAAATTGTTTAATCATCTTACGTAGTTCATGTAGATATAATTTGCTCTTTACTGCATACAATTTGGATAGATAGTCTATGAGAAATCGTGAAATTAGTTTTACGGGAGGATGACGGGTCAGAAATTTATCGACACGTACTACGAATTCCTGCACATTAAAAAATAGCGGCTTCTGTTTTGTTGGCTTTTTAAAAGTATTTAATATTACTTAATCCTTATCAAAAAAACCTATTTCATCGGCTTACGTAGTTCACGTAGATGCAATTTGCTCTTCACTATATACTTAGTCTAGGAGAAATCGTTAAGTTTATTTGAGGGTTTTTCTGGTTTCGAGTATGTTGTGAATCTTGGATGTTTACGAGCCCACGATACAAGTCATTGAACTAAGTGTGGGGTTGTGATTGTGGAAGTGTTTATTTGAATATTTTTTAACGTTAATGGGTATATTTTTTAATATTTTCTACCGCGGCACGGGCGTAAATGGGTGCGCGTTCGCCTTCAAAGTAGCGAGTTCGATTGCCGGTGCTAATTTACCTAGAAGATTTCTCCCCATGGGAAATTTGTGTTCCGGGTTTTAGTATGTTGTGAATGTTGTGTGAATCTTGGATGTTTACGGCCCCACGATACAATTCATTGAACTTAGTGTGAGGCTGTAAATGTGGAAGTATTTATTTGTATTTATTTTAACCGGGTGACGCAAGGTGGGTAATCTTTGAACTTTGAACTTTGAACTACCCACTGGCGTAGATGGGTGCGCGTTCGTCTTCAAAGAAGCTGGTTCGATTCCAGGTGATAACAGAAGTTTTCTCCCCAAGGTAAATTTGTGTTCCTGGTTTTTAATATGTTGTGAATGTTGTATAAATATTGAATGTTTAGGTACGGCCCCATGAACTTAGAACATTGAACTTAGTGTAGAGCTGTGAATTTGGAAGTGTTTATATGTATATTTTCTAACCGGCGACGGTAGGGAGGGTAATTTTTGAAATTTGAACTACCGACTGGCGTAGATGGGTGCGCGTTCGTCTTCAAAGCAGCGGGTTCGAATCTCGATAGAAACACAATAACACAAGTTTTTTTTTCCTACGGGAAGATTATGTTTCTAGTACTGGGTATGACGTGGATGTTGTGTGTGGTGTTAATGTTTACGGCGCCACGACACAAGTTATGGTAATTTCAGTGTGGGGCTGTGAGTGTGAAAAGATTTATGTGTAAGCTTTCGTTTACCCGGGCGACGCCGGGCGGGTCAGCTTGTATTAAATAAGTAGATAGATAAACTCTTTATTGAACACCTTCACAAAAACGAACACAACAAGGAATCAAGAAAATAAGTGTAACAAAATGACGTGTGGCACTCGGGGACTGCCGCGGTAAAGCTATTGCATAGCATTTTTTATCAACTTATACAATTATAATTATTTATTTATTTTATTTATGCAGTATTTTTTTTCCTGCCACCTAGAGGCGAATTGCTAAACTAAAGAGACAAGCGTGATATTTCTAAAAAGTCATTAAAAGTTCTGCTATTCATTGATAGATGGCAAAACTAAAAAGTATCACCGCTGTGCCGGTCGGAGTGGGAGGTGTTAGGTTATTTTCGTTACGGAATCTCTGGATACGGTCTCCACGCTCAAGGCCCGTGATATAAACTATGCAATAGCTTAATAGATAATAATATAAGAAATTATTTTTTGCAGAAATAGCAACATATTTCGCTTATTATAGAATGATTCATCCAGTTATCAACGATGACCCAGCAGTCGTTGTAGATAGAGCGTTGGAAACTTTAAAAATCAATGGTCAGATACCCGATCATATTTTGGCCCAGAAATCCCAAAAAGATTCTAATAGACAGAGGAAAATAGGTGACAAACATTGTGAGAAAGGTGATTACAAATCGGCTATATTAAACTACAAAAAAGCACTCGCTACAGCACCAAGAAACTCTGAAGAAATGTTTTTAGCCTACTCTAGTATTTCTGACGTGATGCTCACTATAAAAGCGTTCGAAGGAAGTTACATGAACAATAACATTTGCGAAAAGTTGCTATTTACTTGTCCGGTGAATATAAAATCCCATTCCGCGAAACTTCAAGAGCGTAAAGACAAGATAAACACATTGGAATTCCTAAAAGAAGTGGCACGCGATGAACATTTTCAGTCCGATGAGTTTATCAAAAATTACATAAAATTCGATGTGGCAAGGAATGCTGACATTCCATGTGTCAGCGCTGACGTCTGTATAGAAGACAGTGCCCTCAAGAAGATCGTAGCTGCCAGAGATATCAAAGCAGGCACAATAGTAGCAAAAGAACGTGCTTACGTAAGTACACTGTCTCCAGATAAAATGTTCACAAGCTGCTATTATTGCCATGGCATCGACTTTACCCACTTTCCCTGCGGAAGATGTCAAGCTTTGTTTTGCTCCAAAAATTGCATGGAAAAATGTATGGAAGAGTACCACCATGTTGAGTGCCAGATCCTGGGGTACCTTCCCAATATTACCCTGGTACACATGCCAGCAGTATTTAGTAAACATTCAAAGTCAGACGTTAAAGGGATATACTATGATAGACCAGATAACGTCCTAATGACAAGAGCAGGCATAAAAATGTCATTGGAACTTGGATGGGATAAGCTGAGGTAAGTAAAAACTATATTAACTTTTTGAACTGCCCGTTGGCTTGGTTCGATTCCCGGCGGGAACACATGTTTCTCCCCAAGGAAAATTTGTGTTTCTGGTTCTGGTTGTGATTGAGTGTGACGTGAATGTTTCCGGCACCCACGACACAAGTCATCGCACTTAGTGGGGGGTGTGAGTGTGAAAGTGTTTATGCTTATTTAATGCATTATCGATCTCAGAGGGTACAATAATATAGGAAGTACATGGATGGAACAAAACGATACAAAATCAATTTTTTGCAAACGATCAAAACTCGTACTAAAACACGATACACACTTATATTATAAATCTGAAATACTGCCGTCATAAGCAAAAAAGACGTATTTGCATTTTAAACAAAATTGAGTTATATACATCATCGGAATCAGAAAAAATAGACGCATCTACTATTATTTCTTATTTTAAATATTCAAACGCAACCTACTAAATCTTACTTTAAATTTACGCGTCTGCTACTAGCCATAAAATAATCTAAATTGAAAAGACATTTTCTGATGTATATACAATGTGTAACAGAAAGGTATAGTAATACTCAAATCACACATCTATCTACATGTATGGAGTCTAACAGGAACTTCTGCATTCGCGGCAGCACCATTAATATTGAGTTATGATGAATTAAACTTTCTAAAAAAATATGTCATTTGCAACCCTATTTCATCAGCTACCGTTCTACACCACATAGCCTTTGGACCTAGACGTCTGACAGTGGCGGCCATAACAAAGGTCAAGGTCACGCGCCACAGATGTAATCGTAGGGTTGGCAAAAAAATATTTTTTAATTTTTGTACGGAATAAATATCTCCGATTGCCGCACTTGTAACTGTAGGGTTGTCATAAGTATTCGAAAAATATAATTTTCAATTTTTGTACGGAAAAAAATATGTCCGATTTCGACTTTCGTTCTCTGGCAGACGATTGCTGGCCCGATACACATACACACCACCAAGTATTACTACACCTTTTTGTTACAGGTTGTATAACTAAATTTTGACAAAATTATCAGTTACGTCTTTTTTGCTTAAGACGGCAGAATAGATGTGTAAGTGTGTAAATGACTAAGTATGTTTGTATTCTCTTCACACTGTAACGACTAAACGGATTTGGATGAAATTCGGAATGTAGATAGTTTATACCTAGGATTAACATAGGCTACTTTTTAACTTGATAAACGAGAGCGAAGTTGCGGGGTACGGGTAGTAAGAGATAAAATATGGTGCTAGCCACTGCTCTATGTCACATTAGTAATGCAACCTTAGTTACCTGACGGTATTTCAGTTCTTTAAAACATTCAAAATGGCGGATTTCAATATTTAAATTGCGGAAGTCAAGATGGGTGTCTTCAGCTGACTGTCACACTCTCAAAATTATATACTATTCCCTGGTAAAATCATTATTATCTTACCGTGACACCCCTTGGGGAGGTACTTTCTCCACTACTATGATGAACCTTGAGGGACAGAGAGCAATTTTAAAGGTTTCCCTTAAAAAGCCACTAAGATATCCCACAAGAGCTTTATATATAGACACAGGAATGCAGAAATGCTTACTGTCAGACAGCTTTTCATATCACATGTGATATTACGTAAACATCGAGCTCTGATTCGAGACGACCCAGTTGGCGCAGTGGACAGGTGTCTGCCCTCTGCGCCGTGGGTCCTGGGTTCGATTCCCGGCAGGAGCACTAATTCCTTCCCAAGGGATATTTGTGCTTCTGGTTCTGGGTGTAATGTGTGTGTGATGTGAATGTTTCCGGCACCCACGATACAAGTCTTTGAACTTAGTGTGGGGCTGTGAGTGTGAATGCGTTTGTTTTGTTTGTTTGTTTTGATTTATGACGAAGAACTCGACAAGTGCGAACGTAGGAGCGCCCGTATTTGTCCAGGTCGTCTCCACCGCACTGCTCTGGCCAGCAGACATTACGAAGTCCTAGCAAATCGGTTATACAATATATACAATAAAGCCAACAAAGAACTACATATATACCGACTGTCGCACTATAAGCTGAAAAAGTTATTAACTAAATGGCTTAAAAGCCTCACCTATGCGGAAACTGAAGCATTATTAAAATCTTGAAATACAACGTATCTTAGCATCATTTATATACAGACATAACCTCATTCGTAAGTATATACACGAACACACGTACATTACACACTCTCAACACACGTACACACATACTCATACTACAAACACTAATTCCCATAAAAGTGATAACAGTATTTATCTATAAAAAAAAAATCTGTTACACCATATGGACCTTATCTAGCTAAAAATACAACCTTTTATAACCTGTAACAGTGTGTGCAGTGGGTAGGCCACGTGTCTTGAAGAACAGATAACCGCAGGAGTAGACGCATACTTGAGTGGAGACCGCGGCCAGGTGGAGAGACGAGCTGCGAAGAGGCAGGCAAAAACTGAATGAGAAGAGCCGAAGAACGGGCTCAGTGGCGTTCATTAGGAGCAGCCTATGTTCAGCAGTGGACAAAAATAGGATGATGATGATGATGATGACACAAATGCTAGTGGTGTCCAACACAGTGAACGAATATGAAAGCGGGTAGACCAATTCGTATGATCGTAACTACGTAGATAGATAGATAAATAACTCTTTATTGTACACCAGAAATAAAGGAAAATACATTAAAGACCTTAAAACTAACTTAGGCTAGTACAATGGGCGGTCTTATCGCTTAAAGCGAGACCGCCCATTGTAATCTCGATGCGTATTCTGTGGGTAGTCACAATAACAACATCTCATAATTTCCGTAATAGTTTAATTAAGTTTTAAAAATACTTACAAGTGAAATCAAGTGCTAAATCCAGTGAAGATTCACAATTTATTACCAGCTACAGCTAATAATATAAATGCAGCTCCCTCAAACACTGGTATGATATAGAAAAACAACACTTGTAGTGTGGCCACAAACACCCACTTTCAACTCGCAGTATATATTTTGCATTATTATATCTCTATCAGAGCTCACATTTCTTCACTACAACAGCAATGTCTCAGAAGCCAACTCTTTACTCCACTGATCCCCTGACAGCTATTCATCAGCTTGATAGCAAACTTGTTGAATGTGTAGCATCATTTGAGGCACGGCTGAGCAGCACATCTGGCACAGGAAATCCATCCTTGGAACAATTGGCAGCTGATTTCAAGCAGTTTAAGGTGTGCATGAAGCTAGCTGTGGATCTTATTCGCTCCCAGGTAACTCAGGTTATTTCAGTAGTTGATGACATAGAGAACAGAAGCAGACGTAAGTTTCTCATGTTTCGTGGAATCCAAGAGTCAAAAAATGAAGATTTGTGTAGCCTGTTGACTAACATCATTCAAAACAAGCTCAAGTTTCCAGATTTCTGCCCAAAACACATCCGCTTCTGTTATCGTCTCGGCAAAGATAGCACAGGTGGTAAACGACCAATACTTGTGAGATTCCAAAGCCTAGATGTTCGTTCACGTATATGGAACAATAAGAAGGAACTAAAGGGTGCTGATGTCTCGGTCGCAGAATATCTTACGACACCAAGAAGGGCTTTATTTAACGAGGCACGTCAAATCTACGGTGTGAATAGATGCTGGTCACAAGATTGTTCTATATATTTGATAACGTCAGATGGCGTCAAACATCGAATTGTTTCCCAAGCGCAGCTGAAGGAAGTAGCCCAGAAATATCCTCCGGCAAATCCCCCCGTCGTCAGGGCTCAGGCGCAAGCGAAAAATCTGGTGCCGAAAACTCGCTCAAAAGCTTCAGCGACTCAAAAGCGATAATGACTTGTGTTTGTTGCGGTATGTGCTTCGTATAATCTTGTAAAAAATAGGGTAAGATAAATATCGTACCCTATTAAAGAATAATTTGAATTTAGTTATTTTTTCGGTAGATTCACTTGTTGTATTTGTTATATCTGTCATTTCTTAGCTGTCATTTGTCTAGTACGATCTGTCAAAATTATGTCAATTCATTTCTTTTCCTTTTTCTGCTATCCTTTTGTGGGGAGTGGCAGCCTGGCAGGCCAAGGCAAAATGTCTAGATATAGTATTTAATTTAGCATCGCATAATTAAGGTATAGTAAATACTTAATAATATTACCTCAATAACATGCTTATTATGATTACGACTTTCTTCACACAACCACTTTTTACTTTTGGTGTAATAGTAAAAAGAAGGTGCGATGAGCTACTACTTATTGTACCGGTGGAACTTTTGTGCCAGTTACTTGTACGTAATTGGTACACACTACTTTCATGTTTGTACCGAATTAATAATTGGATGTCACTTTGATAATCTCAATACTTTCATATTTAAAGTAAAAAAAAAAAAAAAAACGACTACAATATATAGCAGAAATTGTAAGCTAGGGTATATACATATATTATCTTGTTTATAATAATATGGTAATGGAGTACCTATATAAGTACCTACAAATTGCGACATTTTCCTTTTTCTACACAAAACTATCTACCCTGTATTAGTAACTAGTGGCGTGAACTAAGAATGCGTTTAGAGTTTTACCTAAGTAGGTAGCTATTTATGTATTCATTTTTGTGGTCGTTTTTTATGTAAGTTTTCTGTGTATATGCATCCTTTGGAAGTATGGTATAAAATTATTAATTAAGCATTTGTTCTTTCAACTAACCGATGGTGTTTGTGGCTATACAAACATGTAGCTTTTTGCAACGTGTTAGTATATTTTGTTTAACTTTGATTAATTATTTTTTATAAGTTTATTTTATTTATTATATTAGTTAAGTATTATAGTATTTATATGGATTGCTCAATATCTTCTGATTTATTTTTATCTTTTGGTTCTGATTGTTACTCTGATGCCCTTGACGATAGTTTGGACATTAAACCGCTTAGCGACCGTCTCCATCAATCATTTTCACATCATAAAAACAATTTTAATGTCTGTCACATTAATGCACAAAGTCTACCTGCTCACATTTCTGAGCTTCAAGCTACTTTTACTAGTGACTACGTACATGCTTGTCTTGTATCCGAAAGCTTTCTTAAGCCAACACTTCCTTCAAAGTCATTTGTACTTCCTGGGTTTGAACTGATACGAAACGATCGTACTGGTAAAGGTGGCGGTGGGGTTGCAATATACCTACGTTCTGGATTAAAATATAAAGTAATTTCAAGTTCCCCTTCTCTTTACTCAAGCTCTATGGAGCACTTATTCCTTGAAGTTACTATAAAGAAAACAGCAAAGTTTATGTTAGGTGTTATTTACTCTCCCCCCACAGTTGATTATTTTAATACCCTTGAAGGACTTCTTGATTCTTTTTTACCACAATATGACGACTTTATGATTTTGGGAGACTTTAATACATGTCTATTGAGAGATGACCGGAGATCGAAAAAGTTACATAATATAGTGTTATCATTTGATCTTACACTTCTTGACTTAGGCCCGACTTACCATATGAATGATAGCCATACGAAGCTTGATCTTATAATAACGCGCGACCCGAGTAGAGTCTCAGACTTTGGCCAGTATCCAGCGCCGGGATTTTCACATCATGATCTTATTTATGCAACATACAAGATTCAAGTTCCTAAAATCAAACCTAAAACTATTTTACAACGAAATCTTGCTGCCATAGACAGGGAAAAGTTGTGCTCAGATGCCGTTGCTCTGGACTGGGAAAAGTTGTCTTCTGCTTCTGATGTTGACAAAAAAGTGCAGATTTTAAATACTTCTCTTATCAATCTGTATGACAAGCATGCACCTAAAAAACCGGTGCGTATGAAAAGACCTCCTGCGCCGTGGCTCACGGAAGACATACGTAGGTTAATGAGAAGGCGTGACTATCTGTATCGTAAATACCGGAAGGACAAGTCAGAGGAAAATATAAATAATTTCAAAAAAGCCAGAAATCGATGCAACCAGGCTGTCAGAAATGCAAAACGCCGTCACATCTTTGGTGCCATTAATAATAGTACTCCCAATAATATTTGGAAAATTCTCAGGGAACTTGGTTTTGGTAAAAATAAAAATGTAGCTTCTCTTTCAATAGATGTTAATACCCTAAATCGTCACTTCATAGCAGTCCCTTGTCAAGTCAATGATACAGTTAAAGCGCTCACCATTGCACGTCTTAATTCAATACGTCATGATAAAGATGAAGAGAGCTTCACTCTTAAAACTGTGGATGAAAGTGAAGTGAAACGTATTATTACTAGTATCCCTAGTAAGGCAGTAGGGCATGATGGTATAGGGCGAGACCTAATTACTCCTCTCCTAGATATTATTTTACCACATATCACACATATAATTAACTTCTCCATAAGTACCAATACTTTTCCTTCTTTGTGGAAACACGCTCACATTATACCTATTCCCAAAAAATCTGCTTCAACTGAATTAAAAGACTTTCGCCCAATCTCAATCCTTCCCTTTCTTTCGAAAGTGCTCGAACGTATCGTTCATCGTCAGATCTCTTCTTTTATTCAATCTAATAACCTTCTCACGCCATTTCAATCTGGTTTTCGACCTGCACACAGTACTTGCTCAGCTCTCGTTAAAATCACTGACGATATTAGATTAGGTATCGATGATAAAAAACTAACTCTGCTGATCCTTCTTGACTTTTCCAATGCATTTAACTGTGTCGACCATGACATCCTTCTGGCTATCATGCAATCTCTTAATCTGTCTCAGTCTGCTACTGACTGGTTTCTTTCATATCTTTGTGAACGTAAACAGTGCATACGAGTTGATGATGTTTTTTCGGACTGGTGCAAGGTGGACGCTGGCGTACCTCAAGGAGGAGTACTTTCACCTTTTTTGTTTTCTATATTCATAAACACTTTAGTATCTCAACTTAATTATTCTTCCTATCATCTTTATGCCGATGACGTCCAACTATATCTATCCTTTACTCTTGAAGATATTGATACGGCCATTGGCCAACTAAACAGAGATCTGGACGCAGTATATGCCTGGACGCAACAATTTGGACTTATTATTAATACTAGTAAAACACAGGTACTAATGACTGGCAGTAAATTTCTTTTAAATAAAATTGACCTTTTGACTCTCCCTAAAGTCAAATACAATGGAGTCTCTCTTCATTACTGTAAGGAAGTCAGAAATCTCGGGCTCAACATTACCAACAACCTTTCCTGGGACAGCCACATTGCAGCAATCAGTAAACGGATGTACGGCTCTTTGCACAGTCTTAGGAGACTCAAAAATTTTCTACCTCAGCATGCGAAAGTAACTCTTGTTAACTCACTATTGCTTCCTATATTAGATTATGCCGACGTGTGCTACTCTGATGCCACCGAGGAGCAATTAGACAAGCTGGATCGCCTACTAAATCTATGTATCCGGTACATTTACGATTTGCGTAAGTACGACCACGTGTCGAAATTTCGCCTAGAGCTGAAATGGCTGAATATACGACACCGTCGAAATTCTCATATTCTCTGTTTACTTTTCAATATTCTCTTTGACCCACGTGCACCGAAATACCTCAAACAAAGGTTTAGTTTCCTTTCTTCTACTGGACGACTGCAGCGCTCCACTCAACATCTTAAATTAAAGATTCCCCAGCATAATACTGCATCGTATTCAGACTCCTTTACAAAAACAGCGATTCATCTCTGGAATAGTCTACCCGCAAATATTCGTCAAGCTCCATCTATCGACACCTTTAAAGCAAAAGTTTACAACCATTACTTCGCATTACAAAATAATCTTCCAAATTGAGCAACAGAATCCAATATTTAGTTATATTCAATTAAAATTAAAATATTTAATAAATATGTATATATGTCTATATAGAAAATTTATGTATGTATATATGAGTACTATGAGTAGTTAAATGTATGTATAAATATGTATATTTTTTTTGGTATATTTTGGTATCTTAAATTAGACTATTTTTTATATATTACTATATACAAATTAAAGTTTTAATTGTAAAATAAAAACAACTTTTTACCGAAGATGTGCACTACCATATCAAAATATCCTCGATACACCCAGGTTAACTGGAAGAAAATGCTTTGTAGCATTAAGTTCGCCTATGTACCTACAATACTGTTTGTGCAATAAAGAATTTTCTATCTATCTATCTAATCTCTTCCAGACTACCTTTGGATGGAGAGGAGATAGCAAAATGTATTGGGACTCAGATGTTCCACACAGTAACGCAAACTTTATGATAATGCATTAAGATACTTAACAAAATAATTACTATTCATATACTAAAATAAATAAGTACATACATATTATTTCATATACATTCTATACACATATTATAACAACATTATATATAATAAATACATAAACAAAAATATACATACAATACATATAACATATATACATACAATACTTAAAAACTTGCTTAATGTGCTGATATTTATGTTTGAATACCGCTTTGAGCTAAGTAATGTTTCTTGACACTCTCTTTGAAAATACATAGTGATGGTGAGTGCCGGATACTGACTGGTAAACTGTTCCAAAGGCGGACAGCCTGCACAATACGAAGCATCGTGAAAAGAAGTAGTGTGAGAAGGCATTTTTACATACAAATAGCTCAAGAAAAGAACAAATTGTGAACATGGTATCGTTTCGCTTTCAGTTTTATCTGGACCAGTTATCGTTTACGTGATGTTAAAGCATGCCGTGTCTTTCCACTTGTACATTAAGAGGCCGGGGTAGTCTGTGAAACGATCTATAGGCTGTCTCTGTTTAACTGGCAAACTGTGCCCATGCTTGATGCGATAGCACTACCGACCGATCAAATTATGATAGGTGCCGTAATACCAAAAATTATGAATGAAAATGTAATGTTTAGCCATTGTTTTTTGCATTAATAGTACCTTGAAATGATAATCTATGTTCCTGTTGTAATTACAAAAGAAATGTGTTAGTTTTTAATACAAAACGAACAAGTAAAAGATGCGATATTTACGTCGTAATAATATGTAAAAATCAATTGGTTTATATTTCGTTTTAGGTAATTATTTTGGCATAAAAACTATCCAGAAACCTAGATTAATACGTTTTAAATCTGAATAACAGCACAGTATGGTGGTAATATGCTTGAATTATAAATAATTTCGGTATTACGATTGTATGGGCAAATCAACCTCCGCAGGCCCCTTAATGGTTTTGTGAGTATCCAAATCCGATACAAAATATTGGTTTCAGTGCTGCGTCCCAAGAGATGGGTCATGCCAAGTTCGTCAAGAGTTCCGTTAGAGATGCCTTTGATGCGGATGTACCTACTTCTATACTGTGCAATGAAGACCGATGCGCAGTAGACTACGATACCAAGTGGAACGGCAGTTTCACAGTGGCTGCTATAGTGCATTGTCTTTCCACAGTGCCAGGATATTTCCCAGAAGGTAACATTATTTTAAGTGTCCGCTATGCTTATCTGTATTTTGCAGTAACTACCCCACAATAGAAGGATATTTTCTTTTATTGTTGGGTAATACGTATTCACTTTTGAATACAATGTGTATTCAAAAGTAAATAGGTATCATCTGGATGGCATGTTACATCTTTGGCCGCATCATCGCTTTCTATCAGGTGAGATTGTGGTTCAAGGCTTACCTATCGAGCATAAAAAATAAAATAGTGTTATAGAAGAAAATATTCTTCTATTGTGGAGTAGTACGTATTCACTTTTGAATGCAAAATGACGACGACGAAGTCTTTGAACTTGTGTGGGGCTGTGAGTGTGTCTATTAGTTTTATTGCCGACTTCACAAAAAAGGAGTAGGTACTCAAGTCGACTGTATTTTTTTAAATGTGTTTTACCTCAAAACTTCCCGAAAACCGATTTTGAAATTTTATTTGTTTTTTTTTTTTTTTTTATGCCTGATAGGCAAGCATTTGATCGATGTTGCTTTCCAATTGGTCCCATTTAAATTTGATCAAGATCTGACTAGTAGTTTTTGAGTTATCCTCAATAATGCGTATTCTGTGGACAACATTGACGTATTTTGACGATGTTCTCGTTTCGAGAGTTACCTCATAACTTCTTTCTTTATGCGCCGATTTTGATGATTATTTTTTTATTTGAAAGCTGGTGCTTTCCATGTGGTTTTAAATAAAATAATATCAAGATCATAAAATAAAAAAAGTCATTTAAATAAAATCAAGATTTGATCTCTAGTTTTTGAGTCATTGTTAATAATGCGTGTTTAATACGTTGAATCTGATCAAGGTTCCGAAGATAAAGCGGTGAAGTCGGTTTTTAAGCTTTGCTTGCGTTTAATTATTTTACTTACTTAATATTACTGTCTAGTTACAAAACAGCTCACACACAAATTTACTCATTTTTGTCCACAGAGGAAGAAGCAAGGAAAAAAGCCATCGAGGCCATGAGTCGTATTATGCTACACCTGTATACCACGTTTAATAGGAGAATAGACTATATGTCTGCAGCAGTTGATTATGAACCCGGCACGACCGTAGCCTTCCAACTGAGCAGAGGGTGGTTTTCCTTCGCGAGCAAAATCACTCACTCTTGCGAACCCAATCTCTTAGTTTTGGGACTAAACGATCAAGTCGCTTTGGTCGCTCTACAACGCATCAAGAAAGGAGAAGAACTCACTATATCATATTTGTAAGAATTTGTTTATCTGTATCAGTTTCTTGACCATTGCCAAGTATTATTAGGGCTCCGTACCTCAAAAGGAAAAAACGGAACCCTTATAGAATCACTTTGTTGTCCGTCTGTCTGTCTATCAAGACCCTTTTTATCAGGAACGCGAGGTATGAAGCTGTATTCATATCAAATACTCAGGTCTACTGTCCCTTGGAGCTGTGAAAAAATCAAACTTCTAAGCCAACGCAATCAAAAGATACCTACATCTATTTATGCTGCAAATTTTCGACACTCGCAAGGGAATCAAAACCTACAGGGTACTTCCCGTGAACTCAGAATCTTGAAATTTGGTACGAAGCAACGTCTTATAGCACAGATAAAGGAAAAATTGCGAAGAGCATAAATTTCTAGTTACATCATATAATCATTTCATTTAGCAATAAAAATACCATAACTTTTACTTATATACCTAAAGGTTTGTACGGAACCCTCGATGCGCGAGTCCGACTCGCACTTGGGCGGTTTTTAATCCCTTATAGGCTAGCGTTTGACCACAATCTCACCTGATGGTAAGTGATGATTTGATCGAGGATGGTATCTCGCTATGCCTAGACAGTGACTGGCTCTCAAGGATAGCTGCCGGAACACACCAATTAGTGCTTGACGACAGACTTTTCTGCTTGGAAAGCTGACATGAGACAATGTCCTACCATGGATTTCATCACAATGTACATTTACCGGTAGCTCAAGCCCGTGTTATTCAATGACAGGAGACTTGAGGAGACTTCAAGCAGCCGGCCGGTCTAAAAATTTGTGCCATGGGTACCTTCACTATGACTCTTCCCCATCTGAAAACCGATGACCTAGTGCAGGGGTCGGCAACCTTTTGAGTCGAAAGAGTAAAAAATTACAATTTACAAAATTTCAAAGTTTTATAGAGCCTCAATATTTTTCTTGCCAACAAAAATCCTTAATGCTAACAATAATACCTATTGTACTATAAATATCGTATAGAAAACGCTATGCACGCGTTAAACCTTCCTAATCATCCCATAATTTACTCGTTTCAACTGTATAAATGTACCTTTGGAGGCTCATTAATAGCTCGATAGAAATGGCGCCTAATCCTCGTTAATCGATTCAGAACGTTTTTAAATGTTTTTTTTTTATTAATAATATTTGCGTATGCGAACTAAAGAGCCACATCTTAACATCCAAAGAGCCGCATGTGGGTCGCGAGCCGCAGGTTGCCTACCCCTGACCTAGTGTATTATATTATTCAAGAAATATTTATTAAGAGGCTGGGGTAGTCTGTGAAACGATCTATAGGCTGTCTCTGTTTAACTGGCAAACTGTGCCCATGCTTGATGCGATAGCACTACTGACCGAACAATCTATGATAGGTGCCGTAATACCAAAAATTATGAATGAAAATGTAATGTTTAGCCATTGTTTTTGCATTAATAGTACCTTGAAATGATAATCTATGTTCCTGTTGTAATGACAAAAGAAATGTGTTAGTTTTTAATACAAAACGAATAAGTTAAAGATGCGACATTTACGTCGTAATAATGTGTGAAAATCAATTTGTTTATATTTCGTTTTAGGTAATTAAATTGGAATAAAAACTATCCAGGAACCTAGATTAATATGTTTTTAGTCTGAATAACAGCACAGTATGGTGGTAATATGCTTGAATTATAAATAATTTCGGTATTACGATTGTATGGGCAAAACAACCTCCGCAGGTCCCTTAAGAGACTGGGTACATACAATATTTTATGCTAGTTGTTAGTGCAATACATTGTAATGTCAGTCTACCCACATCGGGCATTCAATGTTCAGTATTATTTGTCGTTGTCGTCTTAGTTCACTTTGAGGGTTCAAATACAAAAGCTGTCGTCAAAAATACTAAAAAATATGTTCCGGCAGTGATCCTTCAAAGCCTAGCGTGCTTACCATCCTCGACCACATCGTCATTTATCATCAAGTAGGTATTTGCTCTAACACTATCAGTCTAATCTCTCTCCGGGTAGCCTTAAAAAAAGTTACAGGGGACAATTAACTAGTTACAATTTATTAAGAAACAACTTGTCGTGTGTTCGTAACCCTAAATTGTCTATTTCTGTTTTAGGACTCACTTTTACAACGTTATGCTACCTCGAGATGAGGGAATCTTGTACCGACAACAACTGCTGGATATAGCTTTCAAAATCAAATGTGAATGTAGAGTATGCCTCCAGAACTGGGATTGTACAACAGCTGTATTGGCAACGCTATCACCTGGCCAAGAACGAGCGGTGAATAATTTACAGGCTCTGAACTCTGAAGACATCATTAAGCCTAAGGGTTTGATAGCTGTTGCTGAAGCACTTGATGCTCTCACGGGCTTAAATAACACAACTCAACACTTTATGGCCTTCCAAAAATTCAACATATCACTAACCTACTGTCAGTATCATAACAAACTTAATAAAGCTTATGGGTTAGGCTATGATCGTTAAGGCTCCTCACTGCACCCGCTCCGGCGCAGACGGACGGGGGGGAGTAGGAGGCAGTTCGCTCGCCTCCTCTCTCCTCTGTAGTGGGGTCACTGGTGGAGAGTCAGGGCACCTCTCCATCGGCTTGCACGGCCCCACACGTCTGGAGGGTGGCCTTGGTGAGCAAGATCACCCCTCCATGGGCGCAGTGGCCCGGAGCAGTTTGCATGCGGGCCTACCGCCGGGGCAAGATAGAGACTGCTAGCGCGACCGTACCCTAACTTGCCCCACCTCGGCGAGGGACTGCTCACGGGGGGTTTTTAGTGGGTTCGAGTCCCACATACCCCTTTCCTTCATCCCTGGAAAGGAATGCCAGGCATTTTACCCAAAAGGCTCCTTACTGCGCTTTAAATGTAACCTTTTCGAATTCAATACATACCTAATCTTTGGATATTTTCATAAGTGCCAGCACCGAGGCTAACTCCTGGTAGCCTAAAAGTTTCAAAGTTCCTACGTTGAAACTTGTTTTTCTCCATGATGGTGTCGACGCCGCGTCTACCGGGGACAATTTTTCCCATCGGCCCAGAACCGGTACTTTACCGATATTTTCGATTTCAATTCGTCACGGATGTTTTTTTTGTGTAGAATGTAGAAACCTTTGCGAGCTTAGATCGGATAAAGGATTCATCTATGACATAAATTAAGGTATATTGGTATGGTAATTATTATGTTATAAATACCTCACCAATATAATTATCTTAGTCGGTTTAAAATAAAGAATCCGTGACAGAACACGTCGCTAGGTACCGTGATGACTTCAGACAATCTAAATTCTAAATTACATTTTACAAGGCTTTGACTTATATATATATTTCTTCTAGACGATTTGTCCAAATTTAAATATCGAATTATCCTACTAATATTATAAATCCGAAAGTTTGTGTCTAAGTGTGTAAGTATGTTTGTTCCCTCTTCACGCTTTAACGGCTGAACGGATTTGGATGAAATTTGGAATATACATAGATTATACCTAAGATTAACACATAGGCTACCTTTTAACTTGATAATAGTGGGCGAAGCCGCGGGGCACGGTTAGTATCTATATAAAATACATATGATATACTAGCCGTGCCCCGCGGCTTCGCCCGCTATTATTATCAAGTTAAAAAGTAGCCTATGTGTTAATCCTAGGTATAATCTATGTACATTCCAAATTTCATCCAAATCCGTTCACCTGTTAAAGCGTGAAGAGGGAACAAAAAATCGTTTTAGGCGGGGATGAACCCGCGACCATAGGGTGTCATGCCTTATTGCTCATGATACCCTATGGTCGCGGGTTCAATCCCCGCCTCAAGCGATAATTTTTACTTTCTAAATTTATCATTAATTAGGTACTTATTAGTTGATAAGGCTAGATCAAGCCGTTCGACTGTGGATTGCGCTGCACGTGCATATAAAACACGCCAAAACTATTGCTTTCTTCCAAAATTAAGGTCAAGATGTACTACCTGTCAATTATAATATACATTTTTTTTTTTTTTTTTTTTTTTATTTGTGACAGGCTAGTGTTTGACCACTATCTCACCTGATGGTAAGTGACGATGTGATCGAAGCTGGTAAACACACTAGACCTGGAATACGCAGGCTCAGGAATACATAAATAAAAATAAAACAAAATTGCTAAAAAAATATATATTATCATTGCGTATTATCTTGCGTAAGAACGCAAGATGATAATAATATATTAAAAATGAATAATGATAATATATATTTTTTTAGAGTAATTTTTTTTTTTTGTTATTCAGCTCTGTGCGCCATTAGAAGCGCATGTTGTTGTTATGACGACCAGTTTTTTTTCCATCTACCTACTTTAGATAATTATTGTATTATTGTACCTTAGATACGGAAGACTTAGCATTCGTAACACAGGGCATAGCACGGATGCTAATGAACCTTGTGCTATTGAAATTGAAGTTTATTTTTTTAATAATCTTAAATAAGTTCTAATAAATAAGTCTTCCATCTTACAACATTACATATCTAAGATTATACCTAGAGTATAGCATAAGAAAATTTTAAATTTGAATTAGAATAAAGAAATATTTACTGTAGATCGTACTGGTATCGAAATTGTATGACATTCAAAAAAAAGTTGTGTTAAGTAAGTATTATATTTGGATGACTTAATTACATAGATAAATAAGATAATAAACATAGCAAATTAAGCCTTAAGTCTTAATTAGGACCTTGTTAGGTACGGTAGCGAGGTTGCAGTGTGATTAAAAGATGTTAATTGTTTATAATAACTATCACTGTTTATTGTTCATGTAAAATGTTCTTAAAGTATGTTCTTATGTTATATGTTAATGAATTGTTAATGTTAGGCTGAATGCACCCGTGTGCCGCGGTAGCCAAAAGTGCACTAAATCCAAAATAATAGATATTTAATTAGTTAGCTAATGCGACACGCGTCACGGTGCAAAGTGCTGTGTAAGGTGTTCGGGGCAGAGCTATTTTAGCCTTAGGTTTGTTCGGGATATAAATCCCGAACAGACTTAAGGCTAAAATAGCTCTGCCCCAAGACTGGGATCTATAGCTAGTCCTTTCGTAATATATCTGGTCTACGTGACCGTTACACACAGGCTAAGGTAAAACTCTTATTGGCACTCCATTGGAAAACGTCGTTGTAGTAATTCCTTATGGTAATTAAAAATAAAAATTTTAAATAATGTTAAATGCATTTAAGCAAGAAATGAACGAGTGCTTAACTAAGCAAAGGGAGCATGTGAATGTGATTGATATATGATCAACATTATCATTATTGCCAAATACCAGATAAAACTTTGTACTAAAATGACGGAGAAATTAAGAATGTGATCAACTATTAAAAAAACATCAGAAATGTTCCACTATCAGCTTTTTCGTTTTCCAGACGCCAAACCACCGAGTAAGTTGAAGCTTTTACCAAGTATCCGAACCGTATGAGACGAACATAGCGAAAAAGTAAGTGTGTGCTTGTTGAAGCGAGAAAATCTATCTGCGTTTTAAAATTCACAATGTCTCTTCCTAAGCCGTTTCAGAAGAGTACTCTTACTGGACAGTTTGTGTAATGATAACAGGATGGTGTACATATTGTTAACCAGTGTAATGTAACACACTAAATAAATACAGCTATAACACAAGCTATAACACACTAAATAATGCATATATGAATATACAATTACTATGGAATGTATAAATAGTAACTTCACTACGTATGTGAGTATCGGTAAACCCCCGCTAGTACATCAGATTGCAGTAACGTCTTTGGTGTTTAGAAGACATATAGTGCCATCTAATAGGTTCCACTGTAACGCATGAGACAACGGTCGTTACAAGGTATGAAACAAGAACTGATTGCATTCTTTGTATCTATTAAGACCAAGTACTTACTTAAAAGAAAAGACTTCGTTATTTCAGTTAGGTAGTCTGCAAATTAACTGCAAGGAATGGCAAGTGAAACAGATACCTTCAGTTACTAACTAGGCCGAAACCGTAAAGTTTAATATGCTTACCAGGTATTATTAGACTCCACCAATTTGCTTTTAGATTAGAGCGAATATTTTTGAGCCATATTTACTTCTTATACCCGGGCAAATACGTGGAGTTTAATATGTTAAACTTTAAATTTGAATTAGAATAAAGAAATATTTACTGTAGATCGTACTGGTATCGAAATTGTATGACATTAAAAAAAAAGTTGTGTTAAGTAAGTATTATATTTGGATGACTTAATTACATAGATAAATAAGATAATAAACATAGCAAATTAAGCCTTAGGTCTTAATTAGGACCTTGTTAGGTACGGTAGCGAGGTTGCAGTGTGAATAAAAGATGTTAATTGTTTATAATAACTATCACATATATGTTCATGTAAAATGTTCTTATGTTATATGTTAATGAATTGTTAATGTTAGGTTGAATGCACCCGTGTGCCGCGGTAGCCAAAAGTGCACTAAATCCAAAATAATTGATATTTAATTAGTTAGCTAATGCGACACGCGTCACGGTGCAAAGTGCTGTGTAAGGTGTTCGGGGCAGAGCTATTTTAGCCTTAGGTTTGTTCGGGATATAAATCCCGAACAGACTTAAGGCTAAAATAGCTCTGTAGCAGACTACGAAAGGTAGTCCATATCGTAGTGAAGATTGAGGTCTATTTTCGGTTTAGAAAAAGTATTAATGTAATACTACTTATTACCGACTTCACAAAAAGGAGGAAATACTTAATTCGACTCTTTTCTTTTCATGTGTGAACAGATTTTGATGATTTTTTTTTTCAATGCTGGTGCTTTCCCATTAGTCCCATTAAAATTTTATCAAGATCTGATCAGTAGTTTTTGAGTTATCGTGTAAATAATGCGTATTGAATACATTTAATTTGATCAAGGGTTCTGAAGATAAAGCTATATTTTTAAAGCTTTGTTTGCGTTTAATTATTATGTTGTATTTTTTCTCGTATGAATAAATCTCGTTTTATAAAAGAGATAAGCCTTTCATTGCAATTAATGTGTAGGTACCTCCTCGTTGTAAATTGAGCACAATGGAGAATATGCATTTTTTATCATGATTATATCATGACGATCATGACGACCCAGTTGGCGGACAAGTCTTTGCCCTCTGCGCTGTGGGTCCTGGGCTCGATTCCCGGTAGGAGCACAACCTTCCTTCTCAAGGGAGATTTGTGCTTCTGGTTCTGGGTGTGATTGAGTATGTGATATGTAAATGTTTCCGGCACCCACGGTACAAGTTTGAACTTAGTGTGGGGCTGTCAGTGTGAATGCGTTTGTTTGTTTGGTTGTTGTTTAAATGCTTTTATTGATTTTTTACTGTGGAAAATAAATATTCATTCATTGAAACATTACAAAACCTGTTGACTACCGCACCAGTGATATTTATTGTTTTTTGAACCGACTTCACAAAAAAGGAGGAGATTCTCAATTTTACAATTTTTATGTTATATTACTAAAAAATCAGTTTATTATTATGAAGGGAGTGATAAGTAGGTAATATCTATATAATTATATAAAAATCAATGCTACTTTTCGTTGTAATTTTATAACTCAAGAACGGGCTCACCTATCCAAACCAAATGTTTAGGCTTTGTTCGGACTATTTAGTAGATGGTTTATGTGAAGTTTGCACAAAATCGGTCGAGCGGTACTTCATTTATCACACCCGGGCGAAGCCGGGGCGGATCGCTAGTATATTATACTAGCGATCCGCCCCGTCTTCGCCCGGATGCAATTTCCGGTGGGTTAAAAAAAATACATATAAACCTTGGCCTGACAATTATTATGACGCACACAACAAAAAAGATTCAGCCAAATCAGTCGAGCCGTTTTCAATTTTTTTTGTGAGACTAATGCAGAACAATTGTTTTTTTTATAATTGAAAAATGTGATAAATGAAGAACCGCTCGACCGATTTTGTGCAAACTTCACATAAACCATCTACTAAATAGTCCGAACAAAGCCTAAACATAAGGTTTGGATAGGTGAGCCCGTTCTTGAGTTATAAAATAACAACGAAAAGTGCCATTGATTTTTATATATATAGATAAATACTCACAGAAAAACACTGTATAAAAAAAACTTAGATCATTTTCAAGTAGCATTTAACTATCTCAATTCTTATAAATTTTCTTTATTGTTAAACGACTTCAAAAAAAGGAGGTTCTCAATTCGACTGTTTTTTTATTACCTCAGAACTTTTTTCTAGGTGAACTGATTTTAATGATTCTTTTTTTATTTCTATGCTGTTGCTTCCCATTTAAATTTGATCAAGATCTGACCACTAGTTTTTGAGTTTTCCTAAATAATGCGTATTTAATTAATTTAATCTGATCAAGGGTTCCGAAGATAAAGCGGTGAAGTCGGTATTTTTAAGCTTTGCTTCCGTTTAAATTATTTTTCTCAAAAATACAATGAAAAGGTTGGACGTGGACGACACACAATTTTTTAAAAGTTGGAAATGAAAAACATCTGACCTGCTCGATTTTCCATAAACATTTTTTTGCATACAAATGATTCCAGGATCACTTATTCTACCCTTACAGGCGTATAAAATTTACGTCCATATTATATATTATATAGGGCAAGGTTTAAGTATATATACTAATACTAATATTACTAATATTATACAGCTGAAGTTTTTGTTTGTTTGTTTGTTTGAACGCGCTAATCTCAGGAACCGCTGGTCCGATTTGAAAAATTCTTTCAGTGTTGGATAGTACATATTTTGACTAACCTCGACGTTTCGGCAGGGTTGCACCGGCCGTGGTCACGAGACTGTCGTCATTTGAAAACAACAGCGCGAAAAGACACATCTCATATAAACATTATTGAAGTTCGCGAAATTTAAAAACAATAATCTACATAAAAACGCTTTCACACTAAGCTCGATGACTCGTGTCGTGGGTGCCGGAAACATCACACACAATCAAAACCAGGACCAGAAACACAAATTTTCCTTGGGGAGAAAACTTGTGTTCCCGCCGGGAATCGAACCCGATTGCTTCGAAGACGAGCGCTCAAGCCAACGGGCAGTTCAATATGACAATCGTTTTATCCAACAATTTTCATCTTCAACTTTCAGTTTGACTCCACGTACTACCAAAACTACCCCCTGGAATAAATTACATAACTCACCCTATTTATAGAAAGAGTATACGAATCTAAAAGAAAAAATAACATGCGCGGCAGTCTTTGGGGACTGCCGATAGAAGTGAAAACTATACCCTACTAATATTATAAATCCGAAAGTTTATGTGCAAGTATGTTTGTTCCCTGTTCACGCTTTAACGGCTGAACGAATTTGGATGAAATTTGAAATGTACATAGATTATACCTAGGATTAACATATAGGCTACTTTTTAACTTGATAATAGCGGGCGAAGCCGCGGGGCACGGCTAGTATATTATACATATATGTACACAGTATACCTACATAAATATAGCTCATGAAAAGTGTTCGATGACGATGACGCGAGTTCCATCAATTTTGTTCACCCAAAAAGTGCAATTAAAAAACAACAATTAAACACAAAAGACCCGTTATAAAAAGATTTATTAATTATCTCAAATATTACGTCATACGTAAAAGATATATCTTACAATAATAATTATAATCTTAACTTACATTGTCTAAAGTATATAGTATCAAAAACATAACAAGTTGTTTATAACTTTGGTATAAGGAAAATAATAATATACCTACGGTGAATTTCCGCTGTATTTTAACGCTTTAAGTGTATTAAACCCGCGTCAATAAGGAAAATAAGCTTTTATCAGTTGCAAATAAAAAAGGACCAGAGAACTTGTCAAGACGAATCAAACGAACCCAAACTTGATGAGTTCATCTTGTTTAGTTTAGAAGTTCCTATGGCCATCTTCCGTCTCCATTATGAAACAAGCTCCATGGTCCAATTCAATTATATGCATTGTATTGTCATCACAATTCAATTATATGCATTGTATTGTCATCACAATTCAATTATATGCATTGTATTGTCATCAAAGTACGCCAAGCTTGAGTTTTTTATTCAGACCAAAAAACCTTTTCTTTTTTTTAATCAATAGTAGTACAAAATCTGTACTACTATTGCCATCGTGCTGGCCCACGCTCCTTCAATTTTGAAACATCTCCTTTGCAAAGGAGATGTTTCAAAATTTAAGGAGCCTGGGCCAGCACGATGTACCATATACATACATATAGCTATACAATATAGTAACCGTTTTTGAATGTTGGTTTTCTTTACTTTTATTCCGTTTTAATGTACCTACATTCAAAATATCTTGGTACATCGATAGCAACACAACACAGTTACAAATGGCGGATCAATGATCATTTATTGTAAACAACATAGCAATTCTAAAATATTTGGGTTTCGTTATAATTATAATTGGACTATAGAATATGTTACTCGATTGAAACTCAGAACTGAGTGACATTCAGTATCTTCTTGTCACGACTGCCCCAAAAATAGTGTTAACATATTTAATAACTCACTAAATAATAATTTGAGGGTACATCTGTAATCTTCTGCAGATTAATATATTTGTAATTTTAAGAAATTGCAATATTTTTTCCCTATTTTTCTATGTATGGTACATAGTGCTGGCCCAAAATTAAACATCACCTTTGGTTAAGCCATTTCACAAAATGTGGGCGCTCGAGCCGTAATGTATGGCGCTTGCATTTAACTAAGTTCTGAAGATTGAATATTATAAAATAATTAGACATTTTAAAAAATTTGTTACATTATGTGACAATTCCAAAAAGTGATCTTTATTAAACAAATATAAAACAGTATGAAATCTTTTCCCAAGATAGTAAATTAGGCGCTCAAAATCTTCGATTATTCAATGAACGCGCGAAATGGCTCTTAAATATCTGACAAAATATTACATTTATATGAACGTATGTATCATAGGGCAATTAATTAGGCAAGGTAATTAGTAATATACAAGAAAAAAATCTCTCGGACCCTGATTCTTCTAGCCCTTATTTAGTTCTACGACTTTGTTTTGAATGCTATATTTTCCGTAATAATTAAGATGACGTATTCTATACACTCCATATTTAATAGTACTTGACACCTTAGACTTAACAGAAAAGAAAAAAAATACCTACATTAAAAATTATTTAAAAAATAATAAAATTAATTTGCAATAGCCGTACCAAGACAGACGTTGGTTTCAATGATTGCTCACTGGCTAAACGACAACAAAAAACCGGCCAAGTGCGAGTCGGACTCGCGCAAGAATGCTTCCGTACTATTATCTATAAAAACGACAAAAAAATCAAGTTTGTTGTATGGGAGCCCCCTTAAATATTTGTTTTATTTTAATTTAACAATTTATTTTTAAAGTGAATATATAACTAAATATTCTATTAATATTACAAGCGTCTACCTGTTGTCGTTATCAATATCTAAAAAAAAATCACGTCTGTTGTATAAGAGCCTCCCTTAAATATTTATTTTGTTCTGTTTTTGAGTATTTGTTGTTATAGCGGCAACAGAAACACATCATCTGTGAAAATGTCAACTGTCTAACTATCACGGTTCACGAGATACAGTCTGTTGACAGACGGACAGACAAAAAAAAAACAAAACAAACGCATCCACACTCACAGACAAACGGAAGGACAGCGCAGTTTTAGTAATAGGGTTACGTTTTACCTTTTGGGTACGGAACCTTAAAAAAAGCAACTTTAACCATCATAGGTTTTGTTTAGTTTGTGATGATGTTGACAGAAGACTAACAAAGCTGTAAATTTCATGTAGGCAGTATAGTGTTGTGTTGTATTGTTTAACCCTGTAAGGGCGTCGAGAGCAGCAGCAGCGGCTTTGAAATAATTCCCCACGTCTCCGCCAGTTAACGTGTTTAAAGTACCAAAAGCTCGTTGTTGGTCAGGTGTCAGGTTTGCCAAGACATGTGTTGTGGAATCCCACTTCTGAGTGCAAACTCTGCATTCACAGTGAATATAGAAATCTTCTAGAAGCACCGTTTGCCTGTACGTAGGGTGCTCCTGAGGAATCCGCGTCCTGTAAAAGTGTTCGCTGAAACAATAATTTGTTAGTTGAGAACATAATTTGTTAATTTAAATTAATAATTTGTTAGTAAAGAACATAATTTGTCTATAGAGAACAAGATTTGTTAGTTACTTGGATATATAATTTGTTATTAGAGAACATTTGTTAATTGAGAGCATAATTTGTTAATGGAGAACAATATTTGTTAATTGAGAATAATATTTGTTAATTGATAATATAGTTTGTTAATTGAGAAAATATTTTGACTAGCCCTGCGCCGCGGCTTTGCACGCGTTAATTACGTTAAAAAGTAGCCTATGTGTTATCACAACCGGAACCATAAGCACAAATTTCCCTTGGGGAGAGAACGTGTTCCCGCTGGGAAACGAACACGATACGCCTTAAAAGGCGAACGCGCACCAAAGCCAAAGGGTTCAAATGTAATGTTATGTAAACAATTCTTACGTATAATTTATAGTGAGCTCGTCGCCATCTTTAATTCGCTGTAGCGCGACTAAAGCTACTTGATCGTTGAGCCCCAAAACCAACAAGTTGGGCTCGCACGAGTGTGCCAACTTGCTCGTGAAAGAAAACCACCCTTCGCTCATTTGGAAGCTGAACTGTTCTCGAGGATGTAGATTAAACGAAACGGATCTCATGGCGATTCTCTTATTGAATGTCATGTACAGATGCAGCATGATTCGACTCAAGCTGTCGATGGCCTTCTTTCTTTCTTCTTCCTCTGTGGATATAACGAAAAAAATGTTATACAGCTCTATAGACACTCCCTGGGGCAGTGAGACCCCTGATCCTCGGTTTGCCCTTATTATGCTGTCCGAGGGTGGAGGCGCAAGAGCTAACTTTCTAAGCTGCAAGGGTGGAAGTGATAAAGGGCATACCGTCGGGAGTAGCGTTTAGTGAAACTGCAGCAACACCTCTCAACATCCTTTAGTCATCCACACTAACGTTGCTCCCTTTGTCGCCAATGCAGGCGGCCCTTATGGGAAGCTCGTTCAGTGGGTGGCAAGTCATAACCTGCCTACATATTTTAAATGAGGCGGAATTGGTAGATGCTTTAGGCTCATGTCATAAATTTTATAAATCATTAAATATACAATGCAATACTCTAAGTTTTTACTCGCATCAGTCACAGTTGTTATCAACCCAATATCACCCATCCCCTAGTGCAGGGGTCGGCAACCTGCGGCTCGCGAGCCACATGCGGCTCTTTGGATGTGAAACTGCGGCTCTTTAGTTCCATACGCAAATATTATTTATTTCATTAAAAAATATAAAACATTTAAAAATCGTTCTGAATCGATAAACGAGGATTAGGCACCATTTATATCTCTCAGCCACTTGTGCTGTACTCGCTTTTCAACGCACCCCTCCCCCGTGACAAAATTTTTTGTAGCTCTTTAAAAACTTTGAAATTTTGTAAATTGTAATTTTTTACTCTTCCAAATCAAAAGGTTGGCGATCCCTGCCCTAGTGCATAGTTAATAATCTATAATTATTGTAAAGGCGTGTGCAAGCATAAACGGCATCAACTTCTAACATAAGATATGTCCGTCGTATGTTTGGACACGCCTGATATGTTATTATTAATATGTTATTATACCAAAGGGCCTCTTAGCGTTGGCTACGGTTCCGCTAATGTCCCCGACACAGACCCGTGAGATAAAATAAATACTTGGATTATATTTTATTATTAAAATGATATTTCAGGCAATTTAGAAAACAATACGTGATTCTATGCCCGTCTATATGTACATGTATAAAAATAAATTGACGTTTGTTAGTCTCACAAAAATTAGATTTTCAAGCATTTTCGGAGGAGGTTTTCAATTCGACTGTTTTTTTACGTAAGTTACGCGATAATTCCGCCAATTATGAATTGATTTTGATGATTCTATTTTTGTTTGGTCGATCATACTTCAGAGGTATAATTAGGTATAATTTGGGAGTCTTCAAATCTAAGAGTGAATAGGTATCTAGCAAGCATGTTTATTTTTCATTAGCCGCATCATCACTTTCCACCAGGTGAGAAAGTGGTCAAATGCTTGCCTATTCCGCATTAAAAAAAACATTTATTGAAGGTAGGTAAGTATCTAGCATTCTCGTAAGTCATGAACAGCTGTGACCTCTCGTGACCTCTCGTCACATGTTAGTCAATGATTCCGTAGCACTTAGCACTCGTATCCGTTATAAGCTATTATTGTAGCAGTTGTCTAAGAGTTGCCATAGTTAACTTGAAAGTTACTACTAAACTGTCTGCCCCACAATTTATTTAACAGTAAGAAACAACAAAGATTTTATTTAAACAAAAAAAAATTTTTTTTTTCTGCCCAATTGTCGATTCTAAACCACACCCTGCAGGAATGCTAAGCAATGACGGTATATGTATAGTATAGATAGGTATAGTCGGTTTTTTTAAGCTTTGTTTGTGTTTAAATTATACTGCAGTGATTTTGGTGATAAAATTGCTTCAGAACCATTTTAAAATGTTACCTTCTGGAATATAGCCTGGCACTCTGGATAAGCAGTCCACAATGACAGCCACTGTCAGATTCCCATTCCATTTCCTCTTGCCACTGACTGTACCTCGGTCGTCATAACAGAGAATAGAAGCTGGTATACTTGCATCAAATGCATCTTTAACAGAACTCTCCAATAATCTGGCGTAGCCCATATCTTTGGAGACGACACTGAAACCAAGAAATCGTCAATTTGGAGCCCTGATGCGTTGTAATCTCTACATAGTATCTGTCTGTCTGTTTATCCGGTAAGCTCAAGTCAGATCCTGTATGGAAGACTGCAGTCACCTCTAGGATGGCTCAGCCAAATACCAGCTTCAGGCTTTGGATTCAATTGAAAAGCGAGCTAACTTAGGCCTCTTCAAGTCAAGAGTGAGCAGGTACTTTCAAGGCAAGCATGTCCCACCGTCCCATTGTCGCTTTCCATCAGGTGAGATGGCGGTCAAATGCTAGCCTATTGCTGACTTATAAGAGATTTAACATCTAAAATAGCAGGGTGATGAGTGCAGTGCATCGAGTTCAAATTATATACCGTCCGGGGTAAGTAGTGCACAATACTGCAGGGGGTGGTTTGGAATCGATAAAGGAGCAAATGACTGGCCTGCTGGCAGTTCTGTAGTAATTGTCAAGTAAAGTATGGCCCTCCGTAGACAGTAGACGCTACAACAATAGCTTCCAGAGTAGGTGAGTGCTACGAGTGCTACGGGGTCATTGAACTAACATGTGACGAGAGGTCACACTGAAAGGCGGTTCGGGAATTACGAGAACCAATGTTTCACGTGAAGCAAACCACACCTATATAATTCTAAATACTTGTCTTCAGTAAGTAATTAGGTAGGTACCTACTACCTGGTCATGGTCGTCACATGTTAGATCAATGACCCCGTAGCACTCGTAGCACTCACCTACTCTGGAAGCTATTGTTGTAGCGGCTGTCTACGGACTACTTTACTTGACAATTATTACTGAAATGCCAGCAGGCCAGTCGAAAAAAAAAAAATTTTTTTTTTTTTTTAATTTGCTCCTTTATCGATTCCAAACCAACCCCTGCAGTATTGTGCACTACTTACCCCGGACGGTATATAAGTAAAAATGTCAGGTGGTACTGAGCTGTACTGGGAACTGAATGCTTACCATCAGGCGAACAATGTAATGTGATAGTGGAATGTATTACCTACTACTTTAAAAAACAAAGTGTCTTCCCTTAATAGAAACATTAAGAAAAGTGACAATGGACACATTCTTAGTTATTGATGACTTTATCTTATTTAAATTAAAATTACTCATTAGCCAAATACAGGCTAGATTGTAATAAAATTAGGAGACACGCTTATGTATGTCTCCTAGAAAAGGAAAAAAAAATGTTTTATTATGAATTAGTATCTAGAGTAGTGTGAATATTAATGTACTATGTTTTTTATTTTTTATTGTACATCACCATGGTCCATTCAAAAGTTGACTGGATTGCTTTAAGCGATAAGACTGCCATTTTTCTACCTCAATTTTTGTTTGTTTTGTTTTTTTACAAACGCATTCTCACTCACAGCCCCAAACTAAGTTCAAAGATTTATATCGTAGGTGCTGGAAACATTTACATATCACACCCAGAACCAGAAGCACAAATCTCCCTTGGGGAGGAAAATTGTGCTTCTGCCGGGAATCGAACCCAGGACCCACGGCACAGAGGACAGAGACTTGCACACCACGCCAACTGGGTCGTCACAATGAATATAATATATTATTTATCATACAATAAAACATGTTGTTTTGTATTGTGTTTGGTTGGTCCCATAAAAATTTAATAAAGACCAAAGTCAAATAAATATTGTTACTTCAGTTCGTCCCATCCGAGTTGTAGAGACATCTTAATAGCAGCTCTGGTCGTGAGTATATCGACTGATTTCTTATATATCACTTTGTCGTTTCCAGATTCGTCAGTGCCAGCGAAGTAGCCCATGATCTGACACTCAATATGGTGATATTCGTCTAAACATTTCTTCATGCAATCTTTTGAGCAGAACAAGGCCTGACATCCTTCGCAGGGATAGTGGATAAAGTTGGTCTCATGGCAATAATAGCAGCTTGTGAACATATTTTCTGGAGATAGTGTACTCACATATGCACGTTCTATAGCCACTATAGTACCAGCTTTGATATCCCTTGCCGCTACTACCCTCTTTAGTCCATCAATGTTTTCAACGCAGACATCTTCACTGGCACAAGGAATTTCAGCATTCCTTGGCACATCAAAATCCATGTAATCTCTGAGAAATTCATTTGATTGCATCTTTAAATCTGTATTCATTTCGTTGAGGCTGTCGAGATTGGATTTGTTTCGTCTCTCTCTAAGTTTTACCGTCAAGGATTCTATTTTTGGTACTCCGGTCATTGTTAACACTTCATATGCGTTGAGGTTATCTTGGCACCCATTGTATGCTTTAATTGTGAACATCACAGCTGAAATATTGGAATACGCTAGGAGTAATTCTTCAGAGTTTTTTGGTGCAGTAGCCAGTGCTTTTTTGTAGTGAATTATAGCAGATTTAAGATCACCATTCCTATAAAGAGTGTTGCCAGCTTCCCTTAGACTTTTAGACAGTTCTTGGGATTTCAGGGGTGAAATCGGGAAAGGTATCTGTTGTTCTCTTTCTAAAGCCGCTATTGCTGACCGTACAACATCTGCTAAGTCGTCATTCTTTAGACTGTCAATAAAATCAAAGATTTCGATTTCATTTTCCAATAATAAAGAATTTTCTTCACATAAAGACATTGTAGGTACAAGATTGGAACTCTGGAATTAATATTCAAGCTTTAATCAAGGAGGTAGGATTTTATACCGATGTTTAGAATGAAGTATCTCTGCAAAATGGCTGTAGATGAATATGTTGCTGGCCAGTGTGAACATGATACACATAAAACATGGACATAAAAAAATTCTGATATAATACCGCATACAAAATGGGTGATGCATCCTAGGCACACAAACACATTCACACTTACACTCACAGCCCCACCCTAAATTTAAAGACTTGTATCGTGGGTGCCGGAAACATTTACATCACACACTCAGAAGCTCAAATAACCCTTGGGAAGGAAGTAGTGATTCTGCCGGGAATCGAACGGGAATCGAGGGCGGAGAACTGCCCACTGCGCCAACTGGGTCGTTAACAAAGGCCGACAATCGGCGCCAATACACATAGCCATTTAGTTGTCTATGACAGTTTGCAGCAAGCACGACGCACAACACCCATTTGCAAGAATTGCAAGCTTCACCTCCCGGCAGGGTGTAATAGTATTCTGTGAGCTCCAACCATGATTGGATGAGATTAGGATGGATGTACCGGTCCCAAACCAGGTACCTGTGGTTGACCACTCTCCTAATCAATTGAATAAATTAAGAAATGGCGAGTATTTTTGGAGAATACAGTCGTTTCTTTATGTTGCCTAGACTGTTACCAACCCTCCGAAAATATTTTTTGCGACAGTGAACGAAAAATATCGCTACCTTGCTATTTTTGTCAGACCAATGTCTCGTTCACTTGCCTTCCGGCCGCCATCACAGTTAGAATTGCACGCCGACATGGTAAGTTAAATCTTTTAAAATCACCTATTATTTCCTAATTACTGTCATCAAGTTGTATTATTTAAAAAGCAATAAGTTTATATAAGTGCCATGACCTATTATTTTTAATAAATTATGACAGAATCAAGTTTATTTCTAGGTGGTTAACTATTGCAACACACCTTGTACTGGGTTCCTATTGTTGACCAACTGGTTTGCTATTGGTTTTCTGTGATGTTATCTTTCTTTTCTTTTTTTTCATAGCGATGCTTTTGTTTGGCAATTTAGAGCTTTAATCCTATCATCAAAATCGTTTTATGCAGTGTGACCCAATAATTGACCACTGGTTTACTATTGATACACAGTATTAAAAAAGTGTTCCAATGGATGACCAGATTAGAGTTTTAACTTTGTTTTTCGTTGTTTTAGATTGAAGATGCCCCCAAAAAAGATATATAATTTTCAAATATACAGAGGAAGATCTGCTGAAGTGTCTCGACGAAATTAGTAATGGTGAAATTAGTAAATTAAAAAACCTACAAGTCTTGAAGATAGCTTAGACGTAGGATCTTATGTCATTGTGAAGTATGAGGGTGAATACGTCCCTGGGCAAATCAAAAATATTGATGGATGTCACGCTGAAGTCTACTACCAACTACTTTCAAATGGCCTGAAAAAGAAGATACCATATGGTATAACCCTGACAGCATCGTTGAAGTTATAAAAGCACCTGTTGCTATAAATACCAGAGGTTCCTACAAGGTTGAAATGATGGCCAAATTTTTGCAATGGATATAAGATGAGATTCTATTGGTATAACCAAATGTTACATTTTTTTAAAGAATTTTTATTAGTTTTAGGGTTTCGAGATAAGATTTTATAAAATTTGCCTTCTTCAATATCATGACACTGATTAATTTTATTCTAAGGTACCTACTTGACTGTGATAGGTGATACTGATAATTTAAGTGCAAAGTTATGTTTCTATTGTAGTTTGATCAATAAGTGTTTGTAGTTTGTATTCTCATTACTAGGTAGTATGATTATTACTGCTCATACTACCTACGTATGTAAAGTTTATCTTGACTTACAATCAAATTTTAATGGCACAGTCAAATGCCATTAAAATTTGATTGTAAGTCAAGATAAACTTTACGTCAATACATTAAAGTCAATTTGTGTATCAAAATAACGTTTTATTTTCAGTTTTCAGCAACCTTCTTTTCATTAGTTTTCAGTGGTCAACTATTGGTGAAAAAAAGTGGTAATTTATTGGAGCCCACTGGTCAAACTAGGGCACATTCCTGTTTTTGGTTTTGTTCAAGAAATATACATACATATAAAAAACTTGAATATTTGGATTCAAATAATGTATCAATATTGAAGCGTTAGTAAACAATAAACAACTTAGAAAATACATTTCTACGTTAAAACTACATAATACCGGTTTAGAGCATTTCAAAGTCAAAATTTGTCCTTAACTGGTTTGGGAATGGTACACCCATCCTATGTCCAAATTTTTCAAAGTCCTGTTTTAAGTCCTTTACGCTGTTGCTGTGAGGCAAAGCCACAACTCCTTCAATTTAAAATTGTATAAATGCAGCTTTGTACCACACCGAAAAAAGCAATAATTTATAATACCTTAAATTAAATTTTAATTAATATGCATACAAACGCTTTTAAACTTCAAAATATAATTTCTAGGTAGAATTCATTCTTGCATGTTTCACCGACAACATTAATTATATAATGATAACTAAAATGAAACAAAACAATACAAAATAATTATTCAAATAACACACCTTTGTCAGTAATCAACGCGCCGAAAACACTACCGTATAATAAGTATTTCTTATTCAAACTCAGTAATATAATGTCATTGCCAATGACTCACCTAAATAACATAGTTAATTAGTTATAAAGATATTGTAATAATACATAGAGGAACTTTTTATACCGGAAAGGTAAATATCGCGGGAGACGTTAATATACGACCCGAGTTTGCACAGCCAATAATGCACACCCTGATAATTCTGTGATATGGATGCGAAATAGCAAGCTGTGCATTATCGGGTCGCCAATTATTGCTGTACATTATCAGCTTGTGCTAATATTTTCCGACCTGTATTGTACGGCCAGTATTGCACGACCTGATATTTCGTATACATTGAATTAAAATATTGGTTGCGTTTTCCTGGCTGAGTATTGTCGGGTGTACAAAATCGGACCGTGTTGTTATTTAACATCCAATAATGTACGGCCCGTATTACATAACCTGATTATTGCCAACCATCTCATGGAATACTGGTTGCGAATTATTAGCCTTACATTATCAGGCCGTGCATTATTGGTCGTACAATATAGGGACTCAATATCTCAATTATCTACGCTCAATTGCTCATTGGCCAACTGTCATATACAGGGCCTTGTGTTACATATACAGGGCCTTGTGTTACAGTTACAGGAAACGATAATGTACAACCCGATATTTCACGGCTCGATTTTGTACAGCCCAAAATGCACACACTGATAATTAATGTACATAGATTCAAAATATCATGGCATACATTCTCGGATCGCCAATTATTGCCTGTAAAAAACCGGTCCGTATTGATAATGTACGGCCAATAATTTGTGTCAATAATGAGGATGAATTCAAATATTGTTTGTGTTTTCCTGGCTACGTATTATCGGCTGTACAGAATCGGTCCGTGTTTTTATTTCACATCCAATAATGTACGGCCCGTATCGCACTACCTGATAATTGGAAGCCACATCGGGGATTACCGGTTACGAATTATTGACCGTACAATATCAGACCGTGCATTATTGGTCGTACAATATAGGGACTCAAAGTTACGACTTATCGGCACCGGGTAGAGTATATTCTTTTCTATGGGCACCGGCCCCTCTGGCCCCCTATTATGTATCTATGTTGCACGCGGTTTCTATGTTTTTTCTACCATCTACCACGGTAGAAAGAACAAGTGGTTTGCAATTAATTTACTTATATTGTCTTGTTTATTCTTGTATACATCTTGATATTTCTAGGCATTTTGTAATTATTCTTGTGTGGTTTTTCGTAACAACTTACTGTAAATAATAATTATTATTGTATGTCCGAAATGGGCAAACTGTTGTGACAACCTTTACACAGTTCTACATTAAAGTTTATTTTGATTTTGAAAAATTAATAAAACCGACATTCAGTCAAAACATTGACAAAAAGTTATAAAACACAATCAAAGAAAACACGCAAATGTACAAATGTTTCTGCCCTTTGCATTATACGCGGTGGGTAAAATGCTCCAGGATAGATCTAAAATAATATATTTAAACGAGCAATTCTTGTATATATATATATGTGTGTGTAATCAGGATCTCGGAAACGGCTCCAACGATTTTCATGAAAGTAACCGGGCTTAAGAAACTATCAGCGCCATCTATTACGCCATGACCGATGTATATACCAAAGATATTGTAATCACTCCGTTTAAACTAAGCATATTCAAATAGGATAAGGAACCAATCATGTTTGCCATTTTGCGATCCAGATGAAAGGTTTTTTATTTTAATTTTGGCTTCGCAATCTTTTCATTTCGCCAGTGTCAAGTTATAATATATTTCAAGTGCAATTCATATTAAAAGTCCTAGTCACAGGCCAAGTAACAATCAAGGTCCAGTCGTAGTCGTCATGCCCTATATGGTCGTATTATTGTGCCCTATTGTAGTAGAAACTTTACAAGAACTTCTATGGCAGTTTTGGAGCGAAGGAGAAAATCACGTTTTTTAACTTTGAATGATTTGCCTACACTTATGCACGTTTACTAAGTACTAACGATTAATAATCAACCATTATTCCAGGTTTTACAAATACAACAGTGGCAATTTTTTAAATTTCGCGGCAAAAGTAGAGAGGTTACTGAACTACCTCTCGCACAGATAAACTAGTTTTAATAAAGCAGTCCGACTGCGATTTTGGCGCGAAATCGATTAACCAATAACAGCGCAAGGTTTTACTTTTCTACTAGGCATTGGTTAGCTAGTCGTCGTTTCCCGCGCTTCTAAAATTGGGCAGTCAGTTTGCACAGGTACATCGGGAAGGTTACTATGGAAATAAAACAATTGTTCTATACAAACCACACATTTTTATTGTAGTTTTATTTTTTATAATAATAATAGTAACTCCTACATTTCATGACTGTGAGATCGCCAACAGAATAAAATAAGGGCATATTTCTGCAAGCGGTTTTAAGTGAAAAATAACGTACATAACAGTAAACAAAATAAAGTTTGTGTATATTATTCGTGTAAAAATAACAGAAATTTATTTTATTCACGTTTAATAACGAGTGATTTCAAAGTTTATATTATAAACCGCAAACTAAAAGAAGTATCTAATTTTAGTAAATGGAAGCCAGTGTTATATATTTAAAAAAGTTACATAAATACATTAAAACTTATATTTAATTAATAAAACTTAACTTAGTCTAAGCGATGTGATGTCAACTTCCTTGATAATATTAAAAAATTTAAATATATTTTAATATCTTAAAAATATTATTTTTATGTTGGAGAAATGGCCGCCAGTCTGAAGTGGAACTGGGCTGGTCACCATTCCGGGTGAAAAGTGGTCTAAAACAACCACATAATGGGTTCCATTGAATCGAAAAAGAGGTCGCGTCAGGCCCAAGAGGATGGCGGTATGAGCTCGATTCTTATTGGAAAGACTGGACAGACAAAGCACAAAACCGTAAAGACTTTGCCCTGCAGGGGACAGTCATGGCTAATAATAATAATAGTTCGTAAACGGATAACTAATAATATACTGTACTGACTCAAAAAACTAAGGCTAGCCTTTATAATAGATAATAAAAAATATCCTCTCTTATCTCCTCCTCTCCAATCTCATCCTCTCCTATAAAATATATCTCTGAAAACTAGGTAGTGTGTGAAAACATAAGCATTTATATTATGTTCATGTAACCATTATAAGTTTTTACCACTTATGCTACCATGGTTACTTTCGCTATACATTTTTGTATCAATACGGTATATTTACCAAGTATTTCGTTTGTTTGTTTTGAGTTTCCAATATTTCAGATGTCACGTAAACAAAAAAAGAAAGTTACAAAAACTGTGAAATTTAAAATTCATCTATTTCTTAAATTATTAATGTATCTACTAATTAATCAATTTTAAAATGGATAATGAATTTAGCTAATCTACATTAAAAATTACAATGTTAATATAATAATATTATAGTAGGTAATTATTTTAAATTATTGATTACTTTGGGTATGTGTGGAAGAGGGATGTATTATGGGATATGGAATGTATAATATAGTGTATATGTGTGTGCGTGTGTGTATTAGATAGGACACAATCTTCTATGTTAGTTGCAACTGGGGTAATAGTGTAAAAGTAAAGTGTAATTGTAAATTCCGGTTTAATGGCTTTGTAAAGAGACTAACTGGCTATAAGCTTAGATGGATCACAATTTTTAACCGACTTCAAAAAAAGGAGGAGATTCTCGATATATTTTCTTATTATGTGAGTTTATTCATGACTTATTTCTAGGTGAACCGATTTTGAAGATTCAAATTTTATTTGAAAGCTGGTGCTCCCCATGTGGTCCCATCGTGGTCAATTTTATCAAGATCTGACCAGTAGTTTTTGAGTTATCCTCAATAACGGGCATTCAATTTATTATCAAGGGTTCCGAAGACAAAGATGTGAAGTCATTTTTTTTTAGCTTTGCTTGCGTTTAGACAGACAGCCATATGAAGTGTACGCAATAAAAACATTTTCCGCGGAGTCACTGTAGCATATTTTGCTGTGACTCGATGGCAACAGAATATGTCACACGCAGAAAACAAAATTATTGTATAGAATATATGTCACACGGAGAAAACAAAATTGTAGTGAATAATATCATATGTAACGCAGAGAAAACAAAGTTGTTGTAAAGAATATAATATGTCACACGGAGAAAACAAAATTGTTGTGAATGTCACACAGAGAAAACAAAATTGTTGCAAAGAACATATGTCACGCGGAGAAAACAAAATTGTTGTAAATAATATAATATGTTACGCAGAGAAAACAAAATTGTTGTAAAGAATATAATGTCACGCGGAGAAAACATAATTGTTTTAAAGAATATAATATGTTACGCGGAGAAAACAAAATTGTTGCAAAGAACATATGTCACGCGGAGAAAACAAAATTGTTTAAATAATATAATATGTTACGCAGAGAAAACAAGATTGTTGTAAAGAATATAATGTCCCGCGGAGAAAACATAATTGTTGTAAATAATATAATATGTTACGCGGAGAAAACAAAATTGTTGTGAATGTCACACAGAGAAAACAACATTTTTGCAAAGAATAAATGTCATGCGGAGAAAACAAAATTGTTGTAAAGCAATGGTACAACAATTTTTATTTTCAAAGATTTCTTGTAAAAATATATTATTAAGAAAGTTGAAAACACAGCGTGTATCTATACAAAATACCTAATTTTATACGTCTGGATAATAACTATTACTCCATGATACTGGATTCAGAACAATCAATAAAATATAACGTGTGATGATTACTATTGTATACATTTCTTGATTCTTACTCTAATGATGTATAAATAAATACGACAGAGAACAATGTATATCTATGTAAATTATATACGATATCATTATCAAACGTTGATATTTACACTAATATATCAGTAATATGAAATTTTAGTGACACAAGCATCGAACTACAAACAAATGGACCTCGGGTATAACACAAACTTCACAAATGTACTGATTAATCTATACAAACGTGGATACATTTATATGTCTATAAACAAACTGAAGATAAAGATCATTTTTATTTGTAAAAACATGCGACTGCATACACATTTAAGGATAAAAAATATGCATGCAGGTTGGTAACGATTCGATTGTGTTTGTACATGTCTTTGCCTGAAAAGTACAAATTTAGTTTTGCCTAAACTGGCCATTGACAATAAAATATAATTTACATTTCCACAATAGGATGGGATGAAACAATGGCCTCGATTCTGATGTACACTCACTAAATTAAATTTAAACTATCCCTGTCTCTTACAAAATAGAAAGACAAGACAGAGATAGCATACATTTTAGAGCTGTCAAGCTAGTTATCATTTAAAATATGAACAGCAGAAAGACGCGTGTTTTTAGTCAACACCAATAACATACTCGACTAAGCTTGCATAGACATCTAAGTTCTGACTAACTTAACAGCACAGCAGTATGCTATCTCTGTCTTGTATTCCTATTTTGTAAAAGACAGGAATGGTTAATTTAATTTAGTGTGTGACATCAGAATCGAGGCCAATATATGTCTAATCTCCATTAATACAGAACTCGCTTTTGTTTGCAACAATTTATCAGCGGGACGCAGATTCGTCTGCGGTCGGCTATTTTTACCTTACGAAGTGTTTACTAAAGCAGGATTGTCGCTTATATTTCGTTTTGTCGCCTATGTTCCGTGAACACGACGCGGACCCGAAATCCAAGCATTTATAGATCGATGGTCATAAGTATGAAACGTGGAATAAGATACGATACATATATAAAACACATACTTCTCTACTAGAGGTAACACTACACTTAACTTATGAAGCTTTTTTGGTATAATTAAATACCAGTGCTGTTTGGTTTCTATTTTTACTTCCTTTTCAACGGCGTTATTTTTTTAAATATTAAATTAATACCAATTATTTACAGCTGAAGAAAGCTAACAAGCGACCTCACTACAACATTACGTCACACCGATACCAACGTTTCTCTAGCACCATACCTTGATATTACATTTAAATAAGATGGGTGTATATTTTACTACCAACCTCAATATATTTCCAAAATACACACGGAGCGAGCCCGTCGCTGTCATATTTGTTATGTACTCAGCTTTAGCGCTTTTCGCTTTTCTTTTCGCTGATTATAGAGCGTATGCCATAGCACATAGGGACGCGTTTAGCGGTGTAAAAATATGTCACGCGTGCCATACTTTTTTTTCAGTGTTTCGTTCTCAAAAAGTAAGATATATATCAAATTTTTGGCTGAATAATAACTTTGTTTTTTTATGTAATTGTGAGACGAGACGAGCAAGTCGCTCGTCTGATGGTAAGTCGTCACGCTTGCCCAATTCAGTACCAACCAAAGTTTTGAAGTTATTCAGATCAAAACCCTGCGCTGCCCGGCAGCACTGCGCCCGTCAACCTTAGATATTAGCTGTTGAATCTCTTTAAGGGCTAAAATTTAACTGGAAACATTGCCCTTCAATCCGGAATACAGTAATGTTTGCACACTACTTCTGGCGGTTGAAGGTTTGGCAATGTGTGGTACTGCCCCAGACGGACTCTGCATTGACAAAATTGCAAAAAATTGCTACACGTGACAAGCTAGAATTTCAGCGCTTTGAAGCATTTTTTAAAGAGAAACTTCTTTTAGGACGGTTTGAATTGGTTTTTATGAAACGAAAAAGTGTAACATAAAGTTCATTTCTAACCCGAGTGAACTCATTTTTACCAACAACATTATGAAATATTATCATGCCAGTCGAGTAAGATCGAAATTTGTTTTTATAATGATTGATTTTTGCTTAATAACAAACTCTACAAACAGGGTTTTAGTAAAACATGCACCCACCTGACACTTTTCCATTCGAGTCAACGGCATTATCAATAGGTCCCGCCTTTTTATACAAAACATCACATAATCATAATAAAAACAACGAAATATAGTAATCAAGTAATTGTCGGTCTTTACCGTACTTTTTTTTTTTTAAATAAAACAAACATTCACAATATACGTCAGTCTAAATTACAATAACATGAATTAAAATGCCGTTAACGTACCTACACCATCTATAAACACGATCCACCAATATATACCTTTTACTTTTAACCAAAATAACTTCTCATTAACTTATACAAGTTTATAATTATGTGGCTTTAGTCCACTAAGTGCTTTTAATGTAAAAACATAAGGACAATGGAATCCAACATGGCGTCACTCTCAAGTCCGAATTCTTGTTTCAAAAGGCTTGTGTTTAAACACCGCCCCAAAAAAGTACCTATTTTACTACCAAACAAATTCTAAACGGTTACCAAAATGGATAAATGGTCACCAAATTACGTTTCCTAAAATATTATGTTTTTTTTTTCATATTATAAATATTTTTGTATTAATTATTTAAAAAAAAATAACCTTAACCTACTGTTATCCGATTCGGTTCTGTCACAGGAAATTTAAATTTAGTAAACGTAATTTGATGACCATTTATCCATTTTGGTAACCGTTTAGAATTTTTGGTGGCCGTCTAAATTATACCGAGACCGCCCATGTAATAAAGGTAGCCATGGACGCCATTTTGTATAGCATAGCCCAGCTTGCATTTTTTCGAAGTGAAACTTTTACGGTTTTGAAATTTAGATGGGGGAATGACGAAAAGTGGATCACTGTGATGAATAATTAAAAATATTAAAACATTTCCCTGCAATACAGAAAATTCACTTCTATCGTGTGACTTTACGATTTTATTTTATTTTTACTTAGATTTAAAACTAGAGAGTGGCCCATGTTGCCATTGCCACTTGTACCATCGAGTTACATTGTTTTTCTAAGAGTCGGTAATATAATAACACCGGGTGTGTATATAAACCGTAAAATAACTCAATAATCAAAGTCTACTAATTAATTAATATTATGTTTTAATCAATGTCAGGCTCAACGTAAGATAACTAGGATTTGACAATAGTAGAGCTAATATTTAGAGGTAACAGTAATGCAATAATACGAATTAACCAAATAATTAATGAAAAAGGTATTGTAGTATGTGTTTTTGACGTGATAACGTCTTATAAATCGATGAACACCGGCTGCACGCACGAAAAAATGTCACGTTCCGCTTGAGCCTGAGCGTGCAAGCGAGAGCGCGGAACAAGCGATAGAGAGGCACGATAGACCTTAGAGTCGTCTTGTACACATTTATCTCTCTTCTCGCGTGACGTCAGAGCTAGCAATAAGAATAGTTCTGCTATTTGAACGTTTTGTAATTACCAATATAATGATAATTCAGTGATAATAACTCAATTCATAAAAGTATGCAAAATTTCTTCATTGTTTCATTATGACGTTATCACGTAAAACTACCTTCCGTAAACCGACTTTACAGACAACCAATTTTTTTCCTATTATCTATTATCCAAAATTGGAAATCGTTAGGTTTGTGTCACTAAGTTAAACATGTTATAAATAAATCATCCTTGTACTATCTGTAATCGGTGTTTTAATTACGCCAGTTTTCATTACGTAATAAAATATCAACTGTAGGTAAAACAAGAATCGATTTATTTTATACCGTGGGTAGTTTACCTCAATTTATATACATGACAACAACAAATGTAACCCAATGGCAAAGCGTTTAGACGCAGAATGTCCAGCGGTCGCAAAACGTACAATTCGCGGAATGTCTTCGCAGAATGCCTAATACGCGAAATGTCCAATACTGATAAAACTCGAGTTACTCAACTTGTTACAACATAAATTGTGATGTACTTATAATTATTACTCTAGAGCACATGTTACATATTGATATTTACTAAAAAACATAGTTAGCACTACTACTTTCAAATTAAACATACTTACTAAAGAGCTATCTGTATGTAAATACGATCAAAACATTTACGATGCGATTATTTATTTAAAAAATGTGACATCTAGCTTTTTAACGTCTACCAGATGATCCTAGGCCAGGGGTCGGCAACCTTTTGAGTCGGAATAATCAAAAATTACAATTTATTAAATTAAGTTTTATATAGCCACAATTTTTTTTCTTGCCAACAATAATTCTGCCAATAATAATACCTACTGTACTATGAGTATCGTAATTAAAACGCGTTATACCTTCCTAATCATCCCATAATTTACTTCAACTGTGTCAATGTACCTTTGGAGGCCTGTTAATGGCTCTATAGAAATGACGCCTAATCCCCGTTAATCGATTCAGAACGTTTTTTTTAATAAATAATATTTGCGTATGGGGCTAATGAGTCGCAGCTTCACATCCAAAGAGCCGCATGTGGCTCGCGAGCCGCAGGTTGCTGACCCCTGTCCTAGGCGATTGAATAAAACATAATATTGTTTATACTAAGCACAATACACTCCTCATGTTATAATTACACAACACATTAAAAATACTACATGAAAATCTAATTTGTTACCTTGCTAATGTGAATATATCGTCCTTTTTACAATAACACAAACAATACAGTGGCATCAACTTACTACGCTACTGACTGCGTCACTAAGACAAGGCCTTGTGTACACGACATAAAGTCGATTTTGGTTTGTACGTGTTGGAGTTTTGACATCGACTCGGATAGTATTAAGAGGGTTTATTCCTTTTGTCTTCTGTCTCGCTCGCACAATTCGATATTTTTAATAAATACAATTATGTGCGTGTGTTTTTGAAAATGTTTCTATATGTACATTAATACAAGGATGTTTCAAACTTTTTCGCTATCATATCCTTCAATAAGATGAGAAAAAATACAGTTCCCAAATTTCAATGTGATTTTCACGCTTTCTACGTTTAACTTAAAGATATGAAAAACGAAAGGTAGATTAAAACATTCATTGTATTAATGTCCATATAGTTGGTTTAAAACATTTTCAAAAACACACATAGCTAATTTTATTTATTACTAGCTGCGCCCCGCGGTTTCACCCGCGTTGATAATGATGAAAAGTGATGATGATGATGATGATGATGAAAAATAGAATTTGGCCGATTCTCATAGTTACCGGATAAGCACAAAAAATTTCATCAAAATCGGTCAAGCCGTTTCGGAGGAGTATGGCAACGAAAACTGTGACACGAGAATTTTATATATTAGAAAAATATCGAAACGTGCGAGCGAGAGAGCAGACAAAAGGAATAAATTCCTCTTAAAAAATTTAATCGCGTTACATTATTCGTATTAATATTTTTTTATTATAGTAAATTATTATTTCTATGTAAAGCTAAGTGAGTGAAACACAAATTGTTTAAAACACGAATTTCTTATTTAAAAGTGTGTATAATATAATTATATGAAACTTAATGACGTATGATTTATTTAATCGCAGAAAAAAATTGCATTTATCAAATAAATGCATAAACGATGGCGAAAAACTAGATAAACAACTTTTAATAATATGTGCATTTATATAATAATGACTTATTCTAATTAATATTATTATTAATATAAAAAAGGGTTCACAAACAAATCTCATTGCTATTGCTCTTATATATATACCGTCATTGGTAAGTAGTGCACAATCCTGCAGGGGGTGGTTTAGAATCGACAACTGAGAATAATAAAAACATAATAAAAAAATGTCTCTACAATTATTTTTTATTTCCCTACTTATTGTAAGGAAATTAAACAAAAAATGTATACATTTTTTTTTTTTATTATTTCATGACCATGGATTCATAGTCCTTCAGTCGAAATATTAAACAAATATTAACAATTTCTATTCTTCATAATAAATGTCTTAGTCACAAGTCACAGTCAAAGTCAAGTAGTCAGTCATAGTCAAGTCATGCCCTAGTAAAGTGGTAGAAACTTTACTAGAACTTCTATTGGAGTTTTGGAGCGAAGGCGAAAATCACGTTTTTCAACTTTGTATGACTTGCCTACACTTATGCACATTTACTAAGTATTAACGGTTAATAATCCACCATTATTACACATTAACACTCGAAGAATCACAGGTTTTAGAAAATTACACAAAATCAACAACGCCATTTTTTCCCCTTCGCGGCAAAACTCCTGTATATATGTTTCATTGTGAGTGTTACAAGTATTGACAATCATTTAAATATAGTCCCATGCAATTAACGTAACATCGTATAAGATACAGTCTCTTCTAAGGTGTAATTCGAGTGCACACTCTCCGAACTCTTTGCAACGCTAAACAAGTAAAACTTCTTACGTGTGTACATAGCATTACACGCAAGTAGCTAGTACACGCACATTTTGAAGTGAAAACTTCTTTAGCGGCGTTATGCACTTTTTTGGGATGGGTAAAAAATGTTAAACTGGCGTCAGGACACGTGACCTGATCTAAAATTCGTAAGACGGAAAATTTGTAAGACGAAGGAGAGGAAGTAATATCCCCCTCTCTTTCTACCGCGTTTCTATGGCGAAGATGGTATTGTTATTTCAAAAATGCACAACGTTAATGTTCAAGTTCTCACTTCTGCCGGCACTCCAAGAGTGCAACCCGTTGTTTTTTTTTTCACAACAGTTTTTTTTTCACAAAGACTGATGTATTAATAGCAACACTAGATACAAGTAAAAAGTAATCATAATTCATTGAAATTTGAATTTTAGGATAATATACTTACATTAGCTACATACAAATAGTTCCGTGCGAAAAGTGTTCAAGCAGGCTGTTACCCAGATGGTAAGCGTTGTCTTTGTAAATAGCAATAAAGAGCAAGACATTCGCCGGATGGCAAGCGAATAACAGTTTTCGGACTATGTTACGTAGACTAAAGTAGCTATAGTGATAAATTTAGAAAGGAAAAATTATCGCTTGAGGCGGGATTTGAACCCGCGGCCATAAGGTCTCAGGCCCTATTGCTCTAACCGCTGAGCTACTCAAGCCCCGTCTCTTTCAGCGGTTAGAGCAATAGGGCATGAGACCCTATGGCCGCGGGTTCAAATCCCGCCTCAAGCGACAATTTTTCCTTTCTAAATTTATCACTATAGTTCTGCCTAGCATGGCTAATGCTATATAAATAAAATCAACTAAAGTAGCTGTTTTTAACCCTCAACGAAAAAGAAGGGTATTGTGTATCTGCGAGCCTATCGTAGCGCTCAAACGGCTGGAAAGATTATGACCAATTTTTTTTGTTTGTGGTTTTCAGGTGTTAATGGTAAGCGTCACGCTTGCACACAATTCAGTGCCTGCCAGAACATTTTTTGAAAAAAAATCTGCTCGGCAAAGCACTGCGCTCTTCACCCTGAGATATTACACGTTACATCTCTTTAAGCTGTGATTTAAACTGCCTGTTGGCTTAGGTGAGCGTTCGCCTACTAAGCAGGGTTCGATTCCCGGCAGGAACACAAGTTTTCTCCCCAAGGAAAATTTGTGTTTCTAGTTCTGATTGTGATTGTATGTGTAATGTGAATGCTGGCACCCTCGACACAAGTCATGGAACTTAGTGTGCAGCTGTGAGTGTGAAAGCGTTTAAGCGATACAGAACATTTTTCGCACAGAAATCACTAATATAGATACACAACTAGAATCGAAGTGTAGAGGTAATCATTTCATATTGAGCTGTTAACTCAGTGTTCCGTAGAAACATCTGCCGCGTCGCTTCGTACTCCAAAGGAGTTCTGAAAAAAAAAAAAAACATTTAATCACTGAAAAGCTAGCGTTCGACCACATGATGTGGTCGAGGATGTTAAATAAACTTTTTAATCATACTAATATTATAAATCCAAATGATTGTGTGTAAGTATGTTGGTTCCCTCGATTTTGATGATTATTTTTTAATTTGAAAGCTGTTGCTTTTTATGTGGTCCCATTGAAATTCGATTAAGATCTGATCAGTAGCTCTTGAAATATCGTCAATAATGCGTGTTTAGTACATCTAACCTGATCAAAGTTCCGAAGATAAAGCGGTGAAGTCGGTTTTTTCCAAGCTTTGCTTGTGTTTAATTACTTATGTATGTAATTATTTGTTTATTTTATGTAAGTTTATTAAATTAGGTATTCTGTTATTTTTAATAGTATGCATTGTTTATGTAGTTTAAAATATTAGTATTATTATTTTAATTTATTTCATTCATTTTTTCGCGCCACCATCCCTACTTTCACTTTCGTTTATATTTCCATACAAAGGTTGTCTGGAAGAGATCGCTCTTAGCGATAAGACCGCCCATTGTACCTTTATCTTATAAGTTTCTCTGTAAGCTGTATTTATCTTTTGGTGTCAATAAAGAGTTATTGTATTGTATTGTATTATTGTTTTATTGTGAGTCGTTTGTGTTGTTGTAGGTAGTCCGTGTCGTCACAACAAATCCGGTCCCAACGGAAGACCAGCGCTGATCGTTTGATCAACATTTATGCTGAGTTGGAACCGATTTGTGGCAATGGCACCAATTATTTTTTATGTTTAACTATTTATTTTATTTTCTTTTTTATTGTTGTTAGGTGTTTATTGTCACAAATAAATATATTTTCTTTCTTTTCTTTCTTTCTATTGTACTTTTTTTTACCTAAGACACCGAGGAGCACGGCAGGCACGGCGAGCCCATCTGCGTGAGGACTCGGTCCAGCCACTGCAGCGGCCCGTTCAAGTGCAGCTCTATCCAGCACGGCGTCGACGTCACGGTCTGCCGCCTGCGACGTATATAACATCCATTTATTTCTACTCACTTACACTTATCATTCACAATTATTCATTCATTCGTTAATTAGTCACATTACAATAGCATTAAATTAAAATAATATTGAACACAAAATCACAATTTTATACTAGAACGAAATCAATACATAATTAAAATCTAATATCTTTAAACGAGCAATTCTTGTATATTTATATATGTAATCAGGATCTCGGAAACGGCTCCAACGATTTTCATGAAATTTAGCAAGTAAGGGGTTTCGGGGGCGATAAATCGATCTAGTTAGGTTTCATTCTTAGAAAACGTCATTTACCATTTTAAAAAAATCCTGACTTAATTAAAAGACTTAACGATCCTGACTTAATTTCTAAGTACCCGGTTTTCCGGGTACTTAGAAATTAAGTCAGGATATTGCTTTATCAATCTGCCTTTACTTTGCCTCTATGTGCAACATGCAGTCTGCAGCAAAGATTGATAAAGGAACAATCCAGTCTTCCTGCCATTACCTCATTATTGTTATGGATATTTAAAATAATAAATAAAATAATTCGCTTATTTCGAGTTACTTGGACGATAACAATTAACACGACCCAGTTGGCGCAGTGGACAGGTGTCCGCCCTCTGCGCCGTGGGTCCTGGGTTCGATCCCCGGCAAGAGCACACTTTTCCTCCCCAAAGGACATTATGCTTCTGGTTCTGGTTGTGATCGTATGTGTAAAATGTAAATGTTTCCGGCACCCACGATCTCTGGACTTAGGCGGGGCTGTGAGTGTGAATGCGTTCGTTTGTTTTTGTTTTGACATTATATTTAAAACGCAGTATATACATGTTTGTTACTCGCACAAAAGCATGCCAGTTACTGGCAAGAACAAGCTACTGGGCACGTGCCAGTACAGATCAAACCAGGTGATCGCAGCTCATTTGATTTTTCCCCTCTCTAGGAAGTGGGAAGACATTCTAGACAGGCAAGCAATGCTTGCATATCTAGATATAGTATAGCTTAGTATAAATGCTAAAAAAAATAACACCCAGAGCCCCGCACTGAGTCCAGACTTGTACCAACAGTTTTCCTCTACCCCCTGTATCCCTTAACGAAGCTCATCCGTATGATACATAAGCGAGTGAACTCGACAACTGCTTCTAAACCTTGTGAAAGTAACAAATACACCGACAACTCTGCACTCTCTACAGACTTGTAACTTGTAGTTTATCTGTACTCGGCCAAGCATCATCCATTAATGGTCGACATATCTCAAGTTCTCTGGAAGCGTCTAGCATCCACGTTTATCATCCGTACTGCATCTTTGTTTCCCAAATGGTACAATCTGGGAGATTTCAGAGTGAATAGGTATCTTTATTGGGCAAGCATGCTACATCTTCAGCACTCTTTTTTTTTTTTTTAATTGCGACAGGCTAGTGTTTGACCACTATCTCACCTGATGGTAAGTGACGATGTGATCGAAGCTGGTAAACACACTAGACCTGGAATACGCAGGCTCTCAAGGATAACTGCCGGAACACCGTATTTGGCTTGCCGGCAGACTTTCAACTTGATGGTGGTAAGCTACTTTGGTAGCAAGCCAGGCGAGCAACTCACAAAATGCTCTACCACCTCTCAAATATCACCTGATTAGCACCACCCGGGGACCACGTGTAGGGAGTCAGACTTAAGGGGTATCCTCCTAGGGACGTGGGTGACTCAGCCCCCTAAAAACTCAAATCATAATCGAACCATCCGTATTCATAGGGCCCACTATCAACGGTACTCTTTTGTACCGGGGCGTTTCTCTCCCGTTCCCCTGTTCTGGTAACAGTCCAAGCCGATGCTTGCACCTCTTAGGTGGCTCTTAAGCTAGTTGTCTCCTCTCTTCTGCGACGCCCTCCCGCTAGGTGACGCTGCAAAGGCTACACATAGCCCGAAGTTTTTTTTTTATGGTTGATAGGCAAGCATTTCACCACTATCTCATTTGATGGAAAGCGATGATGCGGCCGAAGATGTAGCCTAGAAGATACCTTGATTTGAAGACTGCCAGATTATACCGCTCAGGAAACAAAGAAGCAGGCAATGAGTTCCACTCCCTCGCAGTATGGAGTTCGTCAGAAAAAATAGCTAATCTTCAGCTGCATCATCACTTTCTATCAAGTGAGACAGTGGTCGATTACTGAAATTAAACATCGACAGCCCCGCACTGAGTGCACAGACTTGTGCCGCCAGTTTACCTGTACTCGGCGCCCCATCCCTTGACGAAGCTCATCCGTATGGTGCACATGCGCGTGAGCTGGAACACGGCTTCGAAGCCCTGCGAGACGGACTGGGAGAGGAGCGCCGCGAACTCTTGATTGTTGAATATTTTTAAGTTGCAACCTGGGGGCAATGTTTTCATTGTAACAATCGTAGAAATCATTTTGACCTTGCCTGCGTTTAAATTATTAACAGGAGGGTAATGTTTTACTCAAATATTTAAATATTAATTTATATATCTTTGTTTACACGCCTAATTTTATTTTTATGAGAGATAGGTAAGCGTTTGGCCGCTATCTCACCTGATGGAAAGTGAAGATGCTGACGAAAAAAAAAAGTATTATTATTTCTATAAAGTTTTTTTTATATAATTATTACATTAAACTAAAAACTAAATTAAAACTAACCAAAATAATTATAACTAGATACACGTCTTACAGTTTAGTTTTTTTTTTTCAGACTATGTATATACAATTTATGTACATAGACATATGTATGTATATCATACATATACACATATGCATGTTTCTACCTTTCTGGCCTTATAAAGACCTAACACGTAGGCCGATTTTGATGATTCTTACGTCAATCGATTCGTTATACTGTCAAGAGATAGATATTTTTGACCAAGTTATGAGTTTGCTCAAAAATACAAATATTAAAATAATATACCAAAACAGTGAAACTTTGTGTATTTTCATAAACCTATGATATATCGTAGAAATAATTTAATTGTAATTAATATTCAGAACTTTTTTTGCTAACGCTGCTTGAGAACTGTCATTTTCTAATTACTTTGACAAGGTTCCATCCCATTCTCATCGCGTGCGGAATATACTAGTATATACATGCAGTGTCTAGAGAACAAGTTATTTTCAACCGACTTCAAAAAAGGAGGTTCTCAATTCGACTGTGTTTTTTTGTGTATGTATGTTACGCGATATCTCTGCCAATAATGAAATTATTTTGATGTTTTTTTTTTGTTTGGTAGAGTATACTTTAATTGGAACGACCTTATCGCGCGTTGCGAAAGGGGGCTAGACGGAAAATATTAAGACCAAAAGTTGTAACGACACTTTTTGCTATAGTTGTAAGCCATACCACGTTCTCGTCCGATCACCGAAGTTAAGCAACGTCGGGCGCGGTCAGTACTTGGATGGGTGACCGCCTGGGAACACCGCGTGATGTTGGTTTTTGCATGTTTCTTTTAATTTTGGAACGAAAGTTCCTTATCGCGCGTTGTGAAAGGGGGCTAGATGGAAATTGAACTTCGTTCCATCCGGGTGTCCCTTGACACCTCTCAAGTTTTTTCTTAGTGTGGGGCTGTGAGTGTAAAAGCGTGTGTATTTTTTTTTTCATATTACTCAGTTTTAAAACAACTCACCGGGCGGTATTTTGCAGACAGTTGCTGGATGCCAGCCGTAACGTTGATTGCAGTTAGGGCTTTGAACGAATATCGAAGAATCGCTGAGACATTCGGCGAACACTTCGCCTGTAACAAGCAATCGTACTCAATTAGGTGAGCATTCGCCTTCTAAACAGCGGGTATCAGGTTCGATTCCCGGTGAAAACACAAGATTACTCCCCAAGGGACAGTGCTTCTGGTTGTGATTGGCTGGTTCTTTTCGAGATGGCTTTAGTTTTACGAATCTGGCAGTAAAGTCATTAACTTTCATGAGTGCATTTTTGGGGCCCATGTGAATAAACGATTTTGAATGTTGAATTTTTTAATTGTGTGTGTGCGATATGTTTGTTTCCGGCACCCACAATAAGTCTTTGGAACTTAGTGCCCAACTGAGTGACACTTAGTGAACTTAGACCCCATAGTGTTTTTTTTTTTCAAAAAATGTTACCTATTGAAATTTTCTTCTATATTCTTATTGCTATATTCTTATTTAGGTAAAATAGGATATATAGTGTTGTAAGATGGAAAACTTATAAATTAGAACTTATTTAAGACTAGCCGTGCCCCGCGGCTTCGCCCGCTATTATCAAGTAAAGAAGTAGCCTATTTGTTAATCCTAGGTATAATCTATGTACATTCCAAATTTCATCCAAATCCGTTCACCCGTTAAAATGTGAAGAGGGAACAAACATACTTACACACAAACTTTCGGATTTATAATATTACTAGCCGTGCCCCGCGGCTTCGCCCGCTATTATCAAGTTATAAAGTAGCCTATGTGTTAATCCTAGGTATAATCTATGTACATTCCAAATTTCATCCAAATCCGTTCAGCCGTTAAAGCGTGAAGAGGTAACAAACATACTTACACACTTACACTCTACTTTACTTACTTACTTACACTTTACTTTCGGATTTATAATATTAGTAGGATATCATACTAATATATATTTAAAACCACTGCATACATACCACCAATGTAATAGAGACGCACGCCCTTGCCGATATGCCGACGGGTTTGCTCCACGACCTCGTTCCTGTTCACGTTTGACAGAAGACCCAGGCAGAATCTGAAACAAAAGGTTAACTTTATGAACTGCCCGTTGCATTGGCTTAATTGAGTGCGCGTCCACCGTCTCACCAGCGGAGATCGGGTTGGATTCTCTTATTCTATCGACTTCATAAAAAAGGAGGTACTCAAGTCGACTTTTTTTTAAATTACTATTTGTGTTACCTTATTACTTCGCTCCATATGAAACGATTTTGAAATTTTTTTTTTGTTTGTGTGATGTTGCTTTCCAATTGGTCCCATTTAAATTTGATCGAGATCATTAGTTCTTGAAATATCGTCAATAATGCGTGTTTAGTACATCTAATCTGATCAAAGTTCCGAAGATAAAGCGGTGAAGTCGGTTTTTTTAAGCTTTCCTTCGTTTAATTATTGTATCTTCTCAACAATTTAAATTACACAACTTGTAACATGAAAGTAAAGAGTAAGTATAAGCATACTACTAGAGACAACGTCAATGACACTTATCTCTCGTTGTTGCATTGCTATTAATGGTAAACATCTTAGCATTTTTGATATCTTTGTATAGGTACCATATTTTTGTAACGAAGAATTGTATCATTGCCAGAATCAATGAACGGCACTCACCTCTCGCTGTTACCAGTATCAGTGAACGGCACTCACCTCTCACTGTTGCTGGGGTCAGTGAATCGCACTCACCTCTCGCTGTGTCATAGAACCAAACTCAACTCTCATTATAAAGGTCATAAAACAGCACTCAACTCTCGCTGTTACAAGAGTCATAGAACCAAACTCAACTCTTGTTACAAAGGTCATAAAACAGCACTCAACTCTCGCTGTTACAAGAGTCATAGAACCAAACTCAACTCTCATGACAAAGGTCATAAAACAGCACTCAACTCTCGCTGTTACAAGAGTCATAGAACCAAACTCAACTCTCGTTACAAAGGTCATAAAACAGCACTCAACTCTCGCTGTTACAAGAGTCATAGAACCAAACTCAACTCTCGTTACAAAGGTCATAAAACAGCACTCAACTCTCGCTGTTACAAGAGTCATAGAACCAAACTCAACTCTTGTTACAAAGGTCATAAAACAGCACTCAACTCTCGCTGTTACAAGAGTCATAGAACCAAACTCAACTCTCATGACAAAGGTCATAAAACAGCACTCAACTCTCGCTGTTACAAGAGTCATAGAACCAAACTCAACTCTCGTTACAAAGGTCATAAAACAGCACTCAACTCTCGCTGTTACAAGAGTCATAGAACCAAACTCAACTCTCGTTACAAAGGTCATAAAACAGCACTCAACTCTCGCTGTTGCTGAAGCCAGTAAACCGCACTCGCCTCTCGCTGTTGCCAGGTAAAGTGAATGGCACTCACCTCTCACTGTTGCCAGAATCAGTGGACGGCACACGCCTATCGCTGTGACAAGGGTCTTAGAACCACACTCACCTTTAGTTACAAGGGCCAGTAAACCGCACTCACCTCTCGCTGTTGCTGGGATCAGTGAACCCATCCACTGTGATGGAAGGTTGTGAGGCGTGGAAGGTCTCTCCCACGCGCGTGTTGAGCTCATAGTAGCTGATGCTGCACCAGAAAGCTGGCTCGTGATACAGCACAGGAGCCGCCTCTCCACCCGGGGATGGGGTAAGCCGGGTTAGATCTGCAATTGTATACTAGTTAGGGGTTGATCGATTTATTACCAACACAATTTGTTAATCCTTTTAGGAAGGGGAAGGTGTAGTTATATAGTTCTTAGGGCATCATCATCTCCATTCCCTTATACTAAAACTGAATTGGGTGATAAGTCTTGGGACTCTTGGGATGTATTTTTACCCCTGCAAGCTCTCACCCAAGCCATCCCAACTCCAGTCAAAATCAAAATTGTTTATTCACATGGGCTCCATGGAGATACTCATTATAGTGTATTACTTTAATGGCCAGATTCGGCAAATTTACAGCTGTCTCGAGAAGCTAGTTACCTAGCTGGACTGTGATAAATATTCTATTTTTTATTAATATAAGTATTAGATGAAAAAATGTATACAAACTCACTCATGTTGTCGTTGTGATCCATTGGGTCACCGTCCTCACTTATATACCCCGGTGGGGGAGTCTCCACTTGGGACGAATTTCTGCCAGCAAGAACAAATCATAAGTTAATTAAATAAGAAAGAACAAATAAATCTATTACTAAATTATAAACAAAACTAAATGAAAATGTAAAAAAATTGTGGTACTAGAAATTAAGAACTTCTAAGAAGTACTATTTAATAATGTACTTACATACTACGTAATATTATTACAAACATAAAATAAACGCTTTCACACTCACAGCCCCACACTAAGTTCGATGACTTGTGTCGTGGGTGCCGGAAACAATCACATCACCACATATAATCACAACTAGAACCACAAATTTTCCTTGGGGAGAAAACTTGTGTTTCAGCCGGGAATCGAACCCGATATCCCTGCTTAGAAGGGGAACGCCACCCAACTAAGCCAACTAGAAGTTCGAACATTATACTCACAGAGTAGTATTGCCGGGAACCTGTTGCGCCAGCGTGGCTTCCAAATACATGGCGGTATGCGAGCCCACGGCCACGCCTACTGTCTGCATTATACTGCCAACAGAAAAGAAAAACATTACACATAGCCCAGAATTAAATCTAAGTAAATAGACAACATTTATTTTTTCTCTACAATAAGGCACTGCGAGAGATGAGTGCCGTTCACTGACTCTGGCAATAACGAGAGGCAAGTGCCGTTCACTGACTCTGGCAACAACGAGAGGCAAGTACCGTTTACTGACTCTGGCAACAAAGAGAGCCAAGTGCCGTTCACTGACTCTGGCAACAACGAGAAATTAGTGCGTTCACTGACTCTGGCAACAGCGAGAGGTGTTTGTCCTCTTTTGGTCAATCACCTGTTGGTGAGTGTTGTATATCTGGAGATCGTCTATTCCCTGAATGGTACAATCAGTGTCTTCAAGTCTACGAGTCAATTGCTACTTTTTAGGCAAGCATGTTCCATCTTCAGCCGCATCGTCACTTCCCATCAGGTGAGATGGTGGTCAAATGTATGGCATCAAAAATAAAAAAAATAAAATTCCTTTTTTTTAATCGCTAAGAGATGTCTAACTCCATACCCTGATCATTTAGACTTGTCTTTTATAGATGTTGCAACTTACGTGTCGCTATGTTCTAGATGTTGGTGGTAGTCGGTGTAGGGCGGAGGCGCTCGGACTTCGCCCTCGCCGCAGCGAGGCACAAGTATGGGGGGTAGAGCTGAAATTACAAATTGTTTATTATTCCTTTGTTAATATCAAAACAGTCAGATGGCTATAGGTGACGTAAAACATAATCATAAAAGTGAATTGAAACTGAAGATTTTTTTTGTTTGAAAGCTGGTGCTTCCCATGTGGTCCCATTGAAATTTGATCAAGATCTGATCACTAGTTTTTAAGTTATCGTCAATAATGCGTGTTTAATACATTAAATCTGATCAAGGTTCCGAAGAGAAGCGGTGAAGTCGTTTTTTTTAAGCTTTGCTTGCGTTTAATTAATCAAGCTTTGGTTGCATTTAATAATTTAATTTTTACTGAGATATGAGTAAGTCGATCGCCTGATCACAGGCACAATTATTTTTTATTTTTTTTATGACCTATTTCTTTATTATATCCACTTCTAATTTTAACTTGTGTAAGAGGCGATAAGGCCACCTCCTATATGTAGCGTAAGATAGCTTTGGGTCGCAGACTAAGCTATTCCAAAGTAGTGTTTCATATAAGCGTTCAATTCAAAACTAGCCATTCCCTGCGGCTTCGCCTGCTGTTATCAAGTTACAAAGTAGCCTATGTTAATCCTAGGTATAAGCTATGTACATTCCAAAATTCATCCTAATCTGTTCACCCATTATAGCATGAACATACTTACACACAAACAAATTTATAATATTAGTGTTATATGCATTAGAAGCTTATGCACGAGTTTTTGTTGTGATGGCTAATGATAATGATTTTAAGATTTATATCCGTTTGTAACTGCACACATGGGATGAGAAAGGATGAAACTTTTACAAAGCCACACTAAAGTCATTAGTACTCACGTGGTGTATCAATACGGTTGTAGTGATACGGATTGATGCAAACCTCGTCCTTCTTCAACTGATAAGCGTATTCACAGTGATCCACTGGCTTTAGTTCATGCTGGCTCTGAAAATTAATGTTTCTTCATAATTGGCAGTTTTTAGTAGACAGTGAACACATATTTCACTTTCACAGAAGCAGATCAGATTTGATTCCAGACGGCTTAGTTAAATGCGCGTCCACCATCAAAGCAGATATTGTGTTCAATTCCTGGCAGCCACTCATTTTATATTTTTTCTCCCCAAATAATTTGTGTTTCTGGTTATGGTTGTGATTGTGTGTGTGATGTGAATGTTTCAGGCACCCACGACACAAGTCACTGAACTTAGTGTGAGGCTGCGAGTGTGAAAGCTTTAATATAAATTTACTTAGTGAGAAGACTCAACAGAACTAAACCTTTTGAGTTAGTGTAGTGATGTGACAGTGTAATATAGTGAGTGCTATTAACAAAGAACACAAGAACAAAGTATCTTCCCGATAATAGAGACAGTAAGAAGTTGTTTGTCTCATGTTTTATGATCGTTAGGACGAGTGTTCTTCCTTTTTCTTAGTTATTAAATAAAACCTTACTTGGTCTGACATGTTTACCAAAAGCTTCAAGGATGAGGATAAGGGTAAATTTTGAATTTACCCCTATTGTATTATTTTTTCATACAAGATAGGCAAACTTTTGACCACTATCTCACCTGATGGTAAGCGACGATTGTGGTTGATGATAGAGCAAGCTATATCGTAGCCCTATCCTCATCATAAGGTATATACTGGGTGTCCGGGAAATCAGATCCCGGAAGAAAGATAGAATTATTCATTTATTTATGCTGATATGTCTATATCACACAGTGTTGAAAGTCATAACAGTTCACTTTTCTAACAAAGTTTGTTTATTAATTTGCAACCAATTCTCAAGCTAGTTTTTAAATCCATCTATTGTGGTAGCAGAAACAACATCTTCCAGTAATCTGTTCCAATTGTGAACCACTCTGTTGCTCAGGAAATGAAAAGCAGTGTTTGTGTTTAATAAAATGATGAATTTGATTGATGGTGAATTGACGACCCAGTTGGCGCAGTGGACAGGTGTCCGCCCTCTGTGCCGTGGGTGCTGGGTTTGATTCTCGGCAGGAGCACAAATTCCTTCCCAAGGGACATTTGTGCTTCTGGTTCTGGGTGTAATGTGTGAGTGATGTGAATGTTTCCGGCACCCACGATACAAGTCTTTGAACTTAGTGTGGGGCTGTGAGTGTGAATGCGTTTGTTTGTTTGATGAGTAACGACAGGTGTCTTCGTGAAAGTCTTTGGTCTGCCTTTAGCCTGAATATTATGAATATTAATTGGTATATTATATATTATGTACTATACATAATAAGGTAAAAACAATTCAAATGATGTATAAGTAGGTCTTGGGTTAAGGGTTAAGCACCCGTTTGTGTGTGTGCGTGGACAATGCCATTCACGGTTCAATGCTTATAATTCCAATAACTTACCAGAAGCTGTGGCCAGCGCCACAAGCGGCAATAAACTACATGCGGCAATCCCTTCCGATACTGGCCGTTCAATATATTATCATTGGGTTTCACTCTGAAATATATTAAAATAACAGTTAATTATTGATTAAGCAAGTCCATGTACTAAGAATTCAAAATATCCAACTGCGAAACATGTGAACCTATTTTATATGTAATTTTCTACGAAATCACAAAAAGTCAACTGTATATTTTTTTTATGTGTATTCCTCATAAATTCTTTCCCTGTGAAACGATTTTGAATTTTCTTTATTTGATAGATGTTGGTTTCCAATTTGTCCCATTTAAATGTATATCAATAGGTCCCATGGAAAGCCATGTGGTGGGACCACAATTGAAATTTGATCAAGATCTGATCAGTAGTTCTTGAAATATCGTCAATAATGCATGTTTAGTACATCTAATCTGATCAAAGTACCGATTTTGATACTACTACTCGATAGGTTCGGTAATTTGTTTCATTAATGTATTACTATCATATAACTGCCCGTTGACTTAGTTGGTTCGCAATGGATCTGCCTTCTAAGCAGGGGTATTGAGTTCGATTCCAGGCGGGAACACAAGTTTTCTCCCCATTTGTGTTTCTGGTTCTAGTTGTGATCGCGTGTGAAGATAATGTTTCAGACACACACTACACAAGTCATCAAACTTAGTGTGGCCTGCGAGAATGAAAATGTTTATGGTATGTTTGAAAAACACATGGATGCCATAATGTAGCCTACATAAATCCACTATGTTATAGAATAAATAGAACTATTCAAGTTTAATATGTATGAGAAATTGTTGAAGTAAATAAACATATAAAAATCATTAGTCATTAGATTTTACTTTGTGATTTATACCAATATGAATCTTGCTAGAACTTTTTTAATTCGAATTTTTCTAGTAGGAGTGTAACCAATTGTTCTCGAAAGTTATTGGCATAATAATCGTGACATTTACAGATAACAGTCTGATTAAAAATCGAAACTACAAACCAAGTGAACTTATTTTGTAATAATTAAAAAATAATCAGGGAAGTATCCTACTCAAACAGCTATAAACGTGATTTCCAAGGCTAAAACATTATCGTGAGAGGCTATCCTGGCTCAAATACAATAACATTGACTTACATTGTTGTTAGACACTTCCTATTTCTATAGAGTGCATAGAAAAAAAACTCAAAAACTGTGTTTTAATATACGTTTTACTTGCTAGACCAAAACTAACACGTATTTTACGCGTTAAAACACCGTAATTGTGCATAAATTATTGAGCGAATCATCACAAACCAAAAACACCGAATATACGCAAATACTACTACCTCGGGGGTCACGAAGATATAAAAGCAGCCTCAAATTCACACATGGGCACATAAAATAACAAAGCATACGATTTTTAAGTAACACTAGAAGAATAAAATGGAATTAGAAAATTTACAAAACATGGCAGCCATATTGCCGAAGGCTTGTTTTTGACGGTTTTTTGACCTCTCGGATTTTGCGTCCCCAGTCTAAATAATAATCGGCAAGATTCAGACGGTCATTGCATGCGAACGTTCGTCGAGGTCAATGCCACGATATTATTTGGTCGGGTAAACAAAAAATGAAGTTGGATTTTTGAACGAAAATTCTAGTCCTGCGAAGAAATCAGCTGATCTTGTAAAAACAATAAATTGATTTTAGCAGGGCCACTAATTTCAAGAATTATTAATATATCTCTCATCGGTCAGTTAAAGTTCTCATCTAATTACTTTAGAAATTCCTTCCAATTTGCGAATATCCTCTGATTAGCAATTGCCTATTTACACGCTGAATACGATAAAATAACCCTTACGTGCTGCGCGATAGATACTATATTGTCTGCACGAGTCTAGTTTTATATTGGAGACAGGAAACGTCGCATCAGAAATACTTAATCAATATTTATAATATTGAAGGAATTACCAACCTGGGTATAGTAACACATTTCGTATGACTATTTTGGTTAGAAATCGCTTTTTCCAATTCCTCGAGAGCACCACTTTTCTTCAATTTCTTTACAAGACTCTTCACTGCTTTTTCAGACCATTTGTCCTCAGCGACCGAAGACCCTTCGGGCCCTTTTTTCCAACCTAATAACCGTTTTACGACTGGCGGAGTTAGAGGAAACATTCCGTTGCACTGACTAACTCATTAAAGTAAGTAACATATCATTCGAAGACAAAGTAAATAATCACAATAAACACTACCACTCGTATTTGTACAAATTGTCAGCCATATTGGAAATAAATGATGAATGAAATGACAGAAGCTCTCATTGGCGGACACGGGACAAACAACAAAACAAGTTGAAGTTGAAGGTGAAATTTGTCAACACTTTCATATCGGGCGGGATTTGAAAAAATCAATATTTATCACTTGTATTCTGTAATTTTCGTATGATTTTCCTGTCTGGTAAACTACTTTTTCAAATGGTTGAATAATAATTCAAGAAAAGAGACATCATTTTTTTGCCCACAAATATAGTTCTGTAGAGGTACACATTTTTTGACTTTTTCTAACATAGACAATTAAACGACCGTAGTGTCGTGCGTGCGGACTTTACTTAATATCGAATGTATAAACACATTCATCGATACTAAAAGTACATAATCGATTGAAACAATATTTTAGCAGACGTTTTTACAGTTTTGTAGTTTCTACAGAGTCCTGGCGGGATACAAACATTCATTCTCATTATTATACCCTTAAAGCACCATATAAAAATAATAATAATATTGTATAATAATCTTGTGCAGTTAGCCAGTGTCACGTTATGTAATATTTCAAGTCAATTTTATAATATCAGTCCTAGTCATAGTGAAGTAAAAGAGTCAAGGACCAGTAATAGTCAAGTCATGCCCCAGTAAACTGGTAAAAACTTTATTTGAACTTATATTGGATTTATGGAGTGAAAGCGAAGATCACGTTTTTAACTTTGTATGATATGCCTACACTCATGCACGTTCACTTAGTATTAACGGTTAATAATCCACCATTATTTCACATTAACACTCGAAGAATCACTAGTTTTGGAATATAATCCAAAATCAACAACGCCATTTTTTAATTTATGCGGTATAGCTCGATATTAACGTTACTTTAATCATGTGACTTAGTACCTAACATATTAAAATGTATTCAAATATTTATAAGTTGACAATGCGTCCCAAACTAGGCTAGCGGTATATCTTGGCGACCCGAGTCTAGGTTACCAAGTAATACTTCGTGCGCGAACTTTCGAGTGCGATGAGTCTACTCTTGATTTCCATTGTAAAGACTTAGCTAACTTAATAAAATTTGCGTCATACGACATCTACAAGATAACCTCTGGACGAACATTTTATGGCTATTTTAGGTAAGGACACTATATTATTTAATTAAAATTTGTAAGTTTTGATCGTGTCAGTCCCGTAATAATGAACGACTCAAGTCAACTTAGAGATCTCGCTTCGCTCGATCAGTGAAAATATGAAGGGGGCTCCAAACATGTAAGTGGGTAGCAAAATATATTTTTTATATTTTACCCTTGTGGGGTATACTTGAAAAAGGCTAAACGAGTACGGTACCGGTTTAAGAAATATCTATGTTGGAAAATAACGATTTGGTAGGCCACCAAAGTCACTGTTACCTATTTTGTCCCGGGGTCAAACTCATAAACGACTTCACCCTGAACGCTGAAACTTGTGTATAATATCTGTTATATCCTGTACTTGAACAACATTCCATTTATGGATAGATAGATGGATTTATATTATTATACAATTTATGAATTATTATACATTAAAAATATTATACAATTATATTTGGATTTGGGTGAAGTACGTACTTCGCATTACGTGATCATCGTCACTTTCCATCAGGTGAGATTTTAAATGCTTGCCTATCTTGTATATTATGTAGATGCGTATATAGTACGGCGGCAACTCAATATCGGTTCGATTGGCGTTAAGCACAGAAGTTTTTTCCCATTTCTGCTTCTGTTTCTGGGATTTGATAGTGCGTAAACTGTGCCACGTGAATATTTTCCGACACCTACAATACAATTCTCTGAACTAAGTGTAACTGTAAGTTTATATACGCGTATAGTTATGTATTCACGCTGTGCAAACTACTATGTGCGTTTCTCACCGACTACCTAGCCGTATTGTGAGCAAATAATAACGGATTATATACAATATTAAATAGTACGGTATACTTTCCGACTTCGCCGCAACACAACGTCTTGTGTGTGAACGCTCTTACAGAATTTGCTTTATTGCCATACAATTTTTTGCAACTATTTTTATTGATCGATTTTGTGTACGCCTCCTTATCTGTCAATTTGTTTTTGTCTTTGGTTACTTTCTTTACACATCCTGTTCCGGTTTTCTTTTGTTTGTTTTGTTTTGATCTGTTGTTGATTTTCAGACAGCGTCAATTCATTTGTTTTATGGATTTTTATTGTGCCAGTTTTCATGAAAAATTTATGAATTTTATATTGGATATCAATCATCGGTGAGTTTGTACACATAATCAGAAAAAAAATAATTCCTGTAAACATGCCGCCCCAGAAGCAACCGGCAACAAATTATTACCAGCCAGCATTTTGAAGAATATTTCGCTATTTTGAATAAGTTTATTTTTATGGCCAGTCATAACATAGTAGAATTATTTATTGTATTTTTATTATCACACATAATTTCCAGAGGTCGATTAATTATGTGTCTGAGAAGCACAATAACTTATACCATTTGTTTGAGTTTCACTCAGACTAAATACAGATCTTGAAATATTTCTGTTTTCTCAAATTATATTATATATGTTTCAGTCTCAATGTCATAATAAGTTGCTAAAATAGTATTACATCTACATTATATCTGGAATACCTAGATTTTACTTGTAACTTGACTTATTTTATAATGATAAACATTTTTTTTTCTTGCAGTATACAGTAGAAATAGATAATAATAATAATATGGTCACAGCCACAGTACATCACAAGTATGCAATGAATACAATTTTTTTTTTCAATACCATATATTATAATTCTTCAACAAACATAAACTAAAATATAAACTTAAATTGAAAATAACCAAAAATAACTTCAACTGGATATAAAAATGTACTTAAATTAATTTAATAGACCGCTGCCAGTTGGCAAAGTACCCAAAATGCTGGCAGCATTGCCACGTGATATGGCAATGCTCAATCTCTGTCCAAAATATTTGCCAGTAATTAGGTCACGAGTTGCTTCAACCAAACATATTTAAAATTAGTTTTTCGCGTGAGAACTTTATGATCTATAATTGAAATGCTAGGATAGCTTAAAAACTTCCCTTCACTGCTTACATTTTGGTTTTGACTTGATCGATTTTGATAAAATTTATATGGGACCACCGCTGAAGTTGTCTACCAAAAAAAAAAGATTCATAATTGGCAGAATTATCACATAACATAGAAAAAAACCTACAGTTGAATTTAGAACCTCCTTTTTTAAAGTTGGTTGAAAATGAACATATCCTTAATTTAATAAGGTACTTCAATAATTTATAGAATTTGATAAGGATTTACTTTCAATAGTTTCTAGAGTTGGAGAGTGTTCCAGAAGACTTAATATGGAACATAATTTGATTGAGATAAGTGTCTGAAAAGTAAATTCTTATCAAATTCTATAAATTGTTGAAGTACCTTATTAAATTAAGGATATGTTAATTTTCGACCAACTTTAAAAATGGAGGTTTTAAATTCAATTGTAGGTTTTTTTTTATGTTATGTGATAATTCTGCCAATTATGAATCTTTTTTTTTGTTTGGTAGATTATACTTCAGAGGTGGTCCCATATAAATTTTATCAAAATCGATCAAGCCAAATCAAAATGTTTGTATATTTTTGTATATTTGATGCCTAAGAGTTAATTCTCCGGGGCCACTTCATCTAGGTAAATTATAGTTAAATTCTCAAATATATACAACATAAATATGAAAACTTTATTGTTGGCTTTTGTCATCCTTTTTTGACCATGTCACTTATCATCAGGTAGAGTAAAAGTAAACATATAAGAGATAAGTTCCTACGAATATTTCAAATATACATACATTTTAACTGCCTGCTGGCTAAGTTGGGTGCAGATTTGCCTTATAAGCGAGTGCCTCTTTGGGGCCCATGTGAATAAACGATTTTGAAGCAGATGGTGACGGTTTCGATTCTATACTCTGTGAGTATAATGTTCGAACTTCTAGTTGGCTTAGTTGGGTGGCGTTCCCCTTCTAAGCAGGGGTATCGGCTTTGATTCCCGGCTGAAACACAAGTTTTCTCCCCAAGGAAAGTTTGTGGTTCTGGTTGTGATTATATGTGTGTGATGTGAATGTTTCTGGCACCCACAACAAAAGTCATAGAACTTAGTGTGGGGCTGCGAGTGAATGTTTTTATGTTATGTTATACATCATACAGTTTTTGTTAAAAGGATGACACTCTTTTATTACACTAACTCCTACAACCCTGCACTATGTTTGAAGACTTGTATTGCGAGTGGTGGAAACATTCACATGAATAATTAAATGCAAGCAAAGTTTAAAAAAACCGACTTCACCACTTTATCTTAGGAACTTTGATCAGATTAGATGTACTAAACACGCATTATTGACAATATTCCAAGAACTGATCAGATCATGATCAAATTTAAATGGTACCAATTAGTAAGCGACATATTTCAAACCAAATTTTCAAGATCAGTTCATGTGGAATGAAGTAATGAGGTATCACACATAAAAAAAAATACAGTTGACTTGAGTACCTCCTTTTTTGTGAAGTCCGTAGAAAAAGCTAAAGTATGGAACTTCTTGCCTGAGTATGTTTCCATTAGTAAAATCTGAGTGTATTCATGTCCCAAGTGAATAGGCTACTTCTTTATAGGCAAACATGCTCCATAATTTAGCATTGTCACTTAACAATGACATTAGGTCAGGGGACGGCAACCTTTTGAGTCGGAAGAGTCAAAAATTACAATTTACAAAATTTCAAAGTTTTATAGAGCCACATTTTTTTTTCTTGCCAACAAAAATCCTTAATGCCAACAATAATACCGACTGTACTATGGGTATCGTATAGAAAACGCTATGCACGCGTTATACCTACCTAATCATCCTATAATTTACTTGTTAATTGATTCAGAACGTTTTTTAAATTATCTTTTTCAAATAACTAATATTTGCGTACTAAACTGCTGCGGAACTAAAGAGCCGCATTCACATCCAAAGAGCCGCATGTGACTGACCTAGTAGAAAGAACACAGATCTAATGATGATAGTAATGTTCCAGGTTGGAGCACTATGGAGGAACCTCAGCCACTGATGCTGTGCATGGAAAATGCAGCAGGAGAAGAAGTAAATCTCACCATCGAACCTAAAGATGACTTCCACACCTTCCTTGATAAGGCCAGGTAAGGAATTTTTACTAACACCTAAAATAGCAGTTGTTACTTAGTTTATTTTTTTAATGAAAACTTCTTTTGTGGCTTTGTGCACTTCACAAACCCTCGTCAGGACACGTGACTTGATCGAAAATTCGTAAGACGAAGGAGAGGAAGGAATATCCCTCTCTTTCTACCGCGCGGCTAAAATGTATGCCTGCTCCTGCTGTTTACAATATTAATGTTCAAGTTTTCACTTCTGCCGGAACTCCTGGAGTGCAACCCGTTGTTTTTTTTATTCAAGATAGGCAAATGTTTGACCGCTATCTCACCTGATGGTAAGATTTTCCATTTCAACTGAATTAATTTCTTTACTAGATGCGCATGCGCTATATCATCGACCCATCGAACAGCTTGTTTGGCAACGGCTCGCTTGATTACTTAATTATTATAATATTACTTTCTATTCAGGTCGGCACATGGCTGTGTTCAACCAACACTAGCATTACCAAATATCTAAACATAAGAACCTAATTTAAGAACACTTACCTGAACACTTAAACTTCACAAAAAGAAGGAGGTACTCAAGTCGACTGTATTTTTTTTTATCTGTGTTACCTCATATCTTCTTTCCAAGTGAACCGATTTTAATTTTTTTTGTTTGTTTGTTAGATGTTGCTTTCCAATTGGTCTATTTTAAATTTGATTAAGATCTGATAAGTAGTTTTTGAAATATCTTCAATAATGCGTATTCTGTGGACTACATTGATGATGTTCTCGTTTTTAACGGACTTCAAAAGTTACATCATAACTTCTTTCTTTGTCGCCGATTTTGTTGATTATTTTTTTATTTGAAAGCTGTTGCCTTCCATGTGGTCCCATTGAAATTTGGTCAAGATCTGATCACTAGTTTTTGAGTTATTGTCAATACGCATTATTGATTATTCAATTATTTGCACGATTAAGGTTCTTCCGGCGCGATTTCCTTATCTCTCGACAAAATAATTTGAAATTAAGATTTTTTTTAAATAGAGTTTTGTTTTTGAGATTTCGATCTTGAAGCTCGATACTCGAAAAATGAGAATTATACATATTCTTTTTTTAAATGTATGTATTGATTGTTGATTTAACTTTTTTTCACACTCACAGCCCCACACTAAGTACGATGACTTGTGTCGTGGTAGACGGAAACATTCATATCACATACACAACCAGAACCAGAAACACAAATTTTCCTTCTGGAGAAAACTTGTGTTCCCGCCGGGAATCGAACCCAATACCCCTGTTTAGGAGGCGAACGTTCACCCAAATAAGCTAATATTGATAATAAAATAACATAATAATTATTATTGTGCACATATTATTATTAAATAACGTATTTTTTTATTATTCGTTACATAAATCGATCTCATAATAAGTGTCATTGGCCATTATAAATAAAAAAATAATAATAAATGAATAATAATAGCCATCCTCTTTTTTGTGTGCTCGATAGGCAAGCATTTGACTACTATCTCACCTGATGCAGCCGAAAATGTATTATGCTTTTGCTAGAACATTCTACCTATTACTCGTAAGACGCTGTACGGATGATAAACGTAGAAAACTATAATTTATTCGTACTGAAATATATATAAGATACTAGCCGTGTCATGCGGCTTCGCCCGCTATTATCAAGTTAAAAAGTAGCCATGTGTTAATCCTAGGTATAAGCTATATACATTCCAAATTTCATCCAAATCCGTTCAGCCGTTAAAGCGTGAAGAGGTAACAAACATACTTATACACAAACTTTCGGATTTATAATATTAGTAGGATTAAAACGAAGACAGTGCATCGCCGACCTGGCTGGAGCATACGTGTAATGTATAAAAACATTTATCTACAGTTATATAATTATTGTCTGGTTTTTATTTATTTATTGTTTGTAAATAAAACCTATATATATGTTAGTATTATATATTTAAATAAATGAATATGAAACTAGTTATTAAAAAAGTTATTTAAATTCAAGCTTTTAACAGTTTCAATTAAAAAGGACTAAAAGTTATATAGGTAACCTGAGAAATTATCAAGACGAATCAAACGAGCCCAAACTCGATGGGTTTATCTTGTATAGTTCAGAAGTTCCTGTGCCTATCTTCCGTCTCCATCATCAAACCAGCACCATGGTACCATATCATTGTATTGTTACCAAAGTTACATAAGTACATCAAATTTGAGTCCGATCGGACATCGGGAAGCGAGTCTAATTGAGCTTGCAAGATTTGATTACAGAAGGACAGTTAGCGGATAGGAGAAACTAAATAAAGGCTTGTAATATATAAATAACGCGATTATTTTCACGTCCTCTCGAAACTGGAAATCAAGCTGCATACTTATCTATTACTAGCTGACCCGCCCGGCGTTGCCAGGGTAAACAAAAGCTTACATATAAACGCTTTCACACTCGCAGCCCCACTGTAAAAGTACTATAAGTTGTGTCGTGGGGCCGTAAACAATTAACACCACACACATAACATTCACGTCATACCCAGAACCAGAAACATAAACTGCCCGTGGGGAAAAAACTTTTGTTATTGTGTTCCCACCGAGATTCGAACCCGCTGCTTTAAAGACGAACGCGCACTCATCTACGCCAGTGGGTAGTTCAAAGTTCAAAGATTTCCCACCCTGCGTCGCCCGGTTAAAAAATCTACACATAAACACTTCCACATTCACATCCCCACACTAAGTTCAGTGACTTGTAGCGTGGGGCCGTAAACATCCAAGATTCACAACATATTAAAAACCAGGAACACAAATTTCCCGTAGGGAGAAAACTTCTGTTACCACCGCGAATCGATCCCGCTGCTTTGAAGGCAAACGCGTACCCATTTACGCGAGTAGATAGTTCAAAAGATGACCCGCCCGGCGTCGCCCGGTTAAAAAATATACAAATAAACACACTTCCACATTCACAGCCCCACACTAAGTTCAATGACTTGTATCGGGGGGCCGTAAACATCCAAGATTCACAAAGTATTCACAACATACTCAAAACCAGGAACACAAATTTCTCGTGGAGAGAAATTTTCTAGGTAAATTACCACCGGTAATCGAACCCGCTGCTTTGAAGGCGAACGCGCACCCATCTACGCCAGCGAGCAATTCAAAGTTCAGGAACGACCCGCCCGGCGTCGGCCGGGTAGTAAATATTAAAGAACATACCCATAAACGCTTTCATATTTACAACCCCACACTAAGTTCAATGACTTGTATCAAGGGGCTGTAAACATCCAAGATTCACACAACATTCACAACATACTCAAAACCAGAAACACAAATTCCCGTGGGAAAACACCTGTGTTCCCACCGGGCATCAAACCCGGTGCTTAAAAGGCAAACGCCCACCTAACTACGCTAGCGGGCAGTTCAAAGTTCAATGATAAGACTAAACAAAAAAAACAGTCGAATTTATATCCCCCTTCTTATGTTAGTCGGTTCAAAACATAGACGTATGCCGGATTACGCAGTAACTGTTCCATTCTGTGATCCACCGTTTTCACCCTCAAATAAACTTAACGATTTCTCCTAGACTATAGGTCCAAATTATATGCAGTAAAGAGCAAATTAAATCTACGTGAACTACGTAAGCCGATGAAATAGGTTTTTTTGATAAGGATTAATATTAAATACTTAAAAAAAACGAAATAGAAGCCGCTATTTTTTAATGAGCAGGAATTCGTAGTACGTTTCTGTACATTTCTGACCCGTCCCGTTCACGAGCGGGCTCCCGTGAAACTAATTTCACGATTTCTCATAGACTATTTATCCAAATCATATGCACTAAAAAGCAAAATGTATCTACATGAACTACGTAAGACGATGAAATAGTTTATTTTGATAAGGATTAATACTGAATGTCTCAAAAAGCCAACTAAACATAGGCCGCTTTTTTTTCAGATTTTTTACAAAGAAAAGTATTTTTTCTGAGCTATACATACATGTTAGATATATGCTGTCGCGGACTTTTTTGTAAAACTCATGAAGGCCTACATTTTTGCCATACATTGTATTCAACTATGTCTTACCGTTTAGTCAGCGTACGCCGATAAAGCGGAAAGTTAGCAAATTTTTCTCCGACTTGTCTTACGAATATTATTATTTCGAACTGATAACTAACTTCTATCCCGACAAAACATAGCCTATGACACTCGGTGATAGTGTAGCTATCTATTGGTGAAAGAATTTTCAGAATCGGATCAGTAGTTTCAGAGATTACCTTTTACATACAAACAAACAAACAAACTTTACCTCTTTATAATATTAGTATAGATATTATCTACCGACTTCACAAAAAAGGAGGAGGTAGTCAAGTCGACTGATTTTTTTTGTGTGTTATCCCGTATCTTTGTTTCACCTGAACTGATTTTGAAATATTTTTTTTTCTTTTATATATGTTGCTTCCAATTGTTCCCATTTAAATTTGATCTGATCAGTAGTTCTTGAAATATCGTCAATAATGCGTGTTCAGTACATCTAATCTGATCAAAGTTCCGAAGATAAAGCGTGAAGTCGGTTTTTTAAGCTTTGCTTGCGTTTAATTATGTTTATTTGTAAATGTTATATTCGACTTTAAATGTATTTGATTAAAAATGCTAGTTGCAATTCACAAAATAAGTAGGTATTCACCTCAACTTTGTTATTTTTGTTGCAATAAAAGATTTATGGGCTCACCTACGTTTATGTAACTAAGTCCGGTATCATATCCGTCTGATCTCATTTATTAGACAATATACCTATGCTATGTCAAGTTCGAGGCTATTGCTGTAAACGATCAAGACCATATGTGCAATTTTGATATTTGAATCAAGGTCTTCCGACTACTATTTTTTATCGACTTCAAAAAAATGAGGAGGTTCTCAACTCGATTGTATTTTTTTATGTGTGTTACGACAAAACATTTTTCTAAGTGAACCGATTTTGATGATTATTTTATTTGAAAGCTGGTGAGTCCCATGTTCCACGTCCCATCCTATTTACATTTGATCAATATCTGACCACTTGACCAGTAGTTTTTGAGTTATCCTCAATAATGCGTTTTTAATTTGATCAAGGTTTCCGAAGATAAATCGGTGAAGTTGTTTTTTAGCTTTGCTTGCGTTTAAATTATTATTAAAGTCGAGGTAGCCTGGTTCTAGCGGCCAACGACGACCTCAAAAAGGTATACATTATAGTCTGCCTGAGGCCCATTTGCACAAACAGCAGCCAAATAGCAGGTCAATAGTAGGAATTAGTGGGCGTACCCAGCTTTTGATCAAGGGGGGTAGACCGGGGGTTTTTTTTTTTTTTTTATTTGTGACAGGCTAGTGTTTGACCACTATCTCACCTGATGGTAAGTGACGATGTGATCGAAGCTGGTAAACACACTAGACCTGGAATACGCAGGCTCTCAAGGATAACTGCCGGAACACCGTATTTGGCTTGGCGGCAGACTTTCAACTTGATGGTCTTACCACCATCAAGTTGAAAGTCAAGTTGAAAAGCTACTTTGGTAGCAAGCCAGGCGAGCAACTCACAAAATGCTCTACCACCTCTCAAATGTCACCTGATTAGCACCACCCGGGGACCACGTGTAGGGAGTCTGACTTAAGGGGTATCCTCCTACGGACGTGGGTGACTCAGCCCCCCAGAGAGCAGATTCTCTTCGTGTGAATATTTGAACACATTGCCTTTCAAGTAGAAGCATCATTATTTATTTGAAATTTCTAAGAATATTTTACAAATACATACACTTCCCTCTGGGTAATTTGGGTGCGCGTTCGCCTTCTAAGCAAAGGTATCGGGTTCGATTCCTGGTGGAAAGACAAGTTTTCACCTTAAGATACATTTGTGGTTCTGGGTGTGATTGTGTGTTTGATGTGAATGTTTCCGGCAACCACGACACAAGTCGACGAACTTAGTGGGGCTGTGAGTGCGAAAGCGTTTATTTGAATATGAAAACATCAATAAATAAAATTATTTACCGGTCCACCTTAAGTAACTTATTTAGCTTAAGGACATCGACCATATTTGTAAATAAATTGTTGTTTATTATCATAATCCTGTTTTATACACTTGCTGAGCTCCCCGGTTTCGTACATATTACTGATGATGATGATGATTAATCAAAAGTACCTCAAATCGAACTAGTAAACAATATTAACCTTTCCTTATTATTAACGTCTTACGGGTTTTTTCCTTTCTAAATGTATCACTATAGTTCTGCCTAGCATGGCTAATGCTATATAAATAAAATCAATTGATTTGTGTGGACGTTCTCAACACAACGTGTAGCTAACTGCAATGTTAGACTTTAAGTTTCTATAAACTGTTTCGGTAGATGACGTCACACGTCCCCGTAAGACGTTAATAATAAGGAAAGAATAATTTCGTCGCTTCAGGCGGGGCTTGAGTAGCTCAGCAGTTAGAGCAATAGGGTATGACACCCTATGGCCGCTGGTTCAAATCCCGCCAAAAGCGAAATTTTCTCCTTTCTAAATTTATCACTATAGTAAACAATAGTTCCAGCTAATACGGATTTTATAAAAGTTAGAATTTTTCGCGAACTTCAATCATGTTTATATGAGATAATTAAACGCAAGCAAAGCTTAAAAAAACCGACTTCACCGCTTTAACTACGGAACTTTGATCAGATTTAATGTACAAATACGCACTATTGACTATAACTCTCAGATCTCGAGATCAGACCTTGATCAAATTTCAATGGGACTACATAAAAAGCACCAGCTTTCAAATAAAAAAGAATCATCAAAACCGGCTCACAATGAAAGAAGTTACGAGGTAACTTTTGAAGTCGGGTAAACGAGAACATCGTCAAAGTACGCATTATTCGTCACAAAATAGACATTATTGACGATATTTCAAGAACTACTCATCAGATCTTGATCAAATTTGCGACCAATTAGAAAGCAACATCCAAGAAACTAAAAAATATATTTCGAAACGGCTCACGTGGAGAGAAGTTATGAGGTACACATTGAGTACCTCCTCATTTTTGGAAAGTTGGTAAAAATCCGGGTCTTTTCGCGATTTTTATGCAGTGCAACCCAGCCGAACGTCGAGGTTAGTCAAAATAATGTGATTTTGAAATTAAAAGCGCCAAAAGACCCGGTTTTCTCACATAAACATGATTTATAAAAGTTAGTCTGCAAAAACGCAAGCAAAGCTTAAAAAAACTGACTTCACCGCTTTATCTTCGGAACCCTTGATCAGCTTAAATGAATTACATACGCATTATTGAGGATAACTCAAAAACGACTGGTCAGATCTCGATCAAATTTAAATGGGACCACACGAGAAGCACCAGCTTTAAAATAAAAATTAATCATAAAAAGTTATGACACACATAATATGCGATCTATTCAGAATCATTGCGAAATAATATCATTTTTGACAACCCAGTTAGCGCAGCGATTCCTGGCAGGAGCAAAAGCTACATGGATTTGTGCTTCAGGTTCTGGGTGTAATGTGTATGGCACCCACGATACAAGTCTTTGAACTTAGAGTGGGGCTGTGTGCGTTTGTTTGTTTGTTTTACGGAGCTTGTTCTTAAGCATTGCTTACAGCACACCTTGTAAACTGTGGTAAGTTTTTGTGTCTTCAAGTCTAGAGTGAATAGGTACCTTCTAGGCAAGAATGTTCCATCTTCGGCCGCATCGTCACTTTCCATCAGGTGAGATAGCGGTGAAATGCTTGCCTATATACCTAGTATAAAAAAATATATAGTTTAGTATTATACGAAATGTTTAATAAATAATATGAATTACTAGCTGACCCGGCAAACGTTGTTTTGCCGTATACATTATTTCTAGGAAATATTTTTTTAGTTAATAAAAAATAGGGGTTGATCGTAGAAGAGTGGAAATTTAGGGTTGTATGTTTTTAATGCAGAATAAAAAAAAAATTTTTTAAAAAACATTTAAATATAAAATTCAAACATTTAGGGGTGTGAAAAATAGACGTTGACCCATTCTCAGACCTACCCGATATGCGCACAAAAATTCATAAAAATCGGTGTAGCCGTTTCGGAGGAGTTTGGTAACAAACATCATAATCTTATACAAGGTTACTTTGAATTAGCGCTCCATATTTCACGGGTATCGATAATGCAACACAAAAAAAATATAAAGAAAAAACTTTAAATTTTTTTTTTTTAAGTTTGTAAAGTGCCCAGCTACGAGTACAACAAATTATCCAACACGTAAACTCAAAAATAAAAAACAGTACAACGAAAACATTTAGCATATAGGTTTTAATCGTTGCTCGGCACTTTACAAACTTATCAAAAAAAATGTTTTTTTTTTTTAATTTTTATATATTAAAATTTAAATACAAAAAGGGTCATTAAAGCGTATACAGATAAAAAAATTAATGAAATAACCCAACCCTAATATTTTTTTTGTGTTGCATTGTCGATACCCTATCCCCCTGTGGAGTATGGAGCGCTAATTCAAAGTAACCTTGTATATAAAATTCGCGACACGAGAATTTTATATATAAGATAATGATGTATTATAATATGCCCCAGCTGCTAGTAGTCCTATATATCACTGGCATTCATGCAAAATAGCTTAAGTTTATTTGACCTTTAAGATGTCGTAAGACAAGTCTCAATGCTACCGACAAGGCGTTTTCTTTTTGCCAGTTCGAAACTTGGCTTCTTATTCAATGTACCATAATAACACTTAGGTTAATATAATTATGTATTAGAGATAAAGAATGATTTAAAAAAAAAATATGAAAAATAATGCGCCACCAAGTTTCTTGCCAGGTTCTTCTCGAGATGGCTGTAATTGTACAAATCTGGCAGTAGAATAATTAACTATAATGAGTGCCTCTTTGGGGCCCATGTGAATAAACGATTTTGATTTTGAATGTGGGGGCGGTAAGGCCTGCACTGACGTCCCGCTAGGGGTGCATTGTTAACTTGGCTTGTGACGAGAACGGTACAATCTGGGTGACTTCAATTATAGAGTGGATAGGGACCTTCTAGGCAAGCGTGTTCCAGCTTTGGCCGCGTCGTGTTCCATCAGATGAGATAGTGGTCAAATGCTTGCCTATACAGCATGATAAAAAAACCTTCCAAATGCAAAAATATGGAACCCCTTTTAATAAATATTCCTTATTTATTGTTACTTTTCCATAGCCTAAGTACTATCTATCTGGAAAACGCCTGCATCGATTTTCATCAAACATAGATAAGAATACTCTTGATCAAGTCGCCATTCAAATAAAAGAAATGGCATCCAAATCGGTTCACCCGTGTGCCACATACATACACACACACATAGCGGTCAAACTTATAACACGTTTTACTTCGGAGGATAAAAAATATATTTTACATTACTTAAAAAGCTTCTTCGATTCAATGCGGGACCGATGGAAAAGCAAAAACTTTCAATAAAATAAAAGTTATGAGGTAAAACACATCAAAAAATACTTGAATCAAGTCGTACTGTATTTTTGACTTGAGTTCCTCCTTTTTTGTGAAGTCTGTAGAAATGAAAAGAAAATTACAGTCGAATTGAGTACCTCCTCCTTTTTTGTGAAGTCGGTAGAAAATCTCCTACGTGTTGCTTGGCCATAGTCGAGTTAAAAGAGTCTACTTTAAATTAATTAAACGCAAGCAAAGCTTTCGAAAAAAAACGGACTTCACCGCTTTATCTTCGGAACTTTGATAAGATCTTAATTAAATTTAAATGGGACCTAATGGAAAGCAACATCATTCAAACAAAAAAAAAATCAGAATCGGTTCACGTGTAAAAAACAATAAAAAAATACAGTCGACTTGAGTACCTCCTCCTTCTTTATGAAGTCGGTAGAAAATCTCCTCTGTGTTGTTTGACCGTAGTCGAGTAAAAAGAGTCGACATTAAAAAAAAACTATTGATTAATGTTATTCAATCGTGTGTTTCTTTAACCAGATGTATAATTAAATATGATTAAAATTCACATTTTTGAATATAAGTTCAATGCAGGTGTTGTAGAACTAATTTGTATTAATACAAATAATATATCTAATTATAGTTTATTTTATTTTTTTCGTTTAATTTTAATTTCGTTTTTAGTTTAATGTAATATATGTTGTTGATTATAATTTGAATAAAGTGGAGTTCATACAAATATAAAATAAAAGCAAGCAAAGCTTAAAAAAACCGACTTCACCGCTTTATCTTCGGAACCTTTATTAGATTCAATTTATGAAACTCTCATCATTGATGATGATTCAAAAACTACTGATCAGATCTTGATCACTTTTCTATGGGACCACATGAAAAGCACCAGCATTCAAATAAAAAAACAATAATCAAAATCGGCTCACAACGAAAGAAGTTATGAGGTAAGTTTTGAAGTCGGGTAAACGAGAACATCGTCAAAGTAGTCCAGAAATTAGGCATTATTGACGATATTTCAAGAACCACTGATCAGATCTTGATCAAATTTAAATGGGACCAATTAGAAAGCAACATCTTTCAAACTAAAAAAAATATTTTCAAATCGGTTCACGTGGTGAGAAGATATGAGGTAACAAACATAAAAAATATAATATATATATATATATATTTATATAACGTCTATGTACAAATTGAGATTTAATAAAGATACTGATCCATAAAATGTTTAAGACAAATGAAGTAGTGGGCAACCATTTATCTTTATAGTGATATGACATTTAATTTTAACATGTCGGTGTGGGTGATCTCGTACATATTATTATATATATGACCACAAAAAGAAATAGTCATTTTAGTATGACATTCAAGATCAATAAACATTTGAGTGTTAGATAGATATATATATATATATGTATTATATTATCTTTTATTATAACATGAAAGGCGATACGATGCTGTGACGATGGGATTTTCTTATGATGTTGCCGCTTTTTACAAGTTTTTATTTAGTTTACCGCTGCCTATATGTGGGTCTGTATTAAAATCTTGCAAGCTAAATTAGAACCACTTCTCGAAGTCCGATTGGACTCAAATTTGGTGTACTTATGTATCATTGGTGACAATACAATGATATGGTACCATGGAGCTAGTCTGGTGGAGACGGAAGATGGCCATAGGAACTTCTGAACTAAACAAGATAAACCCATCGAGTTTGGGTTCGTTTCGTTCGTCTTGACAAGTTCTCTGGTTATATACATTTTTAGTCCTTTTTTATCTACAACTGGTAAAAGGTTGATTTAAAAAAAAAAATAAAAGTAGTACTTGTTTCTTGGGTATGACGACTTAAATTAACCGAACAGACATTGCCAAGTATCGTGTGATAGTTTTTTTATGTCAGGTAGGTAAGCAATAAAATTATTTATAATGATTTGCCTGCAGTTTAAATAAAGTAGGATTTGCAATAAAATCACCAAATACATCAGTCCTCGCCTCATTTTTGGCTTTTTATTTTTATAGTCCAGTAGTCGTTTACCAAGCGTTTCCGTAAGTAAGGGGAGCGGAGTACAAAGAGGGAGCGAAAGCTGGGGCGCCGTAGGCAAGAGAGGCTCCATAGGCGATCGGGGCTGAGAGGGCAGGAGCGGCGTAAGAAAGGGGGGCAGCTACTGGGGCGGCATAAGACACCGGGGCGGCGACAGCTACGGGAGCGGCGTAAGATACGGGGGCGATCGCGGAGCTGCGGACGATGGACTTGGCGAGGACCGGGGCGGCGCCAGCAGCCTGGCCGTCTAATCTAGCCTCGATGGTCTTGACGGCGTCAACAGAGCGCCACGCATTCTCCTCAGCGTTGTTGATAAGTTGACCGTTGATTTCGGAAGCCTGGGAAAGAAAAAATGTCTATTAGTTGAGAATACATCCTGATGCCTGATGTTTGCTTTAGAAACCGTACAGAAATAAATGTTAAGATGCCTTCAACAGGCCTGAAAAGTGCCTACTACTTCCTTCCCTACCCAGGGTTCAAGGTAAGGGCTGTATGGGGTTCGAAACTAGGCCCGGATGCAAAACGGGCCACTGCGCCTATGGAGGGGTGACCTTGCTTACCAGAGCCACCCCCCAGAGGTGTGGGGATTTGCAAGCCGATGGAAAGGTCCTCTGATGCTCCACCAGTGACCCCACTACAGAGGAGGAGATAGAGGCGGGCGAACCGTCTGCGCCGTAACGGGTCAGATTGGGCCTTACACCAAAACTGCCCTTAGTCCAAACTACCCACCCTATCGTGTAGTTGACGGGTGTTGTCGACCGCAGCCCTCAGATGGTCGGAAGCCTCGACGTGAGCGTCGATGGCGGCGCCATTGATGTCTCCGGCGGAGATGGTGGGCAGGGCCGCTGTAAGGTGAGCCACGGGGGCGCTGTAAGCGAGGGGCGCGGCCAGCAGGGCGCCAGAAGGCACGGCTGCGGCGCAGGCGAGGACGGCGGTGGCTACAATCTGTAGTCAAAAGTTACATAAATTAAATTAAAAACTTATTTATTTCGGAGGAGGATTGAAAAATACTTTACGACCTATTCTCATACATACCAAATGTAAAGAAAAACATTAAAATCGGTCGAGCCGTATCGGAGGAATTTGACCACAAACACCGTGACACGATATTTTTATATATTAAGATAAGAATATATTTTCTTTAATTAAACTATCCGCACTGTTTCTAATATTGTTTTTAGTATAGATTACATTATTAGCAACTTAAATTATGTAATAAATCCAATTTTGGACATGGGTTTTACAAAAAATAAATTTGTTTTTTAGTTGTATTTTTGGATATTAACAATGAATTGATTATTGACAAAATTTTGATTAGATAAATTTGATAGGCCTTATTTTTTTACCCAAATCGATTAATTAGGTTCTCGATTACGATCATTCAAATTCAACATCAATGTCGTTACGAAGTAAATAGCTGGAAGTTACGCATAATTTACGGGCAAGGTGAACTTATGTCAGTTTTACGTATTTTTAGCAGATCATTTATGCAACAAGACAAACTGTCGAACGTCAGCCATTTATGGTTGACATACCTCTAGTTCGCTCGAAGCGATTCGCTTGTAGGATAATCCGTACAATGAAGAAATGGAACGCGCTGCCTACGTCTTTGTTCCCCGAACGGTACAATCTGGATTTCTTCATTTTATCAAGAATGATAAGGTATCTTCTAAACAAGCAAGCTACAACTTCAGCCGCATCTTCACTTTCCATCAAATGGGATAGTTGTCAAATGCTTGCCTATTGAAATTATTTTTATACATAATTATGATTTAATTTATATATATTTGCAAATGTTTGAAGAACATTATATATTGGAATGCGGTTTAAAATTATGTATAGCAAAAAAGTTGTTATACGAGATATTTTTATTGAGTCACCAAATTAAGATACAATGTAAAATTTAGTGTCAATTATTTGTCAAAATTATTATTATAAATATAACTACTGTTATTTAAGATGCATATAACTTTATTGGATATTAATTGTAACAACATGACTTGCCTAGAATCTTTGTTATTAGGCGAATAAATAATTCTATTTTATGTAAACTTTAACTACAGGTTTTCAAACTTTTTCTCAAAAAAATGTAGATAATTTATGTTAAAGTTAATCAGAAACTGCTGCTATTCATTAAAGTATGTTAAGAAATAAAAGTGAAATCACAATTTATGCCGCTAGATATTTGTTATCAAAATCCTGATTGAAGAAATCACATAAAACTAAACCGATCAGCACTTATATTTGTTTTATGCAGATGTTAAAATTTCGGAAGCCACAGACAATTCACTTATGACACCTCAACCACAAATAATAAAACCACAAACGAACAAGAACAATACATTTTTCACAAATTAATAAATCGATATATTGAAGCACGCACCAGAAATCTCATCGTGCACTTCTTGTTGACTGCTCGAAAGCTACTGATTGATCTCATTACGTTTTCGCGCCTTTTTATACCGGGCGCGAAATGTAACGCGTTCCATATACGAAAAAAGTAGACGGCCTCAAGGGCGGGAAGGGTGCAGGAAGCGCGCCAATTTTTACGTTTCTTTTTTAATGTCGTCGAGCCTTCGGGCGTTTTCTATGCGGCCACCAGGCGACCTATGTGATCGTTTTGGCGGCAAACAACTTTTTAATATCTGTTTATTATAAGCACCATCGGTATGCCAATTGTCAACTACGCACTAATTGCATAACTAGGATAATTATTGCATTATTCTCGGTAGGTTTGTCTGGTTATTTATTATTTATGTTTGTTTATTTACTTACTGTATGTAAGTAAAATCAAGCAGTCTACCTCTCTTCTAAGATTTGCTGTGCCCTACAGGGTTTATAAAGAATATTATTAAAAAACCTGTTTGTAACTATTACATAAACGCTTAAACGGTTTCACACTCACAGCCCCACACTAAGTCGACTAATTGTAACACAGAGAGCACTGCTCCTAGAATACAGTTATTTTAAACAAATTTCTTTTTATGCCTGATAGGCAAGCATTTGACCACAATCTCACCTGATGGAAAGTGATGATGCGGCCGAAGATGTAGCATGTCAAACATAATCTTTCACAATCACAGCATTCACAGCGCCACACTTTTTAATGGGTTCGATTCCCGGTGGATTTTTTTCTGGTTCTGGGTGTGTGTAGAAAATAAATTTAAATACAAATAGTGTAAAAAATATATATTTTATTGTAAAAAAAGCGTGGGGTCCTTTGTAAGATATTATTAAAATAATAATTCTTCTACTTATATCTGTCAGAAAAATATTTATAACTATTGACACCATGCACCCCACGCTTTTTTTACAATAAAATATATATAATATATTTTTTACACTATTTTCTATTTAAATTTATTTTCCATTTTTTAGTTGAATCTTATAAATATATATAACTCAAAGGTGACTGACTGATTGACTGACATAGTGATCTATCAACGCACAGCCCAAACCACTGGACGGATTGGGCTGAAATTTGGCATACAGGTAGATGTTATGACGTAGGCATCCGCTAAGAAAGGATTTTGATTAATTCTACCCCCAAGGGGATAAAATAGGGGATCTATACCTAATTAATAATAATACTTCTTAACGCGAGCGAAGCCGCTGGCAAAAGCTAGTTTTATATAAAGCGTGTTTTTTAGTTTTTGAAACTATTATTTATTTTTTAGGTCTTTATGGTTTCAATAATCGAACTGTGCAAAGTTTGGTATTAGATGTCCAAACAGTTCGATCAAGCGAACCACGAGGATTTTTTTAGTAGAATTAATCAAAATCCTTTCTTAGCGGATGCCTACGTCATAACATCTACCTGCATGCCAAATTTCAGCCCGATCCGTCCAGTGGTTTGGGCTGTGCGTTGATAGATCACTATGTCAGTCAGCCACCTTTGAGTTATATATATTTAGATTCAATAATCGAACTGTACAGAGTTTGCTATTAGATGTCCAAACGGTTCGATCAAGCGAATTGCAGAGCCTCGGTCACCGACGTAAGGTCGCAAGTCTATCGGTATTCTACCGTTTACACTTTGGAGAGTGTGCACAGGAATTACACGAGCTAATTCCCCCATGCCCGTTTTACCATCTAACAACAAGACAAACTGTCAAACGTCATCCATATATGGTTGACATACCTCCAGTTCGCTCAAAGCGTTTCGCTTATACGTTTATTATCCGTACAGCGAAGGAGTGGAACTCATTGCCCTCGTCTTTGTTCCCCGAACAGTATAATCTGGGTGTCTTTAAGTCAAGAGTGAATAGGTACCTTCTAGGCAAGCATGCTAAATCTTCGGCCGCATCATCGCTTTCCACCAGATGAGATTGTGGTCAAATGCTTGCCAATCGTACATAAATAAAAAAACCACGAGGATTTTTAGATCATTACGGTTCGATTGAATGATCGTGCTGTACAGATTTAGTTTTTATGTCCACACCGTTCGAAAAAGCGAATAATTAAAGAATATGGAAATAATATGGTACCTGCGCCCCGCGGTTTTACCCGCGGGAATTCCGGGATAAAAAGAAGCCTATGTTCTTTCCCAAGCTCTAGACTATCTGTGTACCAAATTTCATTTAAATCGATTCAGTAGTTTTGGCGTGAAAGCGCGACAGACTGACAGAGTTCCTTTCGCATTTATAATATAAGTAAGGATTAACATTTTAAAGATATTGATATGATAATTTAAATTTGTGTGATGTGAATATTTCCGGCATCCACGACACAAGTCTTTGAACTTAGTATGGGGCTGTGTGTGCAAAAGCGTTATTTTCTGGACTTAGATAGAAATTGGATCTGGAAGTAAGCATACCATGTCTCTACAATTCTTTAAGGGGCTGGTATACGTCAATGCGAGCACCTTTATTAACCACAGCCAATTATCCCCCGTGTACTGTTTGCACATAAAGGTGTATATTGCGTGAATTACATCGTGGCGGTTACGCTAGGTCACGCGTGGGAATCTACGATCTTTAATGATTTTATTCAAATTTCGTGAAAATGAGCCTCAAATAAAAAAAAATAAGCTGAAGACATCAATTGTCTAGTAAATATGCGTATGTGAAATAACTTTCATAGTGTTTTGATATAAAATGGCGAAACGAAATGGTTACAAAAATACAAATTAATGTTATTTGCATGAGATTTGATATTTTTTTCCTTTACATTAAAGAACGTTATGAATATTATAGGAAGAAGGCATCATTTATCGTATCATACAGATTATGACGAATATTTTTATATATCTGGTTTTGTTATGAATGCGGAGCAAAACGGTTACAAAAACACACGATTTAGATGAAATTCTGGTATCGCCACCTTTTTTTTTTTTTTTTTTTTTTTTAATATTCAAGATAGGCAAACGTTTGACCGCCATCTCACCTGATGGTAAGTGACGATGCGGTCGACGATGGAGCACGTTTGCCTAGAAGATGCCTATTCACTCGCGACTTAAAGACTCCCATATTGTATTAACCTTAACTGGTTTTGTGATAATTTCTCTGTATTGAGAAATGTCAAGGGCTTAGGTACTGATATTTCAGAGCTCACTTTCTTATTGTGGGCTTAATAGCTCACTCATGCTCACCCTCACATTTTACAAATAAGGAAGTACTGCATAACCGGTTTTGCTCCATTTATATATTTGTTTTTAACCGACTTCAAAAGGAGGAGGTTTTCAATTCGTCGGATTTTTTTTATGTATGTTCCCTGATTACTCGAAGATGCCCGGTTTTGCTCTATTTATATATTTGTTTTTAACAGACTTCAAAAGGAGGAGGTTTTCAATTCGTCGGAATCTTTTTTTATGTATGTTCCCTGATAACTCGAAGATGCTTGGACCGATTCGAGAATTTTTCTTTTTTTGGTTTAAAAGGGTATACTTCTCAGGTGGTCCCATTGACAGCAAATCAGGATCTGATGATGGGATCCCAAAAAATCGAGGCACGAATTTTATAGGCACGCATAAGCGCAAAAGAATGGAACTCGACCGACCGACTCAAAAAAGGATACTTGAGTCGGTGTTTCCTGATAAGTACAATATGGGAGTCTTCAAGTCGCGAGTGAATAGGTATCTTCTAGGCAAACTAGTTCCATCGTCTACCACATCATCACTTTCCATTAGGTGAGATAGTGGTCAAACGTCTGCCTATCCTGATTAAAAAAAAAAAAAAATTTTTAAAACTATTATGCGTACCGTACACGCCTTATTGTACACCCGAAATGGGTAAACTATTGTTCCTTTATACTTTTATTTTCCATCTAATGTACACAGGTAACGCAACAAAATAATATTCTGTTCTATTCTATGGTACTCATCATCTCATGTTGCTGAGCTGATGAAAAAAATTATAACTACTTAACTATTAAGAGTTGGATAATTCTTTAAATATTATTATATATAAGCTCGTATAGACCTCTAGTTATGTTCTATCCAGTTGTTCAGGTGAGGTGATGATGGAAGGTAAATCTTATGTTTCAATGTTGTCAACTAGTTTCGGACAAATTAGTTCCTTAGTTGCTACAAAGTAAGTCGAAATTTTCGTGTTTTAAGCCGAATATAACATTGAAACATAATGTGTAATACTCACGATAGTATTAACATTAAGAAGGTAAATTTCCTATTATGTATTTGAAGGAATTCCCATATAAAATTACGATGAAGCGGTGAAGTCGGTTTCTTGAAGCTTTGCTTTTAAATCATCAGGTGAGATAGTGGTCAAATCCTTGCCTTTCAAACATACATTATTTAAACACAAGCAAAGCTAAAAAAACTGAACTTCACCGCGATCAAAGCCAAAATTGCAGTCTGAAGGCCAATTGCCTATCATTAATGTTATGTCAGCTACTGGCAAATAAGTTGATTTAATTAAACGTATATCACGGAAGTTGACAATAAAATGTAAATCTTGATAGGAAATAAACTCCGTCTGGATATGTCAAAACTTCAAAACTATAAGTAACCCGTGCCCCGCGGCTTCGCCCGCGTTTATCAAGTTAAAAAGCCTACACAGTAGAGGATCCAGGGGGGGTGCTAAGGGGCTGTGTAGTGGCAAGAAAACCTACCATCAGCGGGGTCAAGCTCCCCCAAACGAAAAGCCTGGATCTGCCACTGCTTGCAGATTTAAACTCTCGGATTTTTTATACCATTGCGATTCACAGCATGCTACTGCTGTCAAAATTAAATGTCTCGTCTTTTAATCCCCAACGAAAAACACCCACTATGTGTTATAATTTTGTGGTCCCAAGCGGCAGGACAGATTTAGTTTTTATTTTTGTTTGAAACTTGTCTTGATCGAGATAGAAAAGAAGAAAATTAGAGGAGTCGTTATCTAGATAGAGCGTATTTTCAAATTTTGATTTTGCTACTAAAATTGGTCATAGTTGGCAATAGCGAAGGTAGAATAGGACGAGGCCAGTCGCCAGCACGTTGATCTGATCAAGTAAAGAAGCCTCGAGCAAGTTTTAGTAGGCGGTGAGAGCGACCATAGTCGCCATAGTCACCAGACTCGGTGGAGACAGATTGTCAAAACCAGGGAACCTTGTGACCACGATCCGTAGCAATGAAGGATCGACTAGAAAGAGAGTTTATTTTATAATTTTTCTTGCATTTTGGCTTGCATTTTCCACTACTATTTGTACTTGAAAATGTGGTTTACGGCGGTGAACTTTCTATGTTTAGAATGAGACTGACTCTCAAGCTACTGGAACACCATACAGCTTGGCGACAGATTTTCATACTTGAGGTTATCAGGACTGCAATTCGGGTACAGGGTAATGAGTCAAAAATAGAAAACTGCGCTGGGGAAAATTGGCGGTGCAATAGTTAACGAGGGATGATGCAAGAAGACGAGTGTTAGGTATCATTGAAGATGGATACAGAAGTAGAGAAAAAAAAACAACGGGTTGCACTACGGGAGTGCCGGCAGAAGTGAAAATTCGAACATTAACGTTGTAAACAACAGAAGCAGGCATACATTTTCGTCGCGCTGTAGAAAGAGAGCGGGATATTACTACCTCTCCTACGCTGCGCCCCGCCGACGGTCTCGATCAGGTCACGTGTCCTGACGAGGCTTAACATTTTTTACCCATCCCAAAAAAATGCACAACGCCGCTAAAGAAGTTTTCACTTCAAAGAGAAAAACCTAAGGAAAGATCGATGGATTGTAAAAACGATGACATGAATAGGTGAAATATTGGTAACACACCTAGTATATCAGGTATTTTTAATGATATTTAGCATATATCCGCAGCTAGATTGAAGAAAAACTTACGGATCTTTTGAAGCTAGTCTTATTAAGATTCGATTTATTTAGTTTTAAGATATAACACTTTACATAAATCCGGGTTGAACGATTGAATAATTTCATACATTTGTGCCAATAAAAACATCATCGATGTCTAGGTAACACAAGTCTACGATATCTACAATAATTACAAATTCAAGTTATTTTATTTAAATATATTTTTATTTAATGGACTTTTCTATCGATTCGCTAATTATGCTTTTAAATTCTCACTTCAAAGTCTTTGATTTTATTGGTTTTAACAACGAAGTCTGATGTGTGTTTGTTTGTTTTTACTAATTTGAACAGTATAGTATTGTTATGTAGTACTGTAGTGATGTATCAAAATATTTGCTTAGCCGAGACCTTATTTTTAAAAAGAGGAGGTTCTCAATTCGACCATATTTTTTTTATTTATTTTTTTGTTTGTGTAACCTCATAATATCTTCTTTCGTTTTGAGCCGATTTTGATTATTTTTATTTGAAAGCTGGTGCTTTCCATGTTGTCCCATTTCAATTTGATTAAAATCTGATCACTAGTTTTTGAATTATAGTCAATAATCCGTGTTTAATACACTTAATCTGATCAAGGTTTCGAAGTTAAAGCGGTGAAGTCGGCTTTTTTTAAGCTTTGCTTGCGTTTAATTATTTATCTTCCGTACTGTGAAGGAGTGGAACTCATTGCCCTCGTATTTGTTCCTCTAACGGTATAATCTGAGAGTCTTCAAGTCTAAGAGTGAATAAGTAAATTCTAGGCAAACATGCTTCATCTTCGGCTACATCATCGCTTTCCATTTTTTTATTTTTTTTTATTTGTGACTGTCTAGTGTTTGACCACTATTTCACCTGATGGTAAGTGACGATGTGATCGAAGCTGGTAAATACATTAGACCTGGAATACGCAGGCTCTCAAGGATAACTACCGGAACACCGTAACCATTGAGATTGTGGCCAAACGCTAGCCTATAGAGCATAAAGATAAAGTTATATTACAGTAGGTCTAAAATAATTGCCGGAACACAATTTGTGGGGATTTAAATTAAGACATTATTTTGTCACTCTGTGTAAATAATCTATTTTTCATCCCCCTAAGTGATAAGGGTGGCCCTCACCAAAATTTATTTTTATTTTTTGGACAGATTTTTTTTATGATGTGGCAATAAAAATACATACAACTTTAAATTTTCACCCTTCTACGATCAACCCCCTATTTTTTACTTTTGAAATAATGTATATGGCAAAACAACGATTTCCGGGTCAGCTAGTTGCTTATAAAAATTCCTCGTTACCTAATTCTAAATCAGTAGACGCCAAAAAATCTTGAACGACCTTCATCTGACTCACATATTTCTTTTGGAAACTAGTTTGACAGTTTGAGATATTTCTACCATTAATAATCGGAATGTAAATAACTAATAATGTGAGATGACTGACCTAATATTACCCTCGGTAAGGTCACGGAAGGTATTAATAAACTAGGTATAAGTGAATTGATTAACGCTTAAATTCATCACACGGAAGTAATATTTTTGGAGCATTGTTTTTTAATCAACGATTCCCTTCTACTATAATATAACAGCAAAAAAATGGAACGCTTTGCCGTCGTCTGTGTTTCCCAAAAGGTACAATTGGGGTGTGTTTAAAAGGAAAGTGAATAAGTATTTACTAAGCAAGCGTGCTCCACCTTAGACTACATCGTCACTTTCCATCAGGTGTGATTGTGGTCAAACGCTTGATAAGTCAGTAATAAAACAAAACAAATTTGTCCGAAACTAGTTGTCGAAGTAAGTCGAAATTTTCGACGTGTTTCAAGCCGTACACAACATCAATTTTGTTCAACATTCTTACTTAGTGGAACTCATAGTATGCGTCTTTGTTTCTTGATCTTCGGTTGCGTCATCGTTTTCAATCGGATGGGATAGTGGACAAATTATTTCCTGTGTAGCATCAAAAATACATGAATAATTTAACATAATACATGCATACATATAGTCACGCCTCTTTCCCATTGGGGTAGGCAGAGACCACTTCTCTCCACCTGCTACGATCCTGACACACATCTTTTGCTTCTCCTACATTCATGGGTCTTTTAATACTTGCTCGTTGGTTGCGGGTACTTTTAACCTGTCCTTTTTTCAAGACGTTTACGATCTGTTCAAGATACGTTCGTATAGATCGACCCTTACCAACTTGGCCATTTACGCTCGCCTTATAAATTTCCTTCGTCAATCTACTGTCGTCCATCCTTTCTACATGTTCAAACCATCTAAGCATCCCTTTCTCAATCTTTGTCACTACATCTTCTATCACGCCGCAATCTTCCCTAATCACAATATTCCTCACTTTGTCCATCAGAGTATATTTCTTAACATAATACATTCTTTAAATATTATTTCTTTAGTTTTCCCTTCCTTTTAATTTGACATAAGTATACTGAGTTAAAATTGTAGCGTAGCTTGTGAGCTGCCTTCTGTGATCCCTTATATACACCCTTATATCAGTATATATCTTAATGTGTATAATTGTGTACTTATGCCAACTGTATATATGAATTACTTCCATTTTTGGTATATAGTTATGCAGCTACACACAATTAGGTATAAAACTAGTTTGATGTTATTATGATACCATGCTAAAAATGCTTAAAACCTTAAAAAATACATTTTTTTTGTTCACAGATCTGTCTTAGGTTACGACATCGACCTAACCAGTCTCACCAAAGACCAAACAGTAGATCTAAACGAAAATGTCTACCAATTCCTGCTAAACCTCGAACGTAACCACCCAGACATGGTCCAAACATTGGACCAAACGGCAGACCAAAAGTTTGACCAAACCAATCCAAACGATGACCAAGAATACGTCCTAGATGACGGCACTGAAATAAAAGCATCCCAAATACATTTCGACAATGAGGACGCTCCTATAGACTTGACCTTAGAAATGCTACCATTTGTCAAAGTCAATAATAATGAAGACATAGAAGACGTTATAGAGGAACTTATATTTGAAGATGTTGCGTACAAAATCCCAGCTAGCCCTATTAACAGTGTAACATCAAGTCCTAATCATAACTTCATAAACGGCGTACCTTTCAAACTCGTATGCAATAACACCACTGGTTTCGAAGCCCAATTCACACGATATCTAGAAGAAAGCACCAAGACTTACGCTACTTTAAACAATGTCACTAAGAAAAACAAATCGCCAAGGAGTCTGATCAAGGATAATTTTAACAGCAAAGAAGAATATAGATACACTCGTGAAGAGATCTTGAATATGCTTAAAGATTCGCCAGTTACAAGCATTCCTTATGAAGTGAATGAAAAAAAGCATGTCAGGAAAACAGATCCAACTAGAATGATACAAAAGAGTACAACTAAAGCGTTGGATATCGACGGTCTTGTTATAGGAGATGGTGAGAACAGAAGTTGCTTTATATGTGGCAAGAACGTAATAGACAAGTTGTATATATTTGACAAAGAAGATCAGAAAATTCACCGATGCTCACCGCAGAAGATCATATCGACGCAACTGAAGGTGATATGCGAGTTATGTCTCAATGAAAACTTTAAACCTTCTCGGATGAAAGGTGCCAATCAATTCCTTAACTCTGAAGAATACCTGGTCATTAGAAACAATCAGCAATACATATTCCAGAAGACGAAAAACTTTAAATTTCGAACGGAAGCCATAGAGAAACCTCAGAAGATTAAAAATAAAGACGAGTTTGTGAAAGTAGAGATAGGTTCTGATGGCGAGATCGTTACGAAACCAATAGACAACGACGATGACGTCATCATTATTAATGATGACAGGAAGGACAGTTCGAGTGATGTTGAGCTAGTGGAAGCGGAGCCGGAAATAGATAAGATAATAGATAATTTGGAAGATGCAGATGAAGAGGTGAAGAACTTTTTGGGGAAATATGAGGATGGGAATGATGTGAAGGAGCTGAAATGCAGGTAAATTAAAGTGCCGAAATAGGTTTGCAAGGTTGTAAATATAAAAACACTATTTAATCTACATGTCTCCTCGCTATTTTAGTTGCGAACAATTTTTCAGTGGCCAACAAACAGTAATATCGACTCGGACTGGTTGGCGCCAATGTTATTGAAAAACGTTGTCAGTCAACGATATCGGTATCGATATCGGTGGCAACAAACAAACAAAACAAACGCATTCACACTCACAGCCCCACACTAAGTTCAAAGACTTGTATCGGGGGTACCGGAAACATTCACATCACACACACAGAACCAGAAGCACAAATATCTCTTGGGAAGGAATTTGGTGCTCCTGCCGGGAATCGAACCCAGGACCCACGGCGTATAGGGCGGACTCCTGTCCACTGCGCTAACTAGGTCGTCTGTAGTGAATTAGTGACTTGTGTTCGAATGACAAACTAGCGGGGAGGCTTGAGGGTGGTGACATTGTACGCACAAATCTGTCACATGTCGTCTAAACCGCATCTCTGTGTAATTTCGTCTCACATTCCTGATTCATCGAGACAATTATAAGGCGAGCTGACGTGGTACCGACTTGTCGACGTCGATGATGTCGGTGACCTTTACTGACGACTTACTGACTTTATCGGTATCAGTCGGCCAATGTTAAAGCGTTCGTTTCGGTGTTTAAATCGGTGTTATCCAGCCGTTTTCTAGATCTTTACCTGGAATACGGCTGTGGGTATTTAAAAAAAAATATTTTGCAACGTGATAAGGGAAGATATTGGCACACGTCGGCAAATAATTTCGCAATCCTTGATATATACATGTATAGGCACATAAGAAATCATCTGCTATGAGTTACATTTATTAGCACTTAACAACACGGAAGAGCACATTGTGGGACATAGCATAAATAAAAAAAAAAACTAATTATATATTTTATAATTGATTAAAAGTGGCTCAAAGCTCATCGAAATATTTCAGGTTTTGTGAGGTAGTATTTACCGAGACATCAGAAGTGGCGTCTCACGGCGAAACACACAAACACAGTTCCGACGATGACGTTGTGTTTCCTTGCCCACTCTGTGATTACGGTAAGCATTTATCGACCGAGCGAGCGTCTCGCGTTTCAGATTGGGCAAAATTGCACGACTTATTGGCGATAGTAAGCCTGTTGAGTCAAAACTGCAACACCGACGTAAGGTAGCAAGTCTGTCGGTATTCTATCGATTACATTTTGGAGAGTGTGCTCAGGAATTACATGATATAAATCCTCCATGCCCTTACCATAAAACAACAAGACCAACTATCAAACGTCATCCATTTATGGTTGGCATACCTCGAGTTCGCTCGAAGCGTTTTGCTTCTACGTTCATCATCCGTACAGGGAGTGCAACTCATTGCCTGCGTCTTTGTTCCTTGAGCGGTACAATCTGGGTATCATCAAGTCTAGAGTGAATAGGTACCTTCTAGGCAAGCATGTTCCATCTTCGGCCGCATCTTCAGTTTCCATCAAGTGAGATAGCGGTCAAATGCTTGCCTATCTACCATAAAAAAAAGACATGTATTAGTGTAAGACGTAGTAATTCTGCTAAAATCAAACTCAAGGCGGGAAACAAGGACGCGCTGAGCCCCTAGCCTAAAACCCCCCCTCCACCTCTCCCTCTCCTAGAATCCGCTGCTGCCACGTGGAGTCTCATAGGAGCCTGTAGCAGTAAAAACTCAAGGGACAAAATAAAACATCGCAATTTTAAAATAAGTCTCAAATGCGCTCGGGTCTTTCACAAAAGAATAATATATAAGTTTTATAAATATATCGTTTTAAAAACACACACTTTTCTATGTATGAAATATTTACTTTGCTTATTTTCAGGATATGCGAACTTCAAATGGCTAAAAGGTCACGTAAAGGCCGCACATGAATACAAAGAAAAGAAAAATGAAATTGAAAAAAAAGGTAACTAAACTATGTTTACTAGCCGTGCCCCGCGGCTTCGCCCGCGTTTATTGAGTAATAAATGGCCTATGTGTTAATCCCAGGCAATGAACATCCCATATTTCATCCAAATCCGTGCAGCCGTTTCAGCGTGAAGAGAAAACAAACATATACACAAAATTTCGGATTTGTGTGATAACTAAATAAATTAATATTCCAATTTATCATATATTCACCTTATGACATAGCAAATCAATTACACGGGTTAATAATTTAAACGAAAGCAAAGCTTAAAAAAACCGACTTCACCGCTTTATCTTCGGAACTTTGATCAGATTAGACGTACTAAACACGCATTATTGACGATATCTCAAGAACTACTGATCAGATCTTGATCAAATTTAAATGGGACCAATTGGAAAGCGATCTTTCAAACAAAAACATAATTATATTTTACAGATAACGAAGTTGAAAAGGCAAAGAACAATGACCCTATTGATAGTAATGTTTTACTCGAAGGAGCAGAAAAGCGAGGTGATTCGACATTTACTTAATTTATTGCTTTTGACCTACTTCAAAAAAGGAGGAGGTTCGACTTCAACTGTACTTTGTTTTTTGCTTGTGTGTTAGTTACCTCATAACTTCTCTCTGAGGAACTGATTTTGATATAATATACTTTTTTGTTTGAAAGCTGGTACTTCCCATGTGGTCCTATTTAAATTTGATCAAGATCTGACCAGTAGTTTTAGAGTTATCCTCAATAATGCGTATTTATTTAATTTCATCTGATCAAGGCTTCCGAAACTAAAGCGGTGGAGTCAGTTTTTTTAAGCTTTGCTTGCGTTTTATTATTGTCATATACAGTGTCAATATTTAAGGTATTTTTTTATTTGTGAGCAACACCGCGGGGCGCTGCTAGTATGTTGTACATAACCAAAAACTTTGCATGTTTAGATGATTCCGAGAAGAATACGGAAGATGCGCAGACGTTGAACGAAAAAACGGTTTGTGTTTATTATCATCCATTTTATTCCCACTGCTGGAATTTTGGGCCTTTTCCCTGACAGAAAATAAGAAAGAGAGAGAGAGTTATGGCCATAGCCATGACACTCTCTTTCTTATTTTCTCGTGTCTTGGCTATGGCCACTACTACATCTAATATATAAAATTCTCGTGTCACAGTTTTCGTTGCTATACTCCTCCGAAACGGCTTGACCGATTTTGATGAAATTTTTTGTGCTTATCCGGTATCTATGAGAATCGGCCAACATCTATTTTTCATCATCATCACTTTTCATCATTATCAACGCGGGTGAAACCGCGGGGCGCAGCTAGTACTACATAATATTCATAAATAAACTCTTTCACACTCACAGCTCCACTCTAAGGTCGATGACTTGCGTCATGGGTGCCGGAAACATTTACATCTCACAATATCGGGTTCGATTTCCGGTAGGGACTGGGAAAAGGTTTCTCCCTAGGGAAATTCGTCGCTCTGGTGGTGATTTTGTGTGTGATGTTAATATTTCCGGACTAATGACACAATTCATCGATTGTAGTATGGGGCTGTGAGTGTGAAAGTGTATGTTTATGTTGTTAGTGATAAAACATGGTACATATTTGCTTATACATGCTTATATTGTATTTATATCTCGTGTATGTTCCTTATTGGACGTAGAAATCTTGCAGGATTCGTTTCACGGATAGTTAGTTATAAATTTAGAAAGGGAAAATTATCGCTTGAGGCGGGATATTTTAGTGTATATATGTATATGTGTATTAATGTATATATGTATCAAATATTTTGAATAATATATGTAGTGCATTAACATTGTAGTTGTCACCTATGCACTTTTTATGAATATGTTATTCTTTTAGTGTACACCTCCGCCAAATGCTGTCCATATTATTTTAGATCCATGCTAAGGTTGTCTGGAAGAGATTGGAGATTTATTTCAGATATAGCAAATATTTTTTTATTGAACTGTCCGTTGGATTAGTTGAGTGAACGTTCGCTCTCCAAGGGGTACCGGGTTCGATTCCCGGCGGGAGCACAAGTTTTCTCCCAAAGGAAAAGTTGTGTTTCTGGTTCTGGTTGTTGTTGATGTGAATTCCGCCAACTTAGTGTGGGGCTGTGAATGTGAAATCGTTTTTGTTTATTTATTCTATTATATTTTATTGTGTGGCTGTCTTTTGTAATTCATAAATAGGAACTAGTGAATATGTGCAAGATTTATGACTTCTGTATGTAAAAAAACTGTATGTTTTTTATCAATGTTTGTTTCATGTATGACGTTCAAAAGTGTCCAAATGTTTGTACTTATCTATATATGTAAAAATGTATTGACGTTTGTTAGTCTCACAAGAACTCAAGCGGCTGAAACGATTTGCGTAATTTTGATTTTAAAATATTTGTAGAAGTCTAAGGAAGGTTTAAAAAGTGAGAAAAATATAAAATTTGTTTTATTTATATAAATACGCTCAGACAATGGGTGTCTTCCTAGCTGACACCCTAGGGGGTATAGAGGGAACTACTGGGAACAATTCTAATGAGAATTGTTCCCAGTAATTGTCACCCCGGGGGACAGGGCTACAGGGGACTAGTGGGAACAATCCCTTTTATTGGCGGTACGAAGTTTACCGGCTCACCTAGTTCGATATCTACCTTTAAACGAACAATTCTTTTATATATATATATATATGTAATCAGGATCTCGGAAACGGCTCCAACGATTTTCATGAAATTTAGTAAGCAGGGGGTTTCGGGGGCGATAAATCGATCTAGCTAGGTTTCATTCTTAGAAAACGTCATTTACTTTAAAAAAAATACCGGTCATCCGAGTACTTAAATAATAATATAAAATAAACCATCATTTTAGAGTCACCCAGACCTGATTATGAAGACCGAGGTAAAGCAGGAGACGGTTAGTAGCGAAGAAGAAATATGGATCGTACAGACCGTTGACGACGAGTCTACTGGACACCTCAACAAAATACTGAAGGTACTACAACTAGCAGTGCCCGATTGCTTCGCCCGCTATTATCAAGTTAAAAAGAAGCCTATGTGTTAATCCTAGGTATAAGCTATGTACAGTTTTCATCCAAATCCGTTTAGCTGTTATCGAGAAGAGGGAAGAAACATACACAAACTTTCGGATTTATAATATCAGATTTTTAATAAATTTCATTAACATCAATCCAGGTTTATATGAGAAAACCGGGTCCTTTCGCGCTTTTATTTTCAAAATAGCATTATTTTGAGTAACCTCGACGTTTCGACGTGGTTGCACCGTCCGTGGTCGCGAGAGACTGAGGTGGATGTCATCGTCTTGATTAGCGAGCAGTATTTGCAACTACCCGCATTTGTTTTTCTAAGTCCCTGGTCAAACGCACAACACTGACAATATCCTCGGTTACGTTCGACGATAAATCGCGTCGCGAACACTATCAAAACCGGATTCCACGATCACGACAATTTAAAACCATCTTCACGATTGAAGTTAGGATATTTTTTAATGTCGATAGCCTCCCGAACTAGCCTCTGATAGTAATGTCGTTCGGTACAGATGATTTTAAGGTATTTTACTGGTATTTCAATAAATAATTATTTTGTAATCGTTTCAGGTGGATAAAAAAGAAGAAAAAGGCAAGAAAGGCCATAAATGCTACAGCTGTAGGTAAGTATTGCGTTTTATATCTTATATTTTTCATATTACAAGCCGTGCCTCGCGGCTTATATAAAACAACTAGCTTTTGCTCGCGGCTTCGCTCGCGTTAAGAAGTATTAATTTAAAATTGACAAAGTTTCATACAAACTTTCATCCCCTATTTTATCCCCTTGGGAGTAGAATTAATCAAAATCCTTTCTTAGCGGATGCCTACGTCATAACATCTACCTGCATGCCAAATTTCAGCCCGATCCGTCCAGTGGTTTGGGCTGTGTGTTGATAGATCACTATGTCAGTCAGTCACCTTTGAGTTATATATATTTAGATAGATTATTATAAAAATAAGAATTAATAAAAAAAACATTAGGAAACTTCCGAGAGAATTTTATTTATTTTGTAAGATTTGTTTGCAATAGTTAAAACTTGCATCATTTATAGTTTTCCACGAAAATGTTTTATGCAGATCGTAGAGTGCCATACCGCGATACAGACAAACCCTATTGCAGGGACCGTTAGTAACTAGGATACCTACATTTGTAAAGTGTTTTTGACGTGATAACGTCTTATAAATCGATGAACACCGGCTGCACGCACGAAAAAGTGTCACGTTCCGCCTGAGCCGAGCGTGCAAGCGAGAGCGTGGATCAAGCGATAGAGAGGCACGATCGGCCAAGCGTTCATCTTATGACGCTATCACGTAAAATTATCGTCCGTAAACCGACTTTACAGACAACATTTTTTTTGGAAATAAACTATTTTGTATTTTCCGCGTGGGGCGGTACCACATCTTTGCCAGACATTCAACTGCCAAGCAGTAGTGTGCAAACATTACTGTTTCGGATTGCAGGGCAATGTTTCCAATGAAATTACTAGGCTTAAAGAGATTTAACATAATACGTCAGAACAAACCACCGTCATCTATATATAGTTGATATACCTCATATCCGCTCGAAGCGTTTTGCTTCTACATTTATCATCCGTTCAGCGAAGGAGTGGAACTCACTGCCCGCGTCCTTGTTCCCCGAACAGTATAATCTGGGAGTCTTCAAGTCTGGATTGAATAGGTATCTTCTAGGTAGCATGCTTCATCTTCGGCCACATCGTCACTTTCCATCAGGTGAGATAGCGGCCAAATGCTTACCTATCTGTCATAAGAAAGGGTGACGAACGCAGGGTGCTTTGCACAGGAGAGGATTCCGAGCAGGATTTTGTCCTCAGTTCAAAATTCTGGGTGGCAATTGACTGTAATGAACGGCAAGCGTGACGCTTTCCATCAAGCGAGCGATTTGCTCGTTTCACCACTCAATAAACATAAAAAAAATACAAAAACTACAAATTAATCATAGGTATATGAAAATTAAAACTATCGTGAGTATTACACATAACTGATGTTGTGTACGGCTTGAAACACGTCTAAATTTCGTCTCAGTTTCCCAGTCACGCGCCGAGGCTCGAGCCACTCGCCTCTGCGTATCGCGCGTCTGACTCATCCTGATGAAGGACAACAAATTTGTCCGAAACTAGTCGACTACAAACTAAGTCGAAATTTAGACGTGTTTCAAGCCGTACACAACATCAATTAATCATAGGTATAGCTCAGGGGTCGGCAACCTGCGGCTCGCGAGCCACATGCGGCTCTTTGGATGTGAAGCTGCGCCACATGCGGCTTCTTTTTCCATACGCAAATATTATTTATAAAAAAAAAAAAATTTAAAAAACGTTCTAAATCGATTAACGAGAATCAGGCGCCATTTCTATCGAGCCATTAACAAGCCTCCAAAGGTAGGTAGGTTATTGTTGGCAAGAAAAAAATTTGTGGCTCTACAAAACTTTGAAATTTTGTAAATTGTAATTTTTGACTCTTCCGACTCAAAAGGTTGCCGGTATAGCTTATACCTATGATTAACATCTAATGCAAATTTCATCAAAATCCTTTCACCCGTTACAGCGTGAAGAGAAAAACATACTTAAACACAAACTTTTGCATTTATAGCATTAGTGGGATAATGCGAGTCAAATTCAAAGTAAAATGAAACAAATGATGAAACGATAAAAAATTAAATGTTTTTTTTTTATTTGACTCTCATTTTTTATTTTCCAAGTAAATATTGACATTGAATTTTTAATATTCCAGCCAATTCTTCCCATCCGCGGCTACCCTCGCTTCTCACAACTGCCGCGCAAAAAAACGCAAGTCTGATGATGCTCTAGTCTGTATACCCAGCCAAGAAGACTTTATGAGGGTACTGTATACTCTAATATTATGAGACAGTATACTGTGTAGCTTATGAGGGTACTGGGTACTTTACGAGGTTACTGTAGAGGAGACGATAATGTACGATCCGATATTTCACTGCGTGATTTGTACTGCCAATAATGTACAACCTAATAATTCATGTACATGGATGCGTAATATCCATTGTCTCCAGATGCTTTCCAGGGTCTCCAATTATTGCTTGTAAAAAATCGATCCGTATCGATAATGTTCGGCATATAACGTACAGCCAATAATTTATGTACATGGCTTCTAAATATCAGGTTGTGCAATACTGTGCGTGCAATACTGGCTGCGTAAAACCACACCGGGTCGATATTGTACGGCCAGTATTGCACAGCCAATAATTGGAAGGCAACCATAGACAATCATATACTCTCTATGCGATGCCTCGTTTGTTAGGCGATTCGCTAGGAAGAGTTGGACAGAGACACAGTCTATTAAAAAGCTCTTATCTTAGAACTTTAAAAACATTTGCTTCTCTGTGGTCTCTATAAAAGTGGCTGCAAGTCTAGGTAAGGTTAGTTTAGAACAGTGACAAAACAAAGCACGAGCCGAGCGAGCGAAGCGAGCGTGCCGCGGCATCAGCCGGCGAAGCGATCAAAACTATGTTATTAAATGATATAAAAATGAACGAAAAACAAAATATAATTCGTCATATCTCCGTAGGGGGAGTTCCTTAGATCCCCTGTGGGAGGAAGCGAAGCTCCTAGCCCTCTTGAAATTACTGGATCATCCAAACGAGGCTTTGACTCTGACATTTGTTTGTACACGAATTCTTGACTGTGTATTATTGGCTGTACATTATCAGCTCGTGCTAATATTTTCCGACCTGTATTGTACGGCATGCATACTGTAATTACTTATTTTTTAACAATGGAATATGATTAACAATTTATTTTTGACATTTATTTTTTGCAAACTATATTAATATCAATTTTTAGTCAAGTGTCAAAATTATTAAATAATTCTATTCTATTCTTTTCTATACGGCCAATATTGCACTACCTGATATTTCGTGTACATTCAAATAAAATATTGGTTTTGTTTTCCTGGACGCGTATTATCTGGCTGGCTGTAAAAAATCGGCCCGTGTTGTTTTTTTTACATCCAATAATGTACGGCCCGTATTGCACTGCCTGATAATTGGAAGCCACATCGGGGATTACCGGTTACGAATTATTGGTCATACAATAGGGAATCCTGTATACATTGTGGGACTACTGTGTACGTTATGAAGGAACTGGATATTCTTCAATGATACTATGTACATTGTGAGTGTATGTACTCTGTACCTTATGTGGGCACTGTATGCATTTTAAGGATATTGTATACATAGTGAGAGCACTGTCTACCTTATGAGAGAGATATAGTTTTAATTTGCGAATCCATAATTTATTCAAAATAAAAATATTTTGTTATTTACACGCTTACACACAAAAACATGACTTACTCTTTTTGTGTCTGAACTTCGTTTCAGACAGTTTCACACACACACACACACACACACACACACACACACAACACCTCTGCCCGTTGGCTTATTTGGGTGAGTTTTAGCATATGATTATACACACCCCTACAATGACTCACATACACACACTTATTGTTACAGAGAGCGCATGGCAGACCGAGATTGAACACTGACGTCATTATTGAGGTAAGTTGAAACGACAGAAGCTTTTACAAAATTGCCATTTATGATCTCGTATTCCTTGTGCGTGATAAGCAAGCATTTGGCTACTAGCTCACCTGAAGGAAGTCGATCGAATATGTAGCATGCTTGCCTTAAATATACCTACACACACTATAATTGAAGACTCCCAGATTATACCGTTCGAAAAACAAAGACTTGGGCAATGAGTTCCACTCCTTCGCAATTAGGGTAATGAACACAGCGATCAGGAGCCTTGTCAACCATAAATGGATATCGTTTGTCATCTTGCTATTTTTTTTTTTTATAGGCGTTTGATGGTAAAACTATAGAATTGTAATTGTGAGGGAAACCATAAAAAAATGAATGAAAAAAAATGCACCGCCGATTTTCTTGCCTGGTTCTTCTTGAGATGGCTGTAATTTTGCGAATCTGGCAGTAGAATCAATAACTTTCATGAGTGCCTCTTTGGGGCCCATGAGAATACACGATTTTGATTTGATTTGATAGGATTACTATTACTGTAGACTGTCTCGACAGGCTATCACTTTGTATTAGGTGAGATAGTTGTCAAATGCTTGCCCCTCTAGCTTACTATCGCCACTGAGTCTTTTCGCTCGTCGGACAATGGAAAAGGTGTTAAGCTTGTACTTGGAGAAACTTTACAAGGTGGCTGGCATTTTCAAAAAACCGAAAAATGAATCAACAATGAAATTTATATAATTATCTCAAATTTTATCGAGAATTGGTTGAGAAATGTGACCTGTACAGGAGGACAGCCGGACATCCGGACATACGAAAGCACTTTTGCCTTCGCTCGCGCTGCACGCTCGGTCAATAAAATATGTTTTCGACCGACATCAAAAAAAGAGCTTCTCAATTTTTTTTATGTATGTTATACGCTATATCTCTGCCAATTTGACGATCCAGTTGGCGCGGTGGGCGAGTCTCTGCCCTCTGTGCCGTGGGTCCTGGGTTCGATTCCTGGCAGAAGCACAATTTTCCTTCCCAAGGGAGATATGTGCTTCATTTTCTGGGTGTGATTGTGTGTGATAAGTAAATGTTACCGGCACCCACGATACAAGTCGTTGAACTTAGTGTAGGGCCGTGAGTGTGAAAGCGTTTGTTATTTTTTGTTTTTAATTATGAATCGATTTTGGTGATTTTTTTGTTTGGTAGAGTATACTTCAGAGGGACCATATACATTTTATCGAAATCGGTCAAGCCAAAACCTCAATATAAGCGATGAAGTCGGTTGTTTTAAGCGTTTCAATCATTTACAGAGACAACGTAAGAAACTAAAGGACCATTCTGAGATCGTCACTTGCCACGACTGCAACCAATCGTTCACGTCTAAAGTACGACTCAAGTTTCACATGTAAGTACTACTATCATGTTATTACGGTTCTTATTTAAAATACAAGTCGTTCGCGCCGAACTGAGATCTCGCACCTACATTTTGCCCAATAAAGAAAAACTTTTGAGGGTAGTTGCTTATAACTTTTCTTTTTAGTTATAATTGTTTGATTTTTGTATTTGATGATCAAGTATATGATATAACAGATTTTATAAGTAAGTTTCAGCTTTAAATGTGAAGCCGTTTTTGAGATAGACCGGGACAAAATAGGTCTAACAACAGTAACTTTGGTAGAGATCCCACAAGGGTAGATAAAAAAAATATTATTATTATGCTTCCCACTTCGTGTATGGGTGCTCTTATATCATTTAATATTTTTAATTTTAATTGTCATTTCTGGCTTTGGGCCATATCTTTACATATACTCTGAGATTTTGAAGTTATTCGCATGTATGGTTTAGACGCTAGATGCCTCTAACAGACGGACGGACAAATTGCTGAACCACCCAATTCAACTTGAGATCTCGCTTCGCTCCATCAAATATTTTCTTATTCGATGCTTGTCTTTTCGCATTATAGGCAGTTTCACACGCAGACTTCAGCGCTTACCTCCGATGGCTACGCCTGCTCGCAGTGCTCAAACTCATTTGCGACGGAAACGGAGCTGTTCGACCACGTCCACTTCCGCCATGACAAGCGGAAGCGATGGCAGTGCCCCCTGTCGGGCTGCGGGAAGACTTTTTACTTGCGGTTAGTACAATGTACAAATACTAAGTGTGTACAAGAACTCTTCAAGAATGTGATGGAGAGGGGGAATTGCCAAAACAAAAAACATCATCAAAAGGCCAGACTTCCCTCAGCCATCCTCATCAAGAACTCATGCATCAGCTTCTACTGCATGTACACTTTCGACACCACCTTCACTGTCGCATATATCATCACCATCATCTGAGACACCTACTTTGGAACAGCTTAGTCTGCGACCCAGAGCCGTCCTACGCTTCATAAAAGAGCTGGGATGGCTTAGGTAGTTGTAGTCAGGGGGAAATGCACAATACACCCCGAGCGGGACGTCAGTGCAGACCCTTACTACAAATTAGAATTAAAGTCAATCTACCCATTGACTTAAGTGAGCGTTCGCCTTTTAAGATTCATATCACACATACAATCACAACTAGAACCAGAAACACAAATTTTCCTTGGGGATACTTGTGTTTCCGCCGGGCATCAAACCCCTTGCTTAGAAGGCGAACATCCACACAACTAAGCCAACGCGTAAAGTAAGAATCTAAACAAATTAATGTACTAAAATAAAAATAAAAAATACTGCGAAAAATCTATACTTTTAATGTATTTCATTTTGATACCCTAGTCGTGTTTTGGTATTATTTTTACTAACGTGTTACTTTTTCGCGATAAAAATGCGCCATTTTGTTTTTTATTTCAAACACAAGAATATTAAAAAATTCAAATATAAGCCGTTTGAAAGATATGAGGTTATAAAGAAATTTACAAATATACATACGTACACACAAGATACGCGCGAAAAACATACCCTTCCTTGGCAGCCGGGTAACAAGCCGATCACCGGGTCACCGTTGCCATCGCAATCACAATTTTTAGTAGCCAATGTTAAGAACTCTTCATTGCACAGGGCAACCCTAACGAAACACAGTCGCACACACACAGACACGCGGCGCTATGTGTGCGTGAAGTGCGGGAAACGATTTCTGGACAAGCAAACACTTGACGAGCACGGTGTTACACATTTGCAGGTATCATTGTTTTATTTAAGTCTCACTATTAAAGAACAATGGCGAACTCCCATACATCATTTTAGTTAAAGTAAAATAGCATCGTATATAGATAAAAAAATATCTTACGTAAGGCCGGTTGCCTTCTGAGCTTCATTTTAAAAGAATTGTCGTTGTAGAAGGCCTAGTTATAGAGATATTAAACAAAACATATTTGTAGGTTATGGCTCAGCACACTTTGCCGATCTCTTTTTGAATACGCCAACAGTTCTGACAGTCGTGAATTCGTGATAAAAGCCCATTCCAAAGAGCCACCACTACGTTTTAACCCAAGTTTTAGCTAATATATTATTATTTGACACTGGCTAAATGCACAAGATTGCGGAGCTAATATTAAAGGAAAAAAAAAAACACGTCAAAAGTGAAAACGTCATTCATACGACAGTTTGGTATTGCCATGACATTTCATTTTTCCCTTTAAATGTCGATGACTGCAATCGCAACCGCAGCTGTTTTTAGAAAACCTGTGAATGACAGACGGATTCTAGGCAGCTGATGGTTCATACATAAGTTACCATAGTATTTCAAAAAATACTATGGTAACATAAAACAAATTTTATGGATACATCATAAGCATTAGCACTACGGCTTAGGAATATAGAGATGCACTAGGGTAAGGCAATGGACATGGTAACATCTTATTATATAACCACAGCATAGACAAAAACAGAAAAATGAAAAATGGTTGAAAGTAATCGTTTTGTTTCTTTTAATGTGTATTTTTTTACCTGGCTTCGTCTGCCTTTTCTGTTGTATTAGTAAATCTTTGTAATTTATTTGAGTGAATTTCGTTAATTTCACATTTAAATACGATCAAACCAACCAAGGCCAACTAAAATTTCGCCATTGTTCTTTGTGTGCGCAGGAATTACACGAGTAAGGGGGCGACCATTAATTACGTGAGGCGTTAAGGGGTGGGAGGGGGGTAAGGTTCGAGCCGAACCTCACCCAATCTCACGTGAGTTTAGGGGATGGGGAGTGGGTCGAGCAAAATCTCACGACATCTCACTAAGGGGGAGAGGGGGTCAATAAATAGCCAAAATCACCTCACGTAGTTAATGGATACCCATTTTTTTCCCCCATGTCAGTTTTACTATAACCTAACAACTAGACAAACTGTCAAATGTCATCCATATATGGTTGAAACAAGGATGTTGTAGCTAAAGTAACCGTAGGTTTGTTTCCTATCTCGATGGGTTGAAATACCTCGCGTTTCGCTTTTACGTTTATCATCCGTACTGCGAAGGAGTGGAAGTCATTGCCCTAATTTGTTCTCCGAACGGTATAATCTGGGAGTCTAAGAGTGAATAGTTATTTTCTAGGCATGCATGAGACATCTTTGGTCGCATCATCGCCTTCTATCAGGAGAGATTGTGAAGTCTGACAGTGGAGTCCGAAATAGTGATACGCTGACGTCAGTCTGATCAGCGTCTGACAATGAAGTCCGAAATAGTGATACGCTGACGTCGCGTCGGTCTGATCAGCGTCTGACAGTGGAGTCCGAAATAGTGATAAGCTGACGTCGATCTGATCAGCGTCTGACAGTGGAGTCCGAAATAGTGATAAGCTGACGTCGGTCTGATCAGCGTCTGACAGTGGAGTCCGAAATAGTGATAAGCTGACGTCGGTCTGATCAGCGTCTGACAGTGGAGTCCGAAATAGTGATAAGCTGACGTCGGTCTGATCAGCGTCTGACAGTGGAGTCCGAAATAGTGATAAGCTGACGTCGGTCTGATCAGCGTCTGACAGTGGAGTCCGAAATAGTGATAAGCTGACGTCGGTCTGATCAGCGTCTGACAGTGGAGTCCGAAATAGTGATAAGCTGACGTCGGTCTGATCAGCGTCTGACAGTGGAGTCCGGAATAGTGATAAGCTGACGTCGGTCTGATCAGCGTCTGACAGTGGAGTCCGAAATAGTGATAAGCTGACGTCGGTCTGATCAGCGTCTGACAGTGGAGTCCGAAATAGTGATAAGCTGACGTCGGTCTGATCAGCGTCTGACAGTGGAGTCCGAAATAGTGATAAGCTGACGTCGGTCTGATCAGCGTCTGACAGTGGAGTCCGAAATAGTGATAAGCTGACGTCGGTCTGATCAGCGTCTGACAGTGGAGTCCGAAATAGTGATAAGCTGACGTCGGTCTGATCAGCGTCTGACAGTGGAGTCCGAAATAGTGATAAGCTGACGTCGGTCTGATCAGCGTCTGACAGTGGAGTCCGAAATAGTGATAAGCTGACGTCGGTCTGATCAGCGTCTGACAGTGGAGTCCGAAATAGTGATACGCTGACGTCGGTCGTATATCGATCGCGAGTGATATCGTCAACGCGCGAATTCTATACATATAAATGGTGTTTTAGATACTACTTCAGCTTTTTGTACAATGGAATTTAAATAATGTTGGTTCCTCTTTTCCTACACTAAGCAATAATTATTTTTATGTAATCGTATAATTGACAAGTAAGCAATAAGTATGCAACGCACTTGCATGATACTATTTGGGACTCCACTGTCGGACGCTGCGTCAGGGACGGTGCGTGACCGACTTTATCGTATCACTGTTTCCGGTTCTACTATCGGTTGCTGATTACGAGTCGCGGCCTGTGCGCAAATCAACGTCATCGTATTATTATTTTGGGCACCTTTGGCGGACGCTAATCAAGTCGACGCCAACGTTTCACTATTTCGGACTCGTAGAGTTCGCTCCCAGACGCTGATCAACCCGACGACGCGACGTCAGCCTATCTCAATTTCGATTTGAATCGTCGACTCCAGCGCCGTGTCCCCCTCAGATCAAGCCGTACCAGTGCCACATATGCCTGAAGCAGCTGACGCGCGTGTCGCGCCTGCGCATGCACGTGCGCGCGCACCACGAGCGAGCCGCGCCCGCGCGCGCGCCCGCCTGCGCGCACTGCAGCCGCGCCTTCCGCGACACGCAGCACGCGCAGGTATGCCTTCCTCTGCGCGCACTGCAGCCGCGCCTTCCGCGACACGCAGCACGCGCAGGTATGCCTTCCTCTGCGCGCACTGCAGCCGCGCCTTCCGCGACACGCAGCACGCGCAGGTATGCCTCCCTCTGCGCGCACTGCAGCCGCGCCTTCCGCGACACGCAGCACGCGCAGGTATGCCTCCCTCTGCGCGCACTGCAGCCGCGCCTTCCGCGACACGCAGCACGCGCAGGTATGCCTTCCTCTGCGCGCACTGCAGCCGCGCCTTCCGCGACACGCAGCACGCGCAGGTATGCCTCCCTCTGCGCGCACTGCAGCCGCGCCTTCCGCGACACGCAGCACGCGCAGGTATGCCTCCCTCTGCGCGCACTGCAGCCGCGCCTTCCGCGACACGCAGCACGCGCAGGTATGCCTCCCTCTGCGCGCACTGCAGCCGCGCCTTCCGCGACACGCAGCACGCGCAGGTATGCCTCCCTCTGCGCGCACTGCAGCCGCGCCTTCCGCGACACGCAGCACGCGCAGGTATGCCTCCCTCTGCGCGCACTGCAGCCGCGCCTTCCGCGACACGCAGCACGCGCAGGTATGCCTCCCTCTGCGCGCACTGCAGCCGCGCCTTCCGCGACACGCAGCACGCGCAGGTATGCCTCCCTCTGCGCGCACTGCAGCCGCGCCTTCCGCGACACGCAGCACGCGCAGGTATGCCTCCCTCTGCGCGCACTGCAGCCGCGCTTTCCGCGACACGCAGCACGCGCAGGTATGCCTCCCTCTGCGCGCACTGCAGCCGCGCTTTCCGCGACACGCAGCACGCGCAGGTATGCCTCCCTCTGCGCGCACTGCAGCCGCGTCAAAATCATATAACATTTTGTGTATTTTCATAACCCTAAGATAGATCGTAGAAACAACTTATGTATAATTAATATTCTGAACTTTTTTGCGAACGCTACTTGATAAATGTCATTTAGGAGTTACTTTGACATGGTTCCATCGCAGTCTCTTCGCGCGCAGATTGTACTGACCAAGGACGGTATATAATGGTGCCGATTCTGTTGTCCAGAATTAGACTAAACTAGCCTAAAATTAGTTTTAGTCCTGCTTTAGTCAAAAACCTATTCAGAAAATGCAAGATTAGACTAAAATTAAGTTTGACAGGACTAAGTTAGTTTAGTTACTCTTTTTAGTGAAAATGACCAAATTCTTATTCTGATGTACATGTTTTACGTCTAATTAAGACTAAAAATAGAAATTTTAAACTCAAATTAGTCTGTACTCCTGTCATTTCAACTTTTAAATTAAATTCAACGTAAAATCAGAATAGCGTTTAGGTATTCTTTGACTAAAATTAGTTTAGTTTAGGTTAGTTCGGTGCTCAACAGAATTAGCATTAGTTTATTTTTAGTTTAGTTTAGGTTAGTTCGGTGCTCAACAGAATTAGCACCACTAGCTTGTCACATTACAGGAACACGCTAACACTTCCACTGAATGCATGGAAGCGTTCGCAAAACACGTGAAACAAGAAGTCGAAGAGTCGAATGTACAACTGTCGCCCACTAGCGGACTTGTGAGGCATACTGTACAAATTATTGGTAAGTACTACTTGTGTGTGTAGACAAAGTTACTCATTACTAAAGACGGAGGAATTAAAAAATATTGATTTTTTTGGCATCCTTATGATTCCGAACGAAAAACGAACGCAATCACACTCACAGCCCAACACTAAGTTCAAAGACTTGTATCGTGGGTGCCGGAAACATTCACATCACACACACATGATGATTCCGTATCTCGAAAGGAAAAAGTTAATCATTTTAAAAGTTTTTGATCAAGTGAAGCGAGATCCCTAAGTTGACTTGGGTCGTTCAGCACTTTGTCCGTCTGTCTGTCAGAGGCATCAAGCGTCTAAAGTTTAGACGATGGTTTAGACTCTAAACCATATGTACGGTTTATGCAAACCGTACAAAACACACGTTCCCGCGGGTCAGCAGTTAACGTGGATCCGAGTCAGTGCTCATCGCGACACCGCGCGAATAACTATTGCACTCAATAAAACAACGATTGGACTTACACGTGTTTGTTACTCAATCAATTACTACAACTACCCAACTACAATCAAGGAGTACGGTACGCACCGTACATCTTTTTGGTCCTTCGAGCAACTTTCGGACCTTTGGGGTTCGACACATCGTGGACTATTACGTACTTCCGGTGTGACATACTGTGCGAACGTGATAGTGACCGCGGAACTAGTGACACACCAACAACAACTACAACAACATCGTGGTAAATATTTTCTTTAGCGGTAGCGAATCGGTTCAACTGGCCTCCCACAAGCGGGTCTCACCAGTTGGATTGAGAAGGCGCACATATCGTTGAAGGATTAATTACCACATCAACTATTTACAACTACAACTACGGTCAACGGCTCCCACTATGAGCACCATTGAAGACCTACTTGAAACGCAAAACCAACTACAAGATGCTATCGAAAAGCTCGTCCGCAACTTCAAAAAGGATGGAGCTGAACGAAAAACAGTAAGTCACGTGAAAAAACGATTGGATACTCTGGAATCCTACTGGACAGAATTCCAAACTAACCACACATCATTGATACATTTCGAGAATCGTGACTTCACATATTTTTCCTTAAATCACTACCAAAAAACAAAAACGCTTTACAATGAAGCTAGAACAGTCATACAACAATACGGACACGTGGAAACTACCTCACTGAAGAGAGACAAATCTCCATTAACTCGTCCATCACTTCAAGTAATTGATACTACAGCAACACTTAACCAAGAACAACAACAACTACGTGAACCATCTCCAACCTACAAAATTCAAGGTAATTCTAGTAAGACTGAGGAACTGTTACGGAAACAAAAAAGCAACTTCAAAGCGTTTTCTAGAACTACCACCAACATTAAGTTAGACCAACTTCAAGATAAGTGGCAATTCGAGGACGCCTTGAAAAACCTCCAATCACGTTGGCAAACTATAGATTCTCTCCACTGGGAGATCGACAGCGAACAAACTGCAGAGAACACAGAATACCTGGAAATATTTGAGATACATGAACAACGGTACCAGGAACTAAAAAAGTCCATCAACATCAAAATGTGGTCTGAACATCATAAGGCTAAATCTGCTCCGCGAATCGACTTGCCTACATTTTCGGGCTCGTATCAACACTGGACATCCTTCAAGGACTTATTTATTGAAACGATTCACACCAACCCGTCACTGTCCAGTGCACAGAAGATGCAGTACCTTAAATCCAAAGTTAAAGGCGAAGCTGAAAAACTAATACAACACTTGTCAATCAGCAACGATAATTATCAAGTGTGCTGGGACCTACTGAACAATAGATACAACAACAAAAAGTTGATATTTACATCTCATCTCAACACTATATTGAATTTACCAACTCTACAGTACCAAACATCTGCGACCATCAAGAGGCTGCATGACACGGCGAACGAGTGCCTGAATGCTATCAAAAACCTCGGCGTGGATACATCTACGTGGGATCCTATACTAGTACACCTGCTATCTCAAAAATTGGATTCCGACTCATACTATGATTACATTGAATCTCTGGAGGAACCCAGAGAACTACCAGCCTTGAACGACTTCATGCGTTTTTTAGAAAACAAATTTACATCTCTCGAAACTGCACGTCGCAAACAAGAACGACCAAATAACGATCAACAACCACAGCGGGGACAATCCAACAACAAGTTTCAACCAACATATAAGGCCTTCAGTACCAACAAAAATTTCAACTCAACAAACTCAAGGCCAAATACTTCGAACAATTCCAACAATACCTATTTTTCGACGAATAAAACTTCGAACGTTCCCACAAACGTAAAGTGTCCACTCTGCAAAAATGGACACGGATTATTCCACTGTAACGAATTTATCAAATTACAACATACCTGTGACGGGTGACTAGCCCGACATCTTAAATTTTATAAAACAACATAAAATAGCTCATTATAATAATACCTTACACTGATTAAAAGTAAATAAAATACATAACTAAAATTCATTGTCTTCTTTCTAATATATTCTTTAAACGGAACCTCTCTAAAAATGCGCGGACCCCTAAGCGCTCGCGTTCGCAAATTGTACGACTACTATTTCTTAACCTGTGTCGCGCCGAACGAGGGCCGGCTCTGCGACGGAGTACCATTCCTGTGCCGCCCACTAATCGTTCCGGCAGATATTTCTATTGTAACGAACCTAACCTAAAAATAAATAAATAAATTAACTAGGCGTAAATTACGTGTAGTAAGTGTTATGAGTATAACCCCGGACTGGGTAAGTGCTGTAAGGCTTATTTTATATGTTGTCTAGAGTTAAGTAATATCTACCACGAGGTGGAAGTGAGCATGTGTACCTACCTGATTTTATTGGCTCGTGATCATTACGTTGCGCTTTGAGTTAACATTATTCTTGTGTAGTAAATACGTTACATTTCTATTGTCTTCGTAACGTATGTTAATTCCTAAATTGCATGTTTTAATTCACAAAATAACTTAAGTTATTTTTTCATAGTAGCTAGCCGCCTGCTATCTTCTATTACCTATTTCTTTCCTTATGCACTGCCTGTACATTGATTCTGCCTGGACTGCCTCATCTCGATCGCTGCCTTAATAATTCTACTTCCTGTGTTTAACGGTATCGCGCGGCGATCGGATGTCGCAGTCAAGCATGGAAATCAGCATTTTATAAAAATGTCTGATATGACATTCCAGGGTTCTTAGTACCTACGTACTATTGGAGGAAGCTGCGTGTCTGACAGACCCCGGACGCAGTTTCACTACCTACGCGCTGCGTGTCTGACAGACCCCGGACGCAGTTTCACTACCTACGCGATCGACGGGAAATAGTTGCGAAACATAACTTGTGCAAAAATTGTTTATTCGATCATAAAGATAAACAATGCAAATCAAGCAAGCGTTGTCTTCTTTGTAATGCACACCATCATACATTGTTACATGACACTACCGTGTCTACTTCACCGACAGAACAAAGGAATTCACCTCACAAGACAAGCACTTCATCAAGTAGCAACGCTTCAATGGATGAAATATCTGAAACTCTTTTGGCCACGGCTCAGGTCAAGGTCAGAACCAATGATGGGACGGAAATTCTTCTTCGTGCTTTAATCGATCAGGGATCTCAAATCTCCCTTCTAACCGAAAACGCTGCACAGATACTTGGATTACCTCGACAAAGGTGCAAAGGCGTCGTTTTCGGCGTTGGAGCTCGAGGAAACAACTGCAAGGGAGCTGTGAATATAACCTGCAAATCAATTAACAACAACTTTACTTTTGACACCCAAGTATATGTAATGTGCAACCTTATCAACAATCTACCTAACAGAACTTTCCCGAACCCATCAACCTGGAAACACCTAGAGGGTATTCAACTAGCGGACCCGGAGTTCAACGTCAGTCGACCTATTGACATACTTTTTGGGGCAGACGTATACTCCAACATCATACTTGGTGGCATCATCAAAGGTGATGGAAACCAGCCGATAGCTCAACAATCACAACTCGGTTGGTTCTTGTGCGGGAACATGAAGTTCTTTCAATGTAACGTCGTGCTAAACAACCTAAACGAGATCAGCAAGTTTTGGGAGATCGAAGACATCGCTGATTCTTCTAACAACCTGTCATCTGAAGACCTACATTGCCTACAACAATACAAGACGGAAACAAAACGTCGCGAGGATGGACGCTATGTCGTACGACTGCCTTTACATGAAAACATCAACGAACAAATTGGTGACTCTAGACCCAAGGTCACTGCACAGTTTTTTCAACTAGAGAAAAAGTTCTCAACTTCAAAAGGCATAGCTAACGAGTACAAAACATTTATGACGGAATACAAGGAACTGAATCACATGAAACAAAGTGAGAATAACTGGGTACTTCCCAACGGATCATAGTATCGGATTTTCACATTAACCGATCATAAAAGTTGTTCCCATCTGATCATAAGATCAGTTGCAACTAAAATAAGTTATATATTATTCTTCCCAACTGATCATAAGATCCGTTGGGACTCCAGTAAATTATATATTGTTGTTCTCAACCGATCATAGGATGTGTTGGAACTTAAATAAATATCTATTATACCTTCTCATCGGATCATAAGAATTATGTTTTTGTTTTTGACTTATTTTGTCGCGATTCTTCGCGTCTACGATTCTTTATTGTTTTTAAAGTGTTAAGCTATACATATTTTCCTCCGACTTCATTTAAGTCGAATGTATTTTTATTTTTTTTATTGTGTCATCACTTTATTCCACGTGAACCGATTTTGAAATGTTTTTTTTATTTGAAAGATGTTGCTTTCTAATTGGTTCCATTTAAATTTGATCAATATCTGATCAATCTTGAAATAGTTCTTAAAATATCTTCAATAATGCGTTTTTAATACATCTAATCTGATCAAAGTTCCGAAGATAAAGCGGGAAGTTGGTTTTTTTTAAGCTTTGCTTGCGTTTAATTTTATTGCTTGAAGTTGATTCATAGATAACATTCAATTACTTATGGCTGGTAAAATTGTTACCTACATAATATTTAAAAAAAAAAAGTGATCTTACCCTATGGTTATATTTTGACCAACTACAAATCACAGTAGGTGGATTATGTTGTTTTAAGACTGATTTTGTTTTATGTAAATAGCAAATTTTTATTTAGTATTTACATCATGTATTTAATTTAAGACTGATTATTCTGTGATATACCAGTAACTTTAAAAAATTTATTGTTGATTTTGTGTGTAATTTTAGTACATAGGTTTGATTTTAGATATGTTTTTATAAACCTGGTAAAAAAATATTTACGAAAATCTGTATCTGTTATTATTATTTCCGTTGTAAAGCTTTTTGATATTTAATGTTTGTATTTTTTCAAACAATATACTGTTCCTATCATTTATTTGTTACATTTATAATTTGGCAGTTTAATGGGAAAAGTTTAATCCACAATTATCGTAGCCGACGCTATCAAGCCTAAGCTATCAAAAATAGATGTATCCACATTAAAAATAGATAATGTAATGTTCACAAAATACAAGGTGAATCAAACCACAATATTTCTATGATCCATTGAGAATGTAAAATACGTACCCATTTAAGTTCCAACAGATCCTATGATCGGTTGAGAACAACAATATATAATTTACTGAAGTCCCATCGGATCTTATGATCAGTTGGGAAGAAAAATATATAATTTATTTTAGTTGCAACTGATCTTATGATCAGATGGGAACAACAGTTATGATCGGTTAATGTGAAAATCCGATACTATGATGTACCCGAATAACTTGATACCTACCTACTATCTACCTCATCACTGTGTGCAACGTGCCAATTCAAAAACAACTCCACTTCGTGTAATATTTAATGCGTCATCCAAAACGACAACTGGGAAAAGTTTAAATGACTTGATGTACCGTGGACCGAATTTACAAGTTGACCTTCAATCTCTGAAAATTTAAAGTGGAGGCTCTACAAGATTGCTTTCACTGCCGATATCGAAAAAATGTTTCGGCAAATTCAGTGTCATGAAGACGATCAACGATATCAAAAAATACTATGGAGAGACAATACAAATCAACTTATACAAGAATACGCTCTAACTACAGTGACCTACGGCATCAAAGCGGCCCCCTTCTTGGCCATGATGACTCTGAAACAGCTTGCCCACGACGAAAAGCAAAACTTTCCTGAGGCTGCAGCAGTACTAGAGACTTCCTTCTACATGGACGATCTGCTCTATAGCACAGAAGACATTCAAACGGCAACACGTATCAAGACTGAATTAACTGACCTACTGAAAACTGGTGGCTTCAACTTAAGAAAGTGGTCATCAAATGAACCTGAACTACTTGAGGATCACAAACCAGCACAAAACGAGCAACAGACATACGAGTTCGAACACCAACAGTCTACGAAGACATTGGGCTTACGTTGGAACCCTGACAAAGACAACTTCGGAAATTTCAAAGATTTTTGACCCACTAGGGTGGCTAAGCCCTGTAACGACAAAAGTTAAACTTATATTTCAAAAGGTTTGGCAAGACAACCTTAGCTGGGACGACGAGGTTCCCTTCACTTTAAATAAAGAGTGGCAACAAATAAAAGCACAACTACATGAAATCGACGACATACAAATACCACGATGGCTACGAGTACATAAAAAGGACGACATGGAGTTACATGGTTTTTGTGACTCAAGCCAAAACTGCTACTCGTGCGTAATCTACATCAAGACGAAACAAAACCTGATAGTGGCGGCTAGGTCAAGACTAGTACCAACGAAGAATACTATTTCGCTACCCAGACTTGAACTTTGCGCAGCTCTACTACTTTCAATCCTAATGGCAAAAGTACAAGATTGCTATTCAGATCACAACATAAAAAAACATGGATGGTCAGACTCAACTGCAATCCTGGGATGGCTCCAGGGTGACCACAATCGCTGGAAACCATTCGTCTCAAACAGGGTGCAGAAGATAACAGAAATCACTAAATTATCTAAACTGGCTATTAATAACGAAGATCCAATAAATAACTCAAACGACAACGATAAACAAAACGATGACCAAGCTAAACCGGAGACAGCAAAGAGACTCAATAATCTCTGTAATTGGATATGGACTATCCTAACGATATTGTCATTCATATCATCCGCACGATGTAACTACAGCTTTACGAACATAAACAATAACCAAAGTATCTACTTCGATAAAATCACGGATATGCGTCTGGTTCGTGACGAATGGAAACTAATTGTATACTACGACATTAACCCCTACTGGCAGGGAATACAAGTTTTTAAGAGCTATATCTCAACTCTAAACAAAACATGCTCGAACACAGAGAATCGAAACCAGTGCGACATAGTACTACTCCAGTTACAACTCGGCTTTACAGAATTAATATACTATAGTAACCTACTACTGCACGAAAAATCAAAAGGAAACAAGAGACGAAGAGGACTAATCGACGGAGTCGGTTACATTGCGAACAGCTTATTCGGCGTACTAGACGAATGTTTCGCCGAAAAGTACACCAAGGACATTGAGCAGATAAGGAGTAACGAGAAACATCTTAATCTATTGTGGAAAAACCAAACTTCTGTCCTTGAAGCCGAGAACAACGTGTTTAAACGAGTTGAAAAATCTATGCAAGAACATTATAAAATGTATTCCGAGTACATTGAAAAGCTCGATAAGGCTACGTCCTCACTTACAAATGAACTTAACAACTTGAAGATTTATAACGAATTTACTTTGATGTTAATCATCGCCAACAATATCCTGGTGAATCTAAAAGGCCTTCAAGAAACACTTTTGGAGACTTTAACCGAGATTCATTACGGAAAATTCAACATTCATTTGCTTAGCCCTCAACAACTTACAGAAGAATTAAACATCATATCAGGCCAACTGTCGAACGACTTGACTCTACCGATAGATAACATTCACGTTGATTTACGAAAATTATATCAACTGCTGAAAGTAAAGGCAAAAATGACAGTTAAATACTTCATATTTGAGATCAAGATCCCTCTAATAACAAGGGATTCCTACGAGGTCTACAAATTGGTCGCGATTCCACTTCAAGTCCAGAAATCAATGGTCAGCGTGTTACCGATCTCCGATCATGTCGCTATCAACCTTCAGAAAGATTCCTATTTGCCCATGTCTGAGAATGAATTACAAAGATGTACTCAATACAACTTCGAAAAACTAATGTGTACTCTACGACGACCTATTTACCGCTTACAGTCGGACTACTCCCTTTGTATGAAGGATACTACGACAAACCAATGCGAAACAAAACAAACGATGTGTGCAGACATGTGGACGCAGCTTAACAAAATAAATACCTACCTATATTTCTGTTGTGGACACCGAACTATACGTATCATCTGCGAGCGTAAGGTTACCGCCGAGCAAGTCAGCAAGGCTGGCGTTATCGCTCTCGGGGACAGCTGCGTCATCAAGGGCGAAAGCTTCACAATACACTCGCACACTCAGCAAGCTAACTACCTAACGGTACAACCAGATGTACTCAAAGTAGAGATACCACCTATCAACGACATTATTAACATAACAATACCTACGAACAAAATCGTATTATACAATAATACAGACGACTTATCTACTTCTGAAAAACTAAAGACTATCGGAAAACAAATCGAACTGATGAAGAGCGAAGACGACGGTCTGTATTCAGAGCACATCAGTCACCATGACGTCCACCAGTACGTGGTGCTGTACCTCCTGGCCGGCGCAGCGCTGCTTGGAGCTGCGATGTACGCGTGGCGGAGCGCGCGAGGGCGCTGCTCTGCGACGCTTCCCCTAACCACGCGAGATGACCATCAAACTACGGGACCAGCCATCCAACTCGAGACTATTTCAACCTAGCGTACCAGTTGATAAGTCTACGTCACCTGTTCGAAAACAATTTAGTGATAGTGATTAACTTATGATTAACTTTATCTTGTTTTAACAGCTGAATCTGATCCACTCATCTCGCCCTCGGGAGCATGTACGGTTTATGCAAACCGTACAAAACACACGTTCCCGCGGGTCAGCAGTTAACGTGGATCCGAGTCAGTGCTCATCGCGACACCGCGCGAATAACTATTGCACTCAATAAAACAACGATTGGACTTACACGTGTTTGTTACTCAATCAATTACTACAACTACCCAACTACAATCAAGGAGTACGGTACGCACCGTACACCATATAAGCGAATAACTTCAAATTCTCATAGAACATCTAAAACTACGGCCCAAAGCCAGAAATGACATTTATAATGATGTAAATTGAAATATTAAGGGGGCTCCCATACATTAAAGTGGGGAGCAAAATATTTTTTATTTTTTTACTACCCATGTGGGGTATGTTGAAAAGGGCAGACAAGTAGAGTATAAAGACTGTTTTAAAAACTACGATAGAAAATAACGATTTGGTACGCCACCAAAGTCACTGTTTTTAGACCTATTTTGTCCCGGGGTCTATCTCAAAAACGGCTTCACACTGAACGCTGAAACTTACGTATAATGTCCATCATACTTGAACAACAAAATACAGAAATCAAACAATTACCTATTATGTAGAAAAAAGTTATAAGGAAGTAACTTCAAAAGTTTTATTCTGTGAGGCAAAATATACGAGTATGTGTCAGTTCATTCGAACGAATAGATTAAATCAAGCTTTTACAAGTCGTAAATAAAAAAATAATTAAAAAGTTATACAACCAGAGAACTTGTCAAGACGAATCAAACGACCCCAAACTCTTTTATCTTGTTTAGTTCAGAATTCCCTATGATCATATTCCGTCTCCATCATCAGACCAGCTCCATGGTACCATATCATTGTATTGTCACCGAAAATACATAAGTACACCAAATTTGAGTCCAATCGGACATCGGGAGGTGAGTCTAATTTAGCTTGCAAGATTTGATTACAGACTGACAGATAAAGGGACAGGTGAAACTAAATAAAAGCAAAGATATTGTAATCACTCCGTTTAAATAAAAGCTTTAAAAAGGAATCTTTATAGCATCGCTTCATTTTGTCGCTATTTCAGGAACGCATGGAGGTAGGTACCAAGTAGAAATTTATATCAAATTGAGGTCTCTTCAGTTTTGCCGCAAAAGTGAAAAAATGGCGTTGTTGATTTTGTATAATTTTCCAAAACTTGTGATTCTTGGAGTGTTAATGTGTAATAATGGTGGATTATTAACCGTGCATAAGTGTAGGCAAATCATAGAGTTGAAAAACGCTATTTTCGGTTTCGCTCCGAAACTCTTATAGAAGTTTTAGTTAAGTTCTACCACTTTATTAGGGCATGACTTGACTATGACTGGACCTTGGATCTTTTACTCAACTTTGACTGATTTATGCAATTTACTTGAAATACTCTATTACTTGACACTAGCAAAATGGACAAGATGGCGGAGCCAAAATTAAAAGAAGAAAACAAACCAGCGGGCAGTTCAAAGACCTATTATTTGTCTCCTCTATACTCCACACAGACACAATACTGTCCACAGAGTCTCCGGAGCCGTCGAAGCGTATAAAGCGACAGGTGGCGTCCCCTATCGGGCGGCCGCTTCTCGCGCGACTCACGGACGCGGCGCGGGCGCTAATACGCGTCGTGGAGATCGACAAGGCATTCCGCTGCGAGTACTGTGAAGAGTGAGCGCCATTTAAAGCACAAATAAAAATATACTTCTGTTTGTGATTGTGTGTGTGATGTGAATGTTTCCGGCACCCGCGACACAAGTCATCAGGGCTGTGAGTGTGAAAGCGTTTGTTTATGTTGTACTAATTCCCTATTAAGCCTTCGATCAAGTGGTGTTGATCTAACTGTTTGTGTAACTGTTGATCTAACTGTTGGTCTAACTGTTGACCTAACTGTTGTTGTTACTGCAGACCCCCTATTACGTATCTTTGTTGCACGCGGTTTCTATTTGAATTAAGCAAAAATGAACCTTATTTCTTAGGAGTTTTGTCAATTTAGTATTGAAACCGTTTGCAACAAAGATAGGTTATCGGGGGGCTGATCTTACTCATCGGTCAGACCAACAGTTAGTCTAACTGTTGAACTAATTATTGATTTGAGTGTTGATTTAACTGTTGATCTAACTGTTGACCTAACTGTTGTTGTAACTGCTGGTCTTACTCATTGGTCAAACCAACAGTTAGTCTTACTGTTGAACTAACTGTTGGTTTAACTGTTGATGTAACTGATGGTCTAACTGTTGTTCGTACTGATGATCAATAGCGATTTAGTGCTATCACTATTAAATTATTATCAGAAGGCTGTTTACATATGTGTGCGGTTCATTTATCTCAAATGCTTGTGGAGTGTGCGAGGGATATAGTTCACAACAAAGTCACTTTATATAAATACTGGTTTATTATCTCGATTTAATTATGACACGACAATTATAATTTCAATACAACAATATGCGCCTGCTCGGAAGCAAGGATCTTAAGAAATTACGAAGCGCGGCGGACCCATAATGCGATGCTATGTGTCGGCACAGATCTTATTGTTGATCTAACTGTCGATCAAACTTTTGATTTAACTGTTGATCTACCCGTTGATCTAACTTGATTTAACTGTTGATCTAACTATTGATGTAACTGTTGATCTAACTGTTGATGTAGCTTAATAAAGTATATTTTGTCCGCAGTGTTTTTTACATAGAAGAGGGGTTGAACAAGCATCGCGCTATTCATAAAGATGTCAAAAACCCTTTCACCTGCCATATTTGTAAAGTCAGCTTTGCTACTTATTCAAGGTAAGAATTGATTTTTATTGAAATATTTTTTTTTCAACGTGGCAATGCTGCCATCGTTTTGGGTACTTTGCCAAACAGGTAGCGATCTATTAGATTAAGTTTTGTACATATTTATATCTAGTTCTAGTTATTTTTCATCTTCAGTACAATAATACGTCAATATATCATGTTCATATTCTCTTGAATAAATTATACCATACTTTATTTTATTGCGTTACTTCTGTCCATCCAAATGTTGTTTGGAAAACTTTCATATAAACGTTTTCACCCCATTTAACCCTCTTAGGGATAGAATTTCCATAAATCCATTCTTAGTACACCTCTACGTACTCAGACAAATGTACTCTCCAAATTTCAAGTCTCTACGACCAGCAGTTTAGGCATTGCGTTGTCTCTAAGTCAGTCATGTGGACTTAGGACTCTTTAGCAGAGTCCGCGTGGGGCAGTAGCACACCATTGGCAGACATTCAGCCAGCAGTAATGTGCTAACATTACTGTTTAGGATTGAAGGGTAACTTTTGTATCCGGTTCATCTTTGGACTACAAAAATACCATATCTCCGAATTTCGTATATAAGCTGAATTGGTTGCCTATACGTTTTCGCAGGAATACTCATATTCTTTCTCGCCTTTACTCTATTTTCTGTATTCCTTCTACTCCTGTCTATCAGAATTCCGTTAATTCGCTCAAAGCGTTTCGCTTCTACGTTTATCATCCGTAGAGGGATTTTGACCTAAGTTCAAAACTCTAGGTGACACTGAACTATAATTGGCAAGTGACGCTTACCATCAAGCAGGTGACTTGCTCGTTTCGTCTCTCAATTTTATATATAAAAAGTCTGTCAGGAGAAAGATTCTTATAGTAATATATATATACAACCTGTAACAAAGAGGGGTAGTAATACTTGGTGGTGTGTATGTGTATCGTGCCAGGAATCGTCTGCTAGAGAACGAAAGTCGAAATCGGACATATTTTTTTTCCTTACAAAAATTCAAAATTATATTTTTCAGATACTTTTGACAACCCTACAGTTACATGTGCGGCAATCGGAGATATTTGTTCTGTACAAAAATTAAAAAATATTTTTTGCCAACCCTACGATTACATCTGTGGCGCGTGCTTTGTTATGGCCACTACTGTCAGACGTCTAGGTCCAAAGGCTATGTGGTGTAGAACGGTAGCCGATGAAATAGGGTTGCAAATGACATAATTTTTCTCAATCTTTAATTCATCATAACTCAATATTAATGGTGCTGCCGCGAATGCAGAAGTTCCTGTTAGACTCCATACATGTAGATACATGTGTGACTTGAGTATTACTACACCTTTCTGTTGCACATTGTATATGTACACAGATGTACGACACACAAGACTACGCACGGTTTCTACAAACGCGGCGCGGACGCCTGCGCAGCCCCCGACTTTCCCGTCGTCAAACATTTCTTGTGCGAGGTGAGTGTTCTTGTATAACACCTATTTAACTAGTCGTTCGCCCCGAACTGAGATCTCGCGCATTCATTTTGCCTTATATAGAAAAACGTTTCATTTAATGCTTTTACCGACTTCCCAAAATAGGAGGAGGTACTCAAGTCGAGTGAATTTTTTTTATTTTTTTTTTATGTGTGTTACCTCATAACTTCTCTCCACGTGAGCCGATTTCGAAAATTTTTTTAGTTTGAAAGATGTTGCTTTCTAATTGGTCCCATTTCAATTTGATCAAGATCTGATTAGTAGTTCTTGAAATATCGTCAATAATGTCTATTTTGTGACGATTATTGCGTACTTTGACGATGTTCTCGTTTACCCGACTTCAAAAGTTACCTCATAACTTCTTTCGTTGTGAGTCGATTTTGATGATTCTTTTTTATTTGAAAGCTGGTGGTCCCATTGAAATTTGATCAAGATCTGATCTCTAGTTTTTGATTTATAGTCAATAATGCGTGTTTAATACATTAAATCTGATCAAGGTTCCGAAGATAAAGCGGTGAAGTCGGTTTTTTTAAGCTTTGCTTGCGTTTAATTATGTTATTCTTTAAATAATTGTTTGATTTCTGTATTAGTTGTTCAAGTACAAGATATGACGGATATAATACGTAAGTTTTAGCTTAGATGAAGCGGTGAAGTCGGTATATTTTTAAGCTTTGCTTTCGTTTAATTATAGTTATTTATTAATAATTTTATTTATAATTATTCTGTATTTTGTAAATTCGACAGTTAAGGTATCGTTACATCATTTTTTGTATAGATTTGTCTCAAAACCCAACTCATATATAGGTGTTAAAAAAAAACAAAATGGCGGTTTTTAGGCGCCAATTTGTAATTATTTTTAACTAAACCTATCGAGTAGGGCGTAGGGTATCAAAATGAAGGAAATTAAAAGGAGATTACAAAATAATACTTATAAGTCTTATATTTAAATTTAATAAAAATAACAAAAAAATTGCAATCAACTCATTCAAATGTATTTACAGTTTATGATAGCGTAATATTGTGCAAATAAACGTGTCGGATAATAAATCGTATTAAAGAAAATGTGTTAAAAAAAACACAAAAACCGATTGCAATAAAAGTTAAATAAATTCTAATGCAGAACATAGTGACTTTTTAAGCCGGACTTTAATTTTTTTTATGCACGATAGGCAAGCATTCGACCAATATCTCGCCTAGTCTATATTTTGAACAGGGTCCGACTGTTAAAGTCATGTTCTGCATAATAATTTATTTTAATTGTTGTTTGCAGTCGGAGTTTTTTTTATTATGTTGCATAACAAGGAATGTTTTTAGACTAGCGTTCGATCTGTAGTTGTGCGTGGTATATTACAATATTATCAATAAACATTATAAGAATTATGTTCCGGCAGCTATCCTTGATGGCCAGTCATACTAGGCCTACCGTTACCTTTCTCGACCACATCATCAGTAAAGATTATTTATTTTTTTATTCAAGATAGGCAAACTTTTGACCACAATCTCACCTGATGGTAAGCGAAGATGTGGTCGACGATGGAGCACGCTTGCCTAGAAGATACTTATTCACTCGCGACTTGAGGACTCCCATATTGTACTCATCAGGAAACACCGACTCAGGCAAGGAGTTCCATTCCTTTGCGGTTCGCACAATGAATGTGGAAGCAAAATTAGGTGCGATATGAGATGAAACGCTAGCCTATCAGAGAAAATTTTATATTTTATTTACAAACATCAAAGAAACGCATTCACAAACACTGTCACCCACAGCCCCACACAAAGTTCAAAGACTTGTATCCTGGATGCCGGAACCATTTACATATGACACCCATAAAAACACCCATAACCATAAGCACAATTGTTCCAAGGGAAGGAAAAATGTCCTCCTGCCGGGAAGCGAACCCCGGACCCACGGCGCAGAGGGTAGAGGCTAGGCTTGCCACTGTGCCAACTCGGTCGTCGTGATTTTGTAATAACTGCAGTCCACTATGAAGCAAATCCTACTAATATTATAAATCCGAAAGTTTGTGTGTAAGTGTGTAAGTATGTTTGTTCCCTCTTCACGCTTTAACGGCTGAACGGATTTGGATGAAATTTGGTATGTACATAGATTATACCTAGGATTAACACATAGGCTACTTTTTAACTTGATAATAGCGGGAGAAGCCGCGGGGCACGGCTAGTAGATAATATGATTGAGATATTTTGTTGTTTGTTGGAAACGCGTCTGCCTCAAAGCTGGTATCGCGTTCGATTCCAGGTGGGATAGGAACATAAGTTTTCTCGCCAAGGGAAATTTACGTTTCCGATTCTGCGTGTGATAGCGTGTGTGATGTAAATGTATCCGACACAAGTCATCTAACTTGATGTAGGGCTGCGAGTGTGGAATCGTTTATTTATTAATTAATATATTATCAAGTGATCGTACCTCGTACGCTTTATTAAGGGCATGCATACATTGGCATAAATGCAATGCACTCCGAAGCACCATGTAAGCCGAGTTGTGTTCAGTCGTATTAACAAAACCCGTCAAAGCATTCAATGCTTCAGCAGCTACTTTAAAGCGATCGCTAAATTTGCTTGTGCAAAATATAATCTCTAGACTTCTAAAAGATTTCTCTTGATGTGGGGTTAGTTTCTTTGCTGGGGACTGCGTTGTGGAATCCCATTCAAGTAAGCACACTCGGCATTTGCAGTCGGTCTGAATGATGTCCCTCAACAATTTTTGTCTGTAGTGGGAATGTCCCAAGCTGCGGGGCACCTTCATGTCGTAGAAATGGTCGCTGTAATACATAAAATATAGAATAATAATTTTTAACATAGGTATCAACAGTTTGTCCTTTTCGGACATACAATATTATATCTTAATAACTAAATAATAAAATGTACAATTTAAATTAAGATAGACAAGGAATATAAACAATATCTCTTTAACGCACCTCTGTTAATGCCTTTTAAATGTCGTATACCTACTCGAAATATTTGTCTTAATTGTAAAAACCTTCTTCTATCAACCATTTCTTTAAACTTTGTTTAAATATATTTCCATCTAGACATTTAATATTTAGAGGTAGATTATTATATATTTTGGTGGCAGTAACAAAAGTGCTTTTTTTATACAATGTGCAATTAATTTGCGGTAAACATATATTAAACTTGTACCTAAGTCGCAAATTTTCTGAACGTACAGACTTTGTTTCAAAAAAGTAATGAGAATTATTTTTAACTATATGAACAACTTCTTTCTTTTAGTTGGCTGGTGTTCGCCTTCTAAGCAGGGATATCGGGTTCGATTCCCGGCAGGAACAAAAGTTTTCTCCCCAAGAAAAATTTGTGTTTCTGGTTCTGGATGTGATTGTGTGTGTGATGTGAATGTTTCCGGCACCCACGACACAAGTCATCGAGCTTAGTGTGGGGGCTGTGAGATTGAAAGCGTTTATGTTTATAGGAATCTTTGTCCTGAAATACTGAATCACTGACTGACTGAGTTAGAGACAACGCACAGCCTAAACCGCTGGTTGTAGAGGCTTGAAATTTGGAGGGGGTAATGGATGAACCCAGGAAAGTACGTGAAAGCCCCGGATGGGCAGACCCGGGCCAACTGACCCAAGACGGCCCAGGAGGGTGACTCCGACTAAGTACGGGCACACAATAAACCACTCAAGAGCAATTAAATTGCTCGCCAAGCACCCTGGGAGTAATCGCTCCCAGCGCCCAGCCCAGGCAAAGATGAACCAAATCAGGGCCTAAACCCACCACGCCAAGAGGGCAAGTGGAAGGAACCACGATCGACGCTGGCAGAAACGTTAAATTATTAATAAAAACTTAGAGTAAGTAAAATCGTGCTACTGATCGCAATCCAATAGTCAATAGATAAGCAATTTAGTCAAAACTATCGATAGCTAGCCATCGGCCCGCGATCGAACTAAAATAGCGAGTAGACTTAGTAAACTTTCCATATACGGTTGACATTCCGCCAGTTCGCTCGAAGCGTTTCGCTTTTACGTTAATTATCCGTACTGCGAAGGAGTGGTACTCATTGTCGTCGTCTTTGTTACCCGAACGAACGGTATAATCTGGGATTCTTTCAAGTAAACAGTGAATAAGTATTTTCTAGGCAAGCATGCTACATCTTCGGCTGTATCATCGCTTTCCATCAGGTGAGCGAGTGGTCAAATGTTTGCCTATCCAGCATAAAAAAAAAACTCAAAATCGTCGATTTTCATGCATAACGATATTGCGGCTCAATAGCTTAGCGACTTGGAGCCTTGGTCTCCCAAAGTGGTGACCCAAACCGGCTAGCATTTTTACAGGACGCACAAATACTTACATATAGGATATAGTGAGCTCATCCCCCTTCTTGATTCGTTGAAGCGCGACCAAAGCGACGTGATCGTTGAGTCCCATCACGAACAAGTTGGGCTCGCAAGAGTGTGGCAACTTGCTGGTAAAGGAAAACCAGCCGACATTGCATTGAATGCCGCACCTGTATGCTTCAGTTTTAAGGTCGTATGCCGAACAGAGTATCTGTATTTTATTAGTGAATGTTGTATAGAGATGCATTAAAATACGACTCAGCGCTTCGATGGCTTCCTTCCTTGCATCTTCCTCTGTAGAAAAACATTATAGAACTATATATATATAAATCAATTGACGTTAGTTAGTCTCACAAAAACTCGAGGACGGTTGAACTGATTTGCCTAATTTTGATTTTGTAATATTTGTGGATGTCCAAGGAATGCTTAAAAGGTGAGAAAATATAAAGATATTGCAAGGAAAGTAGTAAAATGAAAATTTTTTCGATACCAACTGTTCGTACCTGTCATAGAATAGATACAAAATAAATTTTCCTTCCCCGGGAAGGAAAGGAAGTGCAGAAGTGCAGCGTTAGGCATTTCCCCGCCCAAAAAAAAAAGTGTTAAAATGTCCAGAATATAATACCAAGTTGCTAAAACGACAATATACGAAAATGACAATTTGCCAAAACGTCCAGTTAATAACACTAACGACATATAGCTAAAAGGTCTACCATAGTAGGCAATTATAAACTTCCAAATGATATATCTAGTTGATACTACTAAACTCCTTATTAACTAAAATGTAATTTCTTTTTCTTTCGGCCTTTAAACTCCACGGGATACATGCAAATAAATTAATTTGTTACGGGTAGTGTGACGACAATGCTGCCATACTACCCACTTCACTACGCTGCGTTTATGTGTTTGAATAACGTTGCCTGTTTCATTTCACTTTAATAACAAATTGTTTTTTCCTGTCAAAGCTGTTCAGTGTTGTTTTTTCGTGTGCGACGTCACCTGCCGTTCTCAACGGAAGACCAGCGCTGGTTTTTTAAACCAGCATTATGCTGAGTTGAGGACGGTTTGTGGTAAAAAACAAAAACATAAACGCTTTTACACTCACAGCCCCACACTAAGTTCAATGACTTGTGCCGTGGGTGCCGGAAACATTCACATCACACACACAATCACAACCAGAACCAGAAACACAAATTTTCCTTGGGGAGAAAACTTGTGTTCCCGCCGGGAATCGAACCCGATACCCCTGCTTAGAAGGCGAACGCTCACCCAACTTAGCCAACGGGCAGTAAAAAAGTTTATCAATTGTTTTTTTTTTTTTGCCACAAATAAATATATGTCTTTATACTATGCGATATTAAGAATCTACTCGATATAGGTAGGAATATCGCGCACTCTTGCCAAATCCACTAAGCTAACTCTCGTGATGGACCCAACCGTATACAATAAGCTGCCCGATACAATTGTATCTGCTACGAGCATGGCATGCTTTTGTAGTGTGTAAACACCTGACTTAGCTAATAAGACCACCAACGTAGCATAAGTACCTAGACACCTAAGCCACCCATCATGTAGCCTTCACGTAATAAACACCTATCCATCAATATACCTCTTCATCAATGCCTACCAGCAACACCACCTAACCTCGGATACCAACCAAAAATGTAACTATAAGACGTGTCAACAATGTTTATCAATAAATGAGTATTTGATAAATTATCTCTTGACCATATCTTCGAAATTGGTCATTTTAATACCTTGGACGTTCTGACTTTTGGACAATTACGAGTCGATATTATTACCTGCAGGCAAATATCCCGGCACTAGGGCCAAACAGTGCACGATAGCAGCGCATACGATGCTTCCATTGTATATCTTGCCGGGGTAGACAGTTTTCTGATCGTCGTTGCAAAGAATGGAAGCAGGCACGTTTGCGTCAAACATGTCTTTCACGGAACTTTTGCTTGATCTCCTTTCGCCCATTAATTTCGAGACATCACTGAAAGTAACGTGACGGCATTGAGCTAAAAAAAAAAGACGTGTGGCACTCGGGGACTGCCGCGGTAAAGCTATTGCATAGCATTTTTTATCAACTTATGCAATTATAATTATGTATTTATTTTATTTATGCAGTATTTTTTTTCCTGCCACTTAGAGGCGAGTTGCTGAACTAAAGAGACAAGCGTGATATTTAAAAAAGTCATTAAAAGTTCTGCTATTCATCGATAGATGGCAAAACTAAAAAGTATCACCGCTGTGCCGGTCGGAGTGGGGGGTGTTAGGTTATTTTCGTTACTGAATATCTGGATTCGGTCTCCACGCTCAAGGCCCGCGATAGAAGCTATGCAATAGCTTAAAAACTGCACTAATTATCAAAATATGGCCATATTTAGAGAAGGTCAAGGATAGTCATACAAACATAAACGCTATCACACTCACAAGCCCCACACTAAGTTCTAAAACTTCGTGAGTACCTGAAATATTCACATCACACACAGTTACATCCAGAACCAGAAATACAGTCGCTTCGTGATACGGCTAGTGAAAATTCTGTTTTGTTTTTTCTTATTATTTATCTGCTCTCTTAACTCCTAAATCTCAAGTGTTAACAGGCATTAGAGTGCATTTTAAGAGGCGCGGCGCGGGCGCGGCCATGCCTTTCTTTACACGACAGTGTACTTTAAACAACTATGTTAATCAGAGTCTGATAGTCTGTAATTTTGCGAATCTGGCAGTAGAATCATTAACTTTCATGAGTGCCTCTTTGGGGCCCATGTGAATAAATGATTTTGATTTACAAACAAACCTGTAAAACAAATTACCCGTGTATGCATCTGTAATAAATAGTAATAGTATGTAGTGTGACTAACTGATCCCAACGGTTTCGCCTGCTAAACTACTCAATGTATAGTTTAAACTATAGGCTACTAATTATTCTATATCTAATACCTTTAAACGAGCAATTCTTATATATTATATATATATTATTATAATCTGAATATCGGAAACGGCTCCAACGATTTTCATGAAATTTAGTATGCAGGGGGTTTATTCGATAAATCGATCTAGCTAGGTTTCATTTATAGAAAACGTCGTTTTAACGAGCTCAGTCATCCAGGTTCTATGTATATATATATGTTCAATTTAAGCAGGATCAAGAGGAAGATCAAAAAGCCCATGAATGTTATTAGGGAATCGAGTTGTCAGTGTATTCACCTGAGTTGTTTCCAGTTCAGTTTCAAAGACATCTTAATAACAGCTCGCGTCATAAGTTTGATTGATGTTTCAATGTAAAGCGTTTCCAAATGGCCCATAATCTGGCACTCAATCCTGTGGTAATCTGCCAAACATTTCTTCATGCATTTTTCGGAGCAGAACAGGGTCTGACAAGAGTCGCAGGGGATGAGGATGAAATTAATTTTGTGGCAATAATGGCAGCTCGTGTACGTGCCGTCTTCGGGCTGTGTGCTCACGTAAGCACGTTCCATTGCTACCATTGTTCCAGATTTGATATCCCTCGCAGCGACTACCTTTTTGCGGCCGGCAGTGTTCAGCACGTAGATATCTTCGCTCGCACAAGGCACTTCTGCGTTCCTCGGTACAGTAAATTTCGTGTAGTCTCTGAGATATTCATCCGAACGCAAATTTATATCTTGCATCATTTCGCCCATGATAAACTTCTGAGATTCTTCCATTCGTCTCTCGAGTTTTGTGGCGAGGAATGGCGGACAGCCTGCGTCTTCGCAAGCTTTGATATTCAACTGACACCCTTGGTATGCTTTTATCTTAAGCATCACAGCGGTAATGTTGGAGTACGCCATTTGCAGTTCTAATGTGTTTTTGGGTGCTGTTGCAAGTGACTTTTTGTAACATGTCAGGGCAAGTTTGTGCTCGCTGTTGATGTAATGCCTGTTTCCGGCTTCCCTGTGCATGATGGCTTGGGATTTGGATTTCTGCTGTTTAAGTGTTACGGGTAAGGCTTGCGCCTTTTCTAAGGCCGCCGTGGCAGCTCGGACCGCTTCCGCCATGTCAACAGTGTCCATAGCGTCGTAAATGTTCTGAGCTCCACCCGTCTCTTGCAGTTTTGATCTCAACTGGTTGTCTGCCAATCGGATCGTACCTGAAGGAATAATTTTGATATTATAAATGCGAAAGTTTGTGTGTGTGTGAATGTTTTTTACCACGTATCTCCGTAACGAATTAACCGATTTTGATTAATGTAGATAGTTAAGGAATAACACATAGGCTACTTTTTAACTTTATCAACGCGGGCGAAGCCGAGTGGCACGGCTAGTTATTTTTGTAACCCAATTTGTAGTGCTCCAACGGTAACAAAATAAAATTCACCTTGTTTTTCTTGAGTCCAGAACTTTCGTGCACTATTTAGTAGTACCGATGCACTTTTCAATACGCTATGGGTCATATCTCGTCGCCCAATATTTTATTTGGAAATAAAAGCAGCGATGTACGCGAATGACCACACCTTGTATTCGATACTGATTTATTGAACGACAGAGACATGTATATCGGAAACATGAAAAGAAGGTAGATACAAATGTTCTTACATATATCGTTGAGGTAGATTGACGAACATTAAAACGAACGACAACGTTTCGATGAATAAAGCGTGGGGTATCTTACGAAAGTTGAAAACCTGAATGCTCAAACACGAACACTATGAATAGTACACTGTTTTACAGTGTAGTACAGATAGCGACACCTGTGTTCGATAAAGCGCAACAGCGTACATATATGAATTACACCGCAAGCTGGAACCAATCGGCACCTGCATCGGTCGAACGCCACTGCATTAGGAAAGCCATCACTTCATACATACGAAACGAGCCCACGCCCGCAGTCTTCGTCGCGATCATAGAGGAACTTTTTATACCGGAACACACTTAGAAAGCACCAGTTTTCAAATAAAAAAAGAATCATCAAAATCGGCTCATAACGAAAGAAGTTGTGAGGTAACTTTTGAAGTCGGGTAAACCAGAACATCATCAAAGTACGCATTATTCGTCACAAAATAGACATTATTGACGATATTTCAAGAACTACTGATCAGATCTTGATCAAATTTAAATGGGACCAATTACAAAGCAACATCTTTCAAACTAAAAAAAATTTTCGAAATCGGCTCACGTGGAGACAAGTTATGAGGTAACACACATTAAAAAAAAAGAAATATACAGTCGACTTGAGTACCTCCTCCTTTTTGGGAAGTCGGTAAAAATTATGCGTGTTCGCAAAATATTGACATACATAAATTAAGAAGCGACGCACACCATTTTAATACTAGATATCAGCGTAAAATAGCGGTGCGTGCATTTAGATTAAGCAAAACGATTAAATCGTTTATGGCAAATGGGGTTAGATTTAACAATGAAATTCCTAAAATTGTTACTGTGGGCATTAATGACCTCTGGGCAAGTTGAAATCAGTAATAAAACGGGCATTAATTAAGAAAGCTATTATAAAATGAACTCCATTAATGACAAGTAAACAATAACAAATACTTTTGGTTTGGAACATACTGAAATATATTGCTACTGCCTTGCACTTACTTATCTGCGTTGAATAATCCATGATCACGAAATCACTCTCAACTAAATACTAACTTAAAGCACTTTATTATAAATTTGATTTTATCACAGCAACATAATAATTTTCTGTTGACAGTAACTGTTACTACGGCTTCTAAAACCAGAATGGCTTGCGTATGCGTCACCCGTTTTATGTTGCTCTTGTTATCAAAGAGAATGACGTAATGCTGTGTTGCCAGTCTCAAGTTACTTTACTCCCGATTTTTTTCCTTCGCGTGATGCGATGACCAAGGGAGATAAAGATTATTTTTTATGTACAGGGTGTCCGGTAATTAATGGATTACCCTGCAGGTACTTGTGAGGGACACCTCGGCAGCACAGAAAAAAAACAACAGCAAAGAAAAAAATTTTTTTTATAATGTTTGAAATCTGATACCTTTACTTACATTATTGGGTAGTACGGCTACAAATTTAATAATAACAAATTGATTTTCCCTGAAAATTACCGTGAATACTTGACCTTTCTATAGCGCATTACAAAATGTTTCAGATCATAACTGTTTTTTTCTTATCAATACTTAAAAATAAAATTTTGAGTTTTCGATTTTTTTATGACTAAGTTTGAACATCTGTGGTATAAAAAAAGTATAGGGACCTAGGTGGCACACAATTTTAAAAATATGCCTACTTCATGAAGTTTCTTAAATGGTATTACACTCAATTTGTTCATTGTCAAATTAATGAGTTATTTTTTCCTATGTTTATCAAGCCTTAATTTTTTTAAACAAACACAAAAAAAAATTATATACTCATTAAAAAATATATGGGTGGGAGTGAAAATGAAACATTCACATCACACACAACCACAAATTTTCCTTGGGGAGAAAACTTGCGTTCCCGCCGGAAATTGAACCCGATACCCGACGTTTAAAGGCAAACGCTCACCCAACTAAGCCATCGAGCAGTTCAATAAAAAGAAAAACCAAACGGGTTAATTCTTAAGTGTAGCAACACTAGACTAGAGTAGCTATGACCGCGGGGATTCCCACTCTAAACTGACCCCCCATTACCTATCTCTGTTGCAAACGGTTTCAATACGAAATTGACAAAACTGCTAAGAAATAAGGTTCATTTTTGCTTAATTCAAATAGAAACCGTGTGCAACAAAGATAAGTAATATATACTGTTGTTGCCATATCGATTGAAATAAAGTGTAGATGTGAAGATTATGTTACAAATTTCGTACACTTCTTATAATAGATTCGGGAAAGTCCCATATAAAGATGCTATCGTGTTTCAAAAAAGTACTTTTATTAATTGGCATTATATTATCTATATATATAAAAATCAATGCCACTTTTCGTTGTAATTTTATAACTCAAGAACGGGCTCACCTATCCAAACCAAATGTTTAGGCTTTGTTCGGACTATTTAGTAGATGGTTTATGTGAAGTTTGCACAAAATCGGTCACTATCACACCCGGGCAAAGCCGGGGCGGATCGCTAGTTATCTATAATTAAGTATACACTTTTCTACACTTACCGGTAGATCGATATTACTTCTGCCCAGAATACTTGATAAAGCTTTTAAATCCATTTTTTTACTCGATTTTTAACGTCAAGGCCATCCAGCTTCTCGATCACTCGTATAAAGTGAGAAGGCTCAAAAGAACAAAACCGTTTGAACTTGTTTACTGTTAGTGTATTAGTGTAATGTAGTGTTTTATAAGTGCTGCATTGTATTTTGCTCAGCAATTAAGTCTCGCTGTACAACGAGGTAACGCAGCCAGCATTTTGGGCACACTGCCGACCAATGACTTTTTGTATTAGGTAAGTAGTTTAATTAAATCTGTATATTGATGAATCATTAATATTTTGATTGAGTATAACAAAACTATTAAGAAACCCTAAAGGTCTTTTATTAAAGAAGGTATATTTTATTCTAATAATTTAAGATCTATTTTCCAAAGTCAGCTGTATTACTTCAAGTTTTTATCATTAAAATTATTTTAGAGAATGTTTTGTTCTGCTTTGAAGAAATATTGTTTGACAGCAATTATTTCCTGGTGAACACGGCAAAACCGCGTCTGACGCTCCACTTAGCGTCTAATAACTCCGTTGAAATATAATCCTACTATTCCTACTAATATTATAAATTCGAAAGTTTGTGTGTAAGTATGTTTGTTCCCTCTTCACGCTTGAACGGCTGAACGGATTTGGATGAAATTTGGAATGTACATAGATTATACCTAGGATTAACACATAGGCTACTTTTTAACTTGATAATAGCGGGCGAAGCCGCGGGACACGGCTAGTATTATATATGCGAAAGTTTGTGTTTATGTTTTTCCCTCTCACGCTTTAACGGCTGAATGAATTTGGATGAAATTTGGAATGTACATAGCATATACCTAGCATTAACAAATAGACAACTTTTCAACCAACTTCAAAATAGGAGGTTCTCAATTCGACTGTATGTTTTTTATTAATTTTTTTGTTCGGTAAATTATACTTCAGAAGTGGTCTCATATAAATTGTATCGAAATCGATCAAGCCAAAACTAAAATATAAGCGGTAAAGTCGTTTTTTTAAGCTTTGCTTGCGTTTCAATTATTAACTTGATAATAGCGGGCAGAGTCGCAGGGCACGGCTATTTGAATATAATTCCTTCATTTGCTGATGGAATTACTGTTAAGAGGGTTTATTCCTTTTGTCTTCTCTCTCGCTCGCACATTTCGATATTTTTAATAAATACAATTAGATACGTGTGTTTTTGAAAATGTCTTCAACCAACTATATGGGTTATCTACAAAATCAGGTTTGATTCCCGGCGGAACACAATCTACAAAATCAGGTTTGATTCCCGGCGGAACACAAGTTTTCTCCCCAAAGAAATTTGGGTTTCTGGATCTGGTTGTGATTGTGGTGTGAATGTTTCCGGCACTCACGACACAAGTCACGAACTTATTCATATATTCATATTTTCCATACACGTCGACGAGAAAGAGAAATAGCACTTTTATAAATAAAAATAAAAAAAAATAAACAAAACAAACACATTCACACTCACAGCCCCACACTAAGTTCAAAGACTTGTATCGTGGGTGCCGGAAACATTCACATCACACACACATTACACCCAGAACCAGAAGCACAAATATCCCTTGGAAAGGAATTTGTGCTCCTGCCGGGAATCGAACCCAGGACCCACGGCGCAGAGGGCGGACACCTGTCCACTGCGCCAACTGGGTCGTCAAAAATGTCATACATAATAAATTCATAGGCATTAAAAATTTAAATTAGATAAATAGATTATGTTGTTACAATTTCCGACAATTACACGTTTATTTTAGTCACATTCCATCATCCATAGGTCGCTGGTTCATATCCGGCTCGAAGGACCAAATGTACGGGACACGTACGGATGCATTCTTGGCCGTGAAGGAAGTGATAGATAATTGTGATTTTACACTATTTATTAATTAACTGTATGAGAATAGCTATGTATACAGCTCTCGCTGCTGATAGAGCACTGTCGCGGTCGCGGTTTTTGCGAGCCGCGACCATTTAGGTCGATGCTATGTCAGCTTTAGGTTCAATGTTCGAGTGTCTCGAACACAGCGTGGGGCTGTGAGTGTGAAAGCGTTTAATTAGCTTTTAATATGTTTCGCAGTTGAGTTTTTTTTTCAGTACATTATAGAACGGAAGAAAAAAATTCTTGTTTTATAGAATTTCAGTTAAAGAAAGTTGTCGTATATATTCGCGTTCAATATCTGTTTATAACAAGCTTTTATTTAGCTTGCACTGTATGTATGTATGTTTCTCCGGGTGGAATCTTGCAACTCAATTTCGAAGCAGATATCTTCAACCGATTGAGCTGAAATTTTGTATTCACGTTTAGTTTGGATGACAATGCATGGTAAGCTGTGTGACGTCATTCTAAGTCCAACATGGCGGAACACACAAAATGGCGGACAAGTAATGTTTAATGCACTCCTAATACAATATGGGTATCAAATGAAAGGGCTTGCTGAGAATAACTCGAAAAATAACGTGACGTCACTTTAAATCAATATGGCGGACTTCTTAAAGCTTGTCTTTAAAAAAGTTTTTTAACAAGTAACATATATATTACAGGATTGCGGGCGTTCCTACTTACACTGGACGTATCTGCAAGTCCATAGAAGAATGAAGCACCCGAACGAAAACTACCAGCATAAGTGTACCTTCTGTGAAATGACCTTTCCAAATAGGTTAGTGCATACATACTCTTTTTGTATGTTTGATAGGCAAGCAATTGACCACTATCTCACCTGATGGAAAGCGATGATGCGGCCGAAGATGTAACATGCCTGCCTAGAACAGGGATCGGAAACCTTTTGAGTCGGAAGAGTAAAAAATCACAATTTACAAAATTTCAAAGTTTTTAAAGAGCCACAAAAAAAATAGTCATGAAGGAGGGGTGCGTTGAAAAGCAAGTACAACACAAGTGGCTGAGAGATATAAATGGTGCCTAATCCTCGTTTATCGATTCAGAACGATTTTTAAATGTATTATATTTTTTAATAAAATAAATAATATTTGCGTATGGAACTAAAGAGCCGCAGTTTCACATCCAAAGAGCCGCATGTGGCTCGCGAGCCGCAGGTTGCCGACCCCTGGCCTAGAAGAGACCAATTCACTCTTGATTTGAAAACTCCCAGATTATACCGCTCAGGTAACAAAAACGCGGGCAATGAGTTCCAATCCCTCGCAGTACGGATGATAAACGTAGAAGCGACACGCTTAGAGCGAGCTGGAGGTATGTCAACCATGAATGGTTGACGTTTGACTGTTTGTCTTGTTGTTAGATGGTAAAACGGGCTTGGGGGAATTAACTCGTATAATAAATCGTTTAATATTACTTTATACAAGTTTACTTTGAATTAGCGCTCCATACTCCACAGGGGTACCCCCTCTGCGCCGTGGGTCCTGGGTTCGATTCCCGGCAGGAGCACAAATTCCTACCCAAGGGATATTTGTGCTTCTGGTTCTGGGTGTAATGTGTGTGTGATGTGAATGTTTCCGGCACCCACGATACAAGTCTTTGAACTTAGTGTGGGGCTGTGAGTGTGAAAGCGTTTATTTGGCTTTTTGTTTATTTTTCAAGATTTTAATTTTTGCCATTTATAAATTTAAATTCAACATTGAATGCCGGCTACCTATTTTATCATCTATTTATTTAATACTTGCCGTGCCCCGCGGTTTCGCCCGCTATTATCAAGTTAAAAAGTAGCCTATGTGTTAATCCTAGGTATAATCTATGTACATTCCAAATTTCATCCAAATCCGTTCAGCCTTTAAAGCGTGAAGAGGGAACAAATATACTTACACACTTACACACGAACTTTCGGATTTATAATATTAGTAGAATGTAATCTCGTGGAATTAATTGAATGTAGTCATCAACTATAATTATAATGACATTTAACTTGTTACACTACTTTGTTTTTTAATATTTTGACTGTAATCGTGTAAGTAATGTTGATGTTAATAAAAAAAAAATAGAAAATCTAGTAAAGTTTCTATCACTTTACTAAGGCATGACTGAGTGGCTTGACTATGACTGGACCTTGACTCTTTTACTTGACTTTGACTGTGACTTGTGACTAGAACTTTTAATATGCAATATACTTAAATATATTATTACTTGACACTGGCTAAATGCACAAAATTGCGAAGTCGAAATAAAAAAAAATGATTGTATTTTTTTAATATATATTTTGATATGAAATAGGCATATATGAGGACCATAGGGATGTCTCGGCACCGACTTCTATCCGATCAGTAGGTAAAATTAAAAGAGAAAAAAGTACAGTACAAAACCATTTTTTTTTAAATCGACATAAGATAATAACAATTTGGTAAGATATGTATAACACTGAAATTTACATATTATAATATCCGTTATCTATCTATCTAATCTAATCTATCTGATATCTTTAAACGAGCAATTCTTGTATTATCCTACTAATATTATAAATCCGAAAGTTTGTGTGTAAGTATGTTTGTTCCCTCTTCACGCTTTAACGGCTGAACGGATTTGGATGAAATTTGGATTGTACATAGATTATACCTAGGATTAACACATAGGCTACTTTTAAACTTGATAATAGCGGGCAAAGCCGCGGGGCACGGCTAGTGTATATATATATATATATATGTGTAATCAGGATCTCGGATTTTCATGAAAGTTACAGATTAGGGGTTATTCGGCCCAAGGAATCGATTTATCAACGTTCCAGGTCCGAGAAATGCTCGGTTCCCAAACTGCATTTGAAAAACCGGGTTTAAGAAACTATCAGCGCCATCTATTACGCCATGACCGATGTAAAAAACTGTTTCTACTCGACACTAGATGGAGCTTTCTGAGGCTACAAATTCAAACACATTCTGCCAAAAACAAAAAACCGAGCAATGCTCGGTCATCCGGATATTATCCTTTATACGCCTACCGATGCGCGGTCTCCACTCCAGAACAGAGAACTAAGTACTTTCTATAATGGACAATAATGTTTTTTTTTTCAGTTGGAGCTTGGCGTATCATCGCAAAAAGCTACATTTGAAAAGCGTACAAGGGGATACTAAGAACACTGCACAGAATTATAAGTAAGTTTCACAACATTTCCGGTGCATACTCAAATATATTACAATAATTAAAAATGTAAATAGACATTTACAATACAATACAAATACTCTTTGTTGAAAAACCAATACAAAAATCTTAAAAACTAACAAAATAAATAAATCTTAAAGAGGTTTCACAATAGGCGGTCTTATCGCATAAAGCAATCTCTTCCAGACAACCTTTGATTTTTTTTTATATAAAGAACAGCATCTGGCGGAGGTGTACACTAAGAAGTAAATAATAAATAGAGAATAGAACTATTAATATACATATATTCATCAAAAGTACATAGGTGTTAAAAATAAACTACATATATTATTTTAAAATATCTATACATACAATAATACACATATAAATATAATATGCACTAAACAAAATGTTATATTACATAAAAAATAATACATAAGATAATATACATAAATAGCAAAGCAATTTTTTTTTATTTTTGTGATAGGTAGAATTTTTTTAAGTAAGTAAACATCAGTCTGTGTTCATGTTGCACTGTATTTGTTCTGTTACTGTAGAGACTGTATTTTTTTTTGTTTTTTTTTTATGTTGAATAGGCAAGCATTTGACCACTATCTCACCTGATGGAAAGTGATGATTTATATTTTAAATAAGATCTTTTTATTTTGTACACAGTTGAAGCAATACAACTATATACTATTCTAACTAACTAGATACTATTCTATTCTATTCATGTAATGTATTCTTTTTTACCGAATTCACAAAAAAAGGAGCAGGTACTCAAATCGATTGTATTTTTTTTGACCTCACCGCTTTGTCTTCGGAACTTTGATCAGATTTGATGTACTAAACACGCATTATTGACGATATTTCAAGAACTACTGATCAGATCTTGATTAGATTTAAATGGGACCAATTGGAAAGCAACATCCTTCAAACTAAAAAAAACAAAGGACGAAGTTATGAGGTAAAAAAAATACAGTCGACTTGAGTACCTCCTCCTTTTTTGTGAAGTCGGTAGAAAAAAAGCTTCCAAAGAAACCTAAGAAAGATAATTAAACGAAATAAAAAGTACCAAAAGGAGTCGTGATCAGCGTTTTTGGCAAGTGTAACACTAGGCGCTGGTTTTCTTTTTTTTTTGTTTTTTATTTGTGACAGGCTAGAGTGTTTGACCACTATCTCACCTGATAGTAAGTGACGATGTGATCGAAGCTGGTAAACACACTAGACCTGGAATACGCAGGCTCTCAAGGATAACTGCCGGAACACCGTATTTGGCTTGGCGGCAGACTTTCAACTTGATGGTGGTAAGCTACTTTGGTAGCAAGCCAGGCGAGCAACTCACAAAATGCTCTACCACCTCTCAAAAATTTTCATGACCTTTCGGAAGCACTAGCCTTCACATAAAAAAGGAATCATCAAAATCGGTTCACCTAGAACATAAACGCTTTCACACTCACAGCCCCACATTAAGTTCGATGATTTGTGTCATGGGTGCCGGAAACATTCACATCACACACACAATCACAACTAGAACCAGAAACACAAATTTCCCTAGGGGAGAAAATTTGTGTTTCAGCCGGGAATCGAACCCGTCTCGGGTTCGATTCCCGGCTGAAACAACTTGCTTACTGCTTAGAAAGCGAACGAGCGGTTCTATAGCTATAGATAAAAGCTATGAGGTTACACACATATGCATATATAACCATATTTTTTCATTCAGTATAGGCAAACGTTTGATCACTATCTCACCTGATGGTAAGCGATGATGCGGTCGACGATGGAGCACGTTTGCCTAGAAGATGCCTATTCACTCGCGACTTAAAGACTCCCATATAAGGAAACACATACTCAGGTAAGGAGTTCCATTCCTTAGCGGTTCGCATAATGAATGTGGAAGCAAAACGATTCGTCCGCATATGTGGAATGTCTACCATATAGCAATGTCGCTTAGGACATATAGTCTAATTGAGTACCTCCTCCTGTTTTTGTAGTCGGTAAAACATGTTTTTCAGGATCCCCTGCCGAGACTGCGAGGAAGTGTTGCCAAACAAAAACGCCCTCTATAAGCATAGGAAAAAGGAACACAGCGATGCCTCTCTACAGGAGAACCTTGATTTTAGCAACACCGCCAAGAACTTGCCAGAAAGGTTAGCTGGAAACTACTTCTCATTACAAATAAACCATATTTGATATAATTGAAACGCCAGCAAAGCTTACAAAGCGACAACGCTTATATTTTGGTTTTGGCTTGATCGATTACGATAAAATGTATATGAGACTACCTCTGAAGGACAAGGACCAAACAAAAAAATAATTTTGAGACTCGGTCCACAAATAGGGGAGAAATCGGTGAAAATACATAAAAAAACATACAGTCGAACATAGAACCTTCTCCGTTTTTTCGTAGGTTAAAAAAGATTTCCGGGTTAAATTGCTTATAATTTCATACCCATTTTACCATCTAACAACAAGGCAAGCTGTTAAACGTCATTGATTTATAGTAGTAAATACCTCCAGTTCGCTCAAAGCGTTATGCTTCTACGTTCACCATCCGTACAGCGAAGGGGTGGAATTCTTTGGCCGTGTCTTTGTTCCTCGAATGGTATCTATAACGTAAAGAGTGAATAGGTACCTTCTAGACAAGCATGTCAATCGGTACACCCAGAAGAAGAATGCCCAGAAAGAAGTTATGAGGTATATATACTCTCTCTCTCTCTCTCTCTCTCTGATTCTCTTCCGGACTAAATATCCCAAATGGTGGTGGGGTCAGCCTTCCTACTATTTACTTTCTACTTCGCTCTGTCGGTGGATGTCAGTTTCGGATAGCTCACAGTCCCTCATACATAATGTAATATATACATACAAAAATAAACTTTCAGTCAAATTGTGAACCTCCTCCTTTTTTGTGAAGTCGGTTAAAAACTAGAACGTTTTGTAAATGTGTGTTATTTAATCGTTTGTTGCACAGTTCCGTGTGGTGCGTGCCGGCCACTCCGAGCCGCGCGTGGGCGTGCTCGCGTTGCCCCAAACGTTTCCGCATCCGGTCCGAGCTGCGCACGCACACGCGCACCAAGCATCCGCAACACGTCGCCGTCATAGAGGTTACTCACGTACACGCATTTTTTTACGCTTTCACTCTCACAGCCCTACACTAAGTTCAATGACTTGTGTCGTGGGTGCCGGAAACATTCGCATCACACACACAATCACAACCAGAACCAGAAACAAAAAAAATCCTAATGGAGAAAACTTGTGTTCCCGCCGGGAATCGAACCCAATATCCCTGCTTAGAAGGCGAACGCTCACCTAACTCAGCCAACGAGCAGTCATTCATACTTGTCTATTATACTATCACATACACATTTTTATATAGTTTTTGACGTGATAACGTCTTATTAATCGATGAACACCGGCTGCACACACGAAAAAGTGTCACGTTCCGCCATTTTTTTTTTCAAGGTAGGCAATCGTTTGACCGCCATCTCACCTGATGGTAAGTGACGATGCGGTCGACGATGGAGCACGTTTGTCTAGAAGATGCCTATTCACTCGTAACTTTTTTTTTTATATACGATAGGCAAGCATTTGACCACAATCTCACCTGATGGTAAGTGACGATGCGGTCGACGATGGAGCACGCTTGCCTAGAAGATGCCTATTCACTTGTGACTTAAAGAATACCATATTGTGTTTATCAGGAAACACAGACTCGAGCAAGGAATTCCACTCCTTTGCAGTCCGCATAATGAATGTGGAGACAAAACGCTTCATCCGCATTTGTGGAATATCTACCATATAGAGGTGTCGCTTAAAAGTCTGTCTCGAGCGTTTCGATTTTGACTTACATTCTTTGGCAGACGGTTCCAGGCACTATACACATACACACCACCAAGTATTACTACAGCTTTTTATATATATTTTTCAGATACAGGGCGTAAGTCCGACCACAGATGAAATAATGAACGTGCTGGGATTGAACAATATCGCTCAGGAACGAGTCATCGAGATCAACTATATGTCGTTTCTTAAGGTACATTAACACTTGCAGCTCCGCACAATGTACGAAGAGTTGTATCGCGAGGAGTCAATGCGAATATGAATGAGATTTAAATTATGTCATTTTTTTTGTGGCTACTTAATCTAAATATATATAACTCAAAGGTGACTGACTGACTGACTGACTGACATAGTGATCTATCAACGCACAGCCCAAACCACTGGACGGATCGGGCTGAAATTTGGCATACAGGTAGATGTTATGACGTAGGCATCCGCTAAGAAAGGATTTTGATTAATTCTACCCCCAAGGGGAAAAAATAGGGGATGAAAGTTTGTATGAAACTTTGTCAATTTTAAAATAATACTTCTTAACGCGAGCGAAGCCGCGAGCAAAAGCTAGTTAAAATATATAATATAAACGCTTTCAAACTCAAAACCCCACATTATGTTGACTTGTATCGTAGGTGTCGGAAACATTTACATCACACACACACAATCACAACCAGAATCAGAAAAAGGAAAATTGTGCTTCTGCCGGGAATTGAACCCAGGACCCTCGGTGCAGAGGGCAGCGACTTGCCCACCTCGCCAACTGGGTCTGAACAAGATTATATGTTATACTAGCCGTGCCCCGTGGCTTCGCCCGCTATTATCAAGTTAAAAAGTAGCCTATGTGTTAATCCTAGGTATAATCTATGTACATTCCAAATTTCATCCAAATCTGTTCAGCCGGTAAAGCGTGAAGAGGGAACAAACATACTTACACACAAACTTTCGGATTTATAATATTAGTAGGATATACAAGAATTGCTCGTTTAAAAGTATTAGATATTATAATAGTAACAAAAAAACGAGGCAATCAGGTGTGAAGTGCTTTCCGAATGCCTGTGCCGATTGGTTCCCGCTTGCGGTGTACTTCTTATATGTACGCTGTTGCGCTTTATTAATTGTAGGCGTCGGGGAGTATTGCCGCGAAAGTGAAAAAATGACGCTGTTGTTTTTGTATAATTTTCCAAAATCTGTGTAATAATGGTGGATTATTAACCGTTAATACTTAGTAAACGTGCATAAGTGTAGGCAATACAAAGTTAAAAAAGTGATTTTCGCCTTCACTCCATAACTCCAATAGAAGTTCTAGTAACGTTTCTACCACTTTACTAGGGCATGACTTGACTATGACTGGTCCTTTACTCTTTTCCTTGACTTTGACTATGACTTGTGTCTAAGGACTAATAATATGAAGTACACTTGAAATATATTATAACTTGACACTGGTTAAATGCACAAGATTGCGAAGCCAAAATTTAAAGAAACAAAATACGCGTCTGTATCAGTACTTAACATACGTGTTCACTAAACACTAACAGTCTTATAAAAATGTCGCTAAGCAATGCTTAGCCACTCTTAGTTAAGCAGCTCTTAAGCCCATAATCAATGATTACCTTTATTCACTCATAAACATTAGTTAGGCGCTGCTTAGCTGAGAAACGCACAGAGAATCGAAAATAATCGAAATTTACACGATCGCCACAGATTATAACCAAAATAGTCGACTAAAAGTGAAATTATACGAATACAGCTGTCAAAAATATGGTTTTATTAATCTATTGAAATGAAAATAAAAGACAGGTGACATTCAACGGTTGTCGAAGTAAACAAATTTGCACCTTACGTAAAAAGTTTTGTAACATTTATTATTGAAAGATATAAGACCCGCCATCTTGCCTCTTAGCAAGTTTTAAACTAGGCAATGGCGGTGTTTTATTTTGACAACTATTTAAGCATTACTTAACGCTAAATCGCGTTTTTGAGTTACTAATAACTTACCCAAAGAAACAAAAGATAAAATAACACGTAAAAACATTAAACGTATTTTAAAATAGTACTTCATCAAACATCTGAACTCATAAAAGGAGCATCCTGTATCGCACATTCAAGTTGTTAACTCGCCCGACTACTTCTGATGTCAGGGAGCTCGGCATGCATCTGCGATGCAACTTCATGCAACTCAGTTGTTTGTATATATGTACTAGTAGAATGAATCTGTTACAATTTCTTTGATTATTATTATTTTATTATTATGTATTGTTATTATTATATTGTATGTAGCTAACGGCGAGAACTTATTGTCTAGACAAACTTAAGCTAGGTTTACAGGCAATATAAAACAACTTGTATTTTATTAAATGAATAAAAAAAATGAGTGAAATTTTTGCTAAACTGTAGCTAAGCAATTGATTAAAAAATAAGAGGGGTTTATAAGTAAGACTGCTGGTGTTTACTAAAGAGTAAATCCATCTATATATCCATCTATCTATTTATTATCATCTTATAAAATGTCCTCCCAGGCGGATCAACTAGTTGTTTATATTGTTGTTTCACTATTTCAGGGTACTACCAACATAGTTCCGAACTGCGCGCGCGCACTATCCATGCTAAGCAACGTGCCTAAAACTCAAGTAGCGTGCCCTAGACCGTCTGCCATTGGTAAGGAACTAATTATAACAACTAAATGTAACTGTCAATTATCCAGATCTCCACCAGGACCTCAACATCGAGTTCGTTGACAAAATCATTAAAAAATACGCAGAAGCTCATGAATATAGACTTCACCATCATGTGAACGTCGAGGCCATCCAGCTCCTCGATCACACGTATATAGTAGGCGACTCAAAAGAACAAAACCGTTTGAACTTGTTCACTGTTAGTGTAATGTAGTGTTTTATAAGTGCAGCTCAAAAAGAATACATGAACCAAGTGTCTTCGCCTTAATAGAGATAATAAGAAAAGTGTTAATAATAAGTTAAATTTAAGTTACTTATTAGCCTAATCTTGGCTAGATTGTAACAAAAATAGGGAACACGCTATCGTGACCTATATATAATTGTTTAAAAAAAAGTCAATTATGTATCAAATTTCCGAAGCGAGGTCTCTAAGGGGATGTTGGCATTTGGCGTATAAACCATAGAAGCTATAACTTTGGGAAATTTTAATATATTTTTTAATCACACACACACACACACACGCACGCACGCACGCACGCACGCACGCACGCACGCACGTCATTCATATATTGTAAATAGCTGTAAACTAACCCTTGGCATAATTAAATAGTTTCATGAATGGGAGAAGACGCTGGTTCTCGAAGCAAAGTGTAAACTACGTCGAGAACCAGAAGCTTCAGAATCTAAATTATATCCCGTTCTATGGAAATAAAACACAAATTTCCGTAACGCTCAGACAATTTATCGAGTTCATATAAATCAGTACAACTTACTTTACTTACCTTACTATATTGTAATATTTTGTATATATGTATTTATATTATGCACATTATGTATGTATTATTATTGCCTTATAGAATTTATTTTGTTTAAGTATGTATAATATACCTTAATATATTTTTTTTTCTCATAACTTGTATTTACACCCCCGTTTCACGGAATTATTAAAATCTTCTCCATCCAAAGGTTGTCTGGAAGATCGCTTTTAGCGATAAGATCGCCGATTGTACACTTTAATTTAAGTGTTAAAATGTTTTGTAAGTGATTTATGTAAGATGTGACAATAAAGCGTTATCTATCTATCTACAATTGCCGTCGGAAAAGTCACCACCGCGAGCTAACTCGACTCCTAACGCCATCTAGTTATCTTACATTGAACTTTTATGACTAACAGTTTGGGACACATAACATTTCATAATATAATTAAAAGCAAAGCTTAAAAAACCGACTTCACCGCTTTATCTTCGGAACTTTTATCAGATTAGATGTACTTAACACGCATTATTGACGATATTTCAAGAACTACTTATCAGATCTCTATCAAATTAAATAGGACCAATTGGAGAGCAACATCATTCGAACAAAATAAATTTCAAAATCGTTTCACGTGGAACGAAGTTATGAGGTAACACACATAAAAAAAATAAAAATATCTCCTCCTATTTTGTGTAGTCGGTAGAAAATAGCTTTGTTCACTCGCAGTCGCTCAGAGACCGCGGCGATGTATGTCACAATGTAATAAAAAAAAACTTAATTTTTTATATTAATTTAAGTTTATTTTTATTCAGAGGTTAAGTTTTGATGAAAAAAAAAATATTGAATGAAATACGAATAATATATTTGAATATACGTTTATAGTGACTCCAGTAGAAGACTACACTCGGCCGGGCAGTAGCGTCAACGTCCACAGTAGCGTCAACGTCCACAATAGCGTCAACATTTTAAACAGCGTCAGGAGACCAACTATACTACAAAGGGGTGTAGAACAGCAGTCCACCAATACTCAGGTAACTTTATGATTTTTTATCAGAAATTCTCGGTCCGCTGAGCTACTCAAGCCCCGGCTCAAGCGATGAAATTATCCTTTTCTTATTTTTAACGTCTTATTTCATCACTTGAGGCGAGGCTGAGTAACTCAGCGGTTTGAAATGTAGAATATTAAGACATGAGATTCTAAGGCTGCGGGTTCAATCCCCGCCACAAGATATTTTTTTCCTTTATTGGGGGGTAGTTTCAATTAATTTAAACAGTCAATATACCCCCTGGGTACCAATGCTGGGTTGTATTTGGAGCAGAGAATAAACCTTGATCTATACATACAGTGTAGTAATGCAGCAAGCATTTTATGCACTTTGCCAAACATTGGAGATCGTCTTAACCATGTTTAACCTCTTTTTTTCTTTATATACCCTCTAAAATAATTATAAAATGATTTCAATATGGCGGCTGGGAATAAGAAAATAAGATGACTTTTTTTTTCACATAACAATGCTAGCCATGCTCTTCGGCTACACCCGCGTGATGTTTGTGAAAAGTAAATTGATAAATAAAAAAACCCGACTGCAAAAACAATTATTGAAATAAATTCTAATACGGAACATAGTGACTCAAATAGCGACTGTTACAATCACTGTACACTGTGACTAAAAGTCACTATACAATTTATTTACCTTGTTATTTGTAAGTATTGAAAATTTTACTGCATTCAAATAAAAAAAATCAAAATCGGTTCACCTAGAAAAAAGTTGTAAGGTAACACACAAAAAAAAATGAGTGGAATTGAGTACCTCCTCCTTTTTGAAGTCAGTAAAAATAGGATTTGAAATATAATAAATTTCATTTGAAATTTTGCCGCCGACGTATTTCTGTTATTGCACCAATAGATGGCGCTGCCTACCCTTAAAACTCGCAATAGCTTCGTCCCAAGCTCCCGATCACATGAATCAGTGTTTAACTAGAGGCACGTGCGTACAGTCAGACAGTGAGCTACCTGCTTGACATAATTTTTAAAAGCGCCTCTATGGACGCGTTGCTATTGACTTGGATTGGTAATCGATGTCGAAGGAATCCATTACCAATCCAAGATAATCCAATTTATTAGTCGCGGTGGTGGTCATCGATCTATCGAAGGGGAAGCTGTTTTTTAACCGACTACAAAAAAGGAGGTTCTCAATTCGTGTGTTACCTCAGAACTTTTTTGTAAGTGAACCGATTTTGATGATTTTTTTGTTTGAAAGCTAGTGCTTCCCATGTGGTTTCGTTTAAATTTGATCGTGATCTGAGCAGTTTTTCGAGTTATTCTCAGTAATGGGTATTTTTAATTTAATCTGATCAAGAGTTTGCGTTTAAATTACTTGTAAATAATTCCCGAAAGGTTCGTAATATCAATGAAATTTTAATAGATTTAGTCTTTGCCTATAAATATTGTGACATTTGATTTGAGAAATTTGAATGTGTTGATGTACTACATACGTAAATATTAAATTATATTATCATACGTAAATACATAAATTTCAGATTTAAATTTAAAATTATACGTAAATTTCAGTTATAAATTTCAATTATTTTCTGAGATAGACCCGACAAAATAGGTCTGAAAACAGACTTGGTGGCTACGAAATTGATGATTGTGATTGTGTGATTGTGTGTGTGATGTGAATTATTCCGGCACCCAATGATACAAGTCATCGAACTAAGGTATCTGTGAGTGTGAAACCATTTATGTTATGTTTATGTTTCATTAAATATTTACCAATATAGATTTTTTTTTATGGTTTCGCACTTTACTTGCAAAGATTTTATGGATCTCAACTTAACAAGACACCTATATCCTAACATTTTTATTCAATTCTAGTCTATGTTTGTCTCTTTCTACCGAGAGGCGACTGAATAAAAATAAAAATAAACGCTTTCTCACTCACAGTCCCACACTGAGTTCGATAAGTTGTGTCGTGGGTGCCGGAAACATTCATATCACACACACAGTCGCACCCAAAAACACATTTCCCTTGGGGAGAATAGTTTCCGCCGGGAATCAAACCCGATACGATGTTTAGGCGAACGTCACCCAACTAAGCCAACGGGCCGTTCAAATACGCATTCACACTCACAGCCCCAACACACTAAGTTCAAAGACTTGTATCGTGGGTGCCGGAAACATTTACTTATCAAGTTATCACACACACAATCACACCCAGAACCAGAAGCACAAGTATCCCTTGGGAAGGAAAAGTGTACTCCTGCCGGGAATCGAACCCAGGACCCACGGCGCAGAGGTCAGACACTTGCCCACCGCGCCAACTGGGTCGTCAATAAAAGAAGCACTTCCAAATGTATGTACTTTCCATTATTTTGTTTCAGAATGTAAAAGAACTGAACGTGCAGCTGTTGTTTCAAAATGGCGTCGCAGCAAACAATCAGATGGTTCTACAACTCAACGTGGATGACGCTGCGCCTGTCAAATAGTTGTAATAGTCAACTATTGTGAATAAAAAACAATGGACCAGTTCTTTTTTTATTTTAGACTAGCTTCTGCTCGCGACAGTCGTGTATTTTATTTTTGTAGAATTTTTTTTTTTTTTTTTTTTTTTATATACTAGACAGACGGACGGACAGCGGAGTAGTAGTAATAGGGTCCCGTTTTACCCTTTGGGTACGGAACCCTAAAAATCGTCATTTGTATTGTCTCAATGTATGGGCATAGCAATACGGGTAGTGGCTGGATAGATATATTTTATTACATATAATAATTAAACTCGAGCAGAGCTTAAAAAAACGACTTCACCGCTTTATCATCGGAACATTGATCAGATTTAATTTAATGTATAAACACGCATTATTGACTATAACTCAAAAACAAGAAATCAGACCTTGATCAAATTTCAATGGGACTACATAAAAAGCACCAGCTTTCAAATAAAAAAAATAACATCAAAATCGGCTAACAACGAAAGAAGTTACTAGGTAACTTTTGAAGTCGGGTAAACGAGAACATCGTTTAAGTACGCATTATTCGTCACAAAATCATTATTGACGATATTTCAAGAACTACTGATCAGATCATGATCAGATCATGATCAGTGCGTGTTTAGTACATCTAATCTGATCAAAGTTCCGAAGATAAAGAGGGGATGTCGGTTTTTTTTAAGCTTGGCTTGCGTTATTATTAATATCCGAATGAACGAGCTTTGCTCTGTTTTTTGTTTTTGGTAGAATGTGTTTGAATTTGTAGCCTCAGAAAGCTCCATCTAGTGTCGAGAGTAGAAACAGTTTTTTACATCGGTCATGGCGTAAAAGATGGCGCTGATAGTTTCTTAAACCCGGTTTTCCAAATGCAGTTTAGGAACCGAGCATTTCTCGAACCTGGAACGTTGATCGATTCCTTGGGCCGAAAAACCCCTAATCTGTAACTTTCATGAAAATCGTTGAAGCCGTTTCCGAGATCCTGATTACACATATATATACAAGAATTTCTCGTTTAAAGATATTAGATAAATATACTGCCATTCAGTTAAACCCGTTACTATGTAATGTAAGTTTGAAACCGATTGTGTTCCAGCACCGATACAAGTCACGAACTAAGTGTGGGGTTGTGAGTGTGAAGGCGTTTGTTTCTTTTAAATAAAACGACCCGATTTGAATTTACAAGAAGTATAATGGACACCATAAGACTCACAGATACCACATGGACGCACAAATTCCACACGGACGCACAAAAATCATACGCGGATTATTTTAGTGCCCGGCTCCCAGCGGTAGCTGCACACGTTCTTGGCGCGGCTGCTGGCCGTAGAGGACGGACGGACGGAGTCCATGGATGTGTAGTACACTGGCAAATACAACAAATAACATTATATTATTGTACACTCGAAATGAGGAAACTGTTGTTCCCTTATACTTTTATTTTTACATCTAATGTATACAGTTAAGTTATAATTAATATTCATAACTCTTTTGCTAACGCTACTTGAGAACTGTAATTTTCAATTTACTTTGCCAAGGTCCCAACCCATTCTCATCGCGCGCGGACAATCCTTACTAATTGTATAAATGCGAAAGTAACTGTCTGTCTGTCGCGCTTTCACGCCAAAACTACTGAACCGATTTTAATGAAATTTGGTACCCAGATAGTGTAGAGCCTGAAAAAGAAAATTTCTACAACAAATTTTCTTTATCTTTATCTTTATCTTTAACATACCTATGTTGGTAGACGGGTCACAGGTCAGACTCTCATCAGATTTTCTCCTGGCCAAGTCCTGGGAATTGGTTATTGTCGATGACGTGGCCACCCGTTTCACTTTCTGGACAATCTGGCTGGTGCACTGTTTGGACGCTTGGTCCGATGTGGTGTCTATGAGTCGGCACGGAGTGACGATGCCGGCACAGCTGTGGTACTTTGAGAATTTGTTGTTGACGCGGTGTTCTAGATCCACGTGGAGGCTGAGCTGGCGCCTGAACAGACAACATCAGAGGAATGGGGAACATGCGCGAGATTTAAATATAGATTTTTTTAAATTAATTCACTGGTAGTGGGCTTGAGCACTTGAGTTACCTATTAACTCGCTGCATTAAGTAACTTAGGTATTTCCTGTATAGTATATAGCTCTAGTTTAGTTTTAGGAAACATAAGCCCGTAGATAGATTATGAAAAAAAACCTATTGAACTAATATTAATTTAAATAATTAAACGCAAGCAAAGCTTAAAAAAAACTGACTTCACCGCTTTATCTTCGGAACTTTGATCAGATTAGATGTACTTAACACGCATTATTGACGATATTTCAAGAACTACTGATCAGATCTTGATCAAATTTCAATTGTGGTTCCACCACATGGAAAGCACCATCTTTCAAATAAAAAAATAATCATCAAAATTATGAGGTAACTTTTGAAGTCGGTTAAAAACGAGAACATCGTCAAAGTACGCATTATTCTTCACAAAATAGGCATTATTGACGATATTTCAAAGTCAAGAGGCTGTTTAACTGTTTATATTCGAAAGAAAAGCGTAAGAATTTTCGTTTATTTCTTTTAAAAATTTGTTTTGAGCGCTTCGCCTGCCGCTGCCGCGGCACGCTCGCTTCGCTCGCTCGGCTCGCGCTTTGTTTTGTCGCAGTTTAAACCTAACCTAGACTTGCAGCTACTTTTATAAAGATCACAGAGAAGCAAATGTTTTTAATGTTCTTAGGTTAGACCTTTTTAATAGTCTGTGCCAACTCTTCCTAGCATCTCGCCTAAACAAACGGGGCATCGCATAGAGAGTATGTGTTTGCATATGGATAGTGTCCAATTATTGGCTGTGCAATACTGGCCGTATAATATCGGCACACTGTTTTACGCAGCCAGTATTGCACGCAGTGTTGCATACCATGATATTTGGAAGCCATGTACATAAATTATTGCCTGTATATTATTGGCCGTACATTATCGATACGGACCGATTTTTTACAGGCAATAATTGGCGACTCGGGAATGCATGGCCTGATATTTCGATCCATATACATGAATTATCACGTTGTGCATTATAGGCTGTACAAAATCAGGCCGTGAAATATCGGGTCGTACATTATCGTCTCCCACAAAGACCTTGCATTTTGGACTCAACTAGCTTACTAATGAGTTTTTTAGCTCGCCAGACCATAGATTCAACAGCTTCTAGCTGATACTTAGCGAATCCATCCCAAAGGTGGCCGCAGTACTTTATACACGATCGGACTTGATTGAGACAGAACTAGATTGAACAAATTGAGATGCTGCCTCGGTTTGAAGTACTGCCTAACTAAGGTTAGGCAATACTGGGTATCCATGCCAAGGCATGACACCCAGTTTCTTAGCGACCAGTTGAGCTCTGGCGTCGATGTAAGTTCGATTCTTTAAACCTAACTCAGACATACTATATTAGAAAATGTCCTGAATACAATACAAATAGATTTATTGACATAATAGGATACAACATTATTACCATCAACCCATAGGCATCCGAACTAGTCTTAAACTGTATTTCAGGACCCAGTGTCTTGTCCCATCAGACTTTACTAATTATTCAAAATCGTTTATTCACATGGGCCCCAAATAGGCACTCGATAAAAGTTAATGACTCTGCCAGATTCGCAAAAATAACAGCCATCTCGTGAAGAACCTGGCAAGAAAATCGCCGGCGCATTTTTCTCATAAATTTTTTAGAACACTTAAATTACTAATACAGGAATTATTTAAACCTAGGTATATCTTTATTCCAGAAAGCGTTTGTGCAGTTTGCCTCCATGCATCCTTGTCATTAATTGAGTCATTCATCCTACTAATATTATAAATCCGAAAGTTTGTGTGTAAGTATGTTTGTTCCCTCTTCACGCTTTAATGGGATTTGGATGAAATTTGGAATGTACACTGTACACTTATACCTAGGATTAACACATAGGCTACTTTTTATCTTGATAATAGCGGGCGAAGCCGCGAGGCATGGCTAGTTTTATTATAAGCTTTCTTAATGCCAGTTTTATTCATGACTTTAAACTTTCCCAGTGCTGATTCAGTTACAATTTAAGGAATTTTATTTTAAAATCTAACTCCATTTGTCATAAAAGATTCGTTTTGCTTAATCTAAATACGCGCACCGCAATTTTATTAAGATTATATTATTTAGTATTGCCTAACTTTAGCAAGGATACCCAGTTTCTTAGCGGCCAGTTGAGCTCATGGCTGCTGTTTTAAAGAGAATATCTCTATCGCAGTACGTGTTTAAACTATGTAAGAAAAGATCCTGAATACATTACCTGTAGTTAAACCTCTCCCCACAGTACCGGCATATAACCGGCAGGAATCGACACGAGCTCGCATTGGAGTCACAAGAACCGCTCCGATGGGTGTGCGTGGAGGTGGTATCGGAATCGTCCGGTCGCGCAGAGTCGTCCTTGGACCTTCTGTTAATATCACATCAATCATTACTGGTAATAAGCGTGAATGCTAAATTACATTTTGTAGTATTTAATTTATAAGAGTGACATTGTAATTTTAAATTTATAGTTTGTAATATATATATATTTTTATTAATGACAGATATTGAGAGCATCATGTATAAGGGACCGAACCAGTTTACCAAACTACCTACTTGTTGCACCGAGGCGAGCGCGTAACTTAGGCGCTGCGTTCGTCCAACAATAATACGGAATGTTAATGACTACCTACTCAATAATAAGGATAATTAGAAAATACTCACTTTACACGTGTATATTGTTACTGATTTGTTATTGCTAAGCTTATATTATTGTAGAGGACCTTGCATCTAGACAAATCTTTACGAGGTTTACAGATGCATGATTTTGAATATTTTGTTAAACTTTTATCTTGGTAATAAATAAATAAATAATAATATGTGAGTTAAATGTAGCTGGTGCAAACCGTTTTTATCTCAATAAATAAATAAACAAATAAATCACTCATATTATAATGGGGAAAGTTTGCGAGTGTTTACTTCTCCATGCTCAATAATGAAATTTGTTATGGAGATAGCGACAGCCTGGATTAACACAAAGGCTAGGTTTTATCCCGGGATTCTCGCGGGTCCGGAACTTGCGAATGTGAAACCGCGAGGCACAAATAGTGCTCAATGTTTTTTACATTATCTAAACTCAAGAAAAAACTCGAAAACACTTTCTAGAAGTCATTCAAGGTTGAACTGTTACACTAAAAACCGTTATAAACATCGAATTTATAGGTACTATTTCTCTTGTATATGTAATTTATATAGAATATTTTATATATATATAAATATATACGTATAATATTGGAATGTATGTATCATATGATCTGTTGTATGTATGTTTATGTATTGAATTCTAAAAGTTTGCATAATAATATACATGTTTTATATTAAGATTATGTATTATATTTTCATATACACATATATATATTCTTAAAATTAATTTTAGATTTCTTTATTGTATAGCTTCATTTATTGCACGCCGATATATCTCCTGAAATAGCAGGATGACTGGCAGAAAATGCTGTAGCATTAAGTCCTCCTATGTACATAGTATTTGTGCATGAAGTTTTTAAATAAATAAAAAAAGCTTAAAATATCAACTTTTATCTTCGGAACTCTTGATCAAATCAAATGAATTGAATACACATTATTTTGGGATAACTCAAAAACTAGGTACCAGTCAGAACTTGAATAAATTTAAATGGGACCACATGGGAAGCATCAGTTGACAAAAGAAAAATAATTATCAAAATCGGTTCACTTAAAAAAAAATTGAGGCAACACACAAAACAAATCGCATGTTCCTACTTCGGCCGCATCGTCACTTTCCATTAGGTGAGATAGCGGACAAAAGCTTGCCTATCTAGTATAAAAAAATAGTTTAATTGTGAACCTCTTTCGTATATATGTATATTTATAATCTGAATCTCGGAAACGGCTCCAACTATTTTCGTGAAAGGAGATGTTTCAAAGGAGCCTGGGCCAGCACCATGTACCATATATACATACATATAGTTATACATTAAAGTAACCGTTTTTGAATGTTTATTTTCTTTACTTTCATTTCGTTATAATGTATTTTTAAAATATCTTGGTACATTGATAGCAACAGAACACAGTTACAAAATATGGCGAATTTAGACAATATTGAACTGTCATTTTGACCTGTCATTGATTTTATTGTAAACAACATATCAATTCTAAAATATTTGGGTTTTGTTATAATTAAAATAGGACTATAGAATATGTTACTCGATTGAAACTCAGAACAGAGTGACATTCAGTATCTTCTTGCCATGACTGCCCCAAAAATAGGGCTACATATTTAAAAACAATAATTTGAGGGTACAGCTGTAATCTTCTGCAGATTAATTTATTTGTATTATTAAGAAAATGCAATATTTTTCTCTATTTTTCTATGTATGGTACATAGTGCTGGCCCAAAATGAAACATCTCCTAGCTAGGTTTCATTTTTAGAAAACGTCATTTACCAAAACAAAAACCGAGCAATGCTCGGTCATCCGGGTACTACATATAATGTACAGACATCGGCCTCTTACAATTTTATTATATGTAGAGATTAACTTAATACATGATCAATACTAACATATTAATAGCAGAGCAATTGTTCTTTTTCATCTCCGTGAGGATCTCATGAGGGTTGGAAATCTTTTCGAAGAAAGACACGATCTTCTTCAACTTCTCTTCTGGTACCTGCAAATGGAGATTTATAATATGTGAAGTTGACTGGGAGACCTAGTGCATTAAGTCCGCCTTTTGTATTCTTTATGTACAATAAACAAATTTAAAAGCGTTTATTCAAATAGGCCCCAAAGAGGCACTCATGAAAGTTAAGGACCACTGCCAGATTCGCAAAATTACAGCCACCTCGAGAAGAACCTAGCAAGAAACTCGGTGGTGCATTTTTCATTAATTTTTCTTTAAACATTCTCAATCACCAATATAGGAATTATATTAACCTAGGTATATCTATATTATATAGTCGCTAGAAAGCGCTTGTGCAGTTTGCCTCCATGCATCCATGTAATTTATGTAGTCAATCGTTCTATAATAAGCTTTCTTAATTTATGCCTGTTTTATGACCGATTTAAAATTTCTCAGTGGTAAATTAGTGGTAATTAAATTAAAATTTTAGGAATTTTATTGTATAATCTAAACCCATTGGCCATAAAAAATTTGTTCGTTTTGCTTAATCTAAATTCGCGCACTGTAATTTTATGCTTAACCCTTGTAATTTTGTTTTTTAAGATTGTGTGCATCGCTCCTTAATTCAGAATTATAATTATAGTAATATTACGTGTAGCTAACTGCAATGTTAGACTCGTTGGCCGTAGTAGTTTCTAAAAACTGTTTCGGTAGATGACGTCACACGTCCCCGTAAGACGTTAATAATAAGGAAAGGATAATTTCGTCGCTTCAGGCGTGGCTTGAGTACCTCAGCGGTTAGAGCAATAGGGCATGACACCCTATGGCCGCTGGTTCAAACCCCGCCTTAAGCGATAATTTTTATTTTCTAAATGTATCACTATAGTTCTGCCTAGCATGGCTAATGCTATATAAATAAAATCAAAGTCGCGTTTGTTCGAACCACATATAATCGAGAACGGGTGGACCGATTTCAATGTTCTTTGATTTGTTGGATTTAACTCCGCCCGAATAGCAGAATAACTATTAAAATATCGGGAAAATGTTCAAAACAATAATAATTTTATCTTACATTTTGTAACGGACTGGGGATTTGATATTTTGAAATTTAACGCGGGCGAAGCCGCGGGGAACAAGTAGTTTAAATAAATAATAGGATACCTTAATTTCAGGATCAGTCTGCGTATTGCTAGCGATCTTGGTAGTCTGTCGCGTGGTGGACTGACACACGCCGAGTTTCGATATCCCGATGTGTTCGTTTTCGTGCACCAACTTGTCATACTCCCTCTCAAACCCCTCGTGGCAGTAGTGGCAGACGTACTTCCTATCCTTGAAGTGGCAGAGGTTTAGGTGGTCGTTGTAGTTGATGATACCTGAAATTCAAACATTTGTTGGTTCTATTCGCGGTTGAAAAAAAATATTCACACCGCGAGGGATAGCTTTTTTTTTTTTTTTTGACAGGCTAGTTGTTTGACCACTATCTCACCTGATGGTAAGTGACGATGTGATCGAAGCTGGTAAACACACTAGACCTGGAATACGCAGGCTCTCAAGGATAACTGCCGGAACACCGTATTTGGCTTGGCGGCAGACTTTCAACTTGATGGTGGTAAGCTACTTTGGAAGCAAGCCAGGCGAGCAACTCACAAAATGCTCTACCACCTCCCGCTTCAGTCACTTGGGTGTTTTTGCAGATTTTCCGAGCAGCTAGATCATCGGACTATATGGTAATAGATGGAATAAGCCATATTTTTATTTTCTCTTATAGGTCACAATATCGTGCTAACAATCATTTTTGAAATGTAGCAAGGTTTAAGCTAAAAAGTTATTCTGTAAAATTCAAAATATCCAAGATTAATTGATAAGTGTTAGTGGACCCATTAACACTTTTCTTATGGTCTCTATTATGGCGAACACATTTGGTTCATGTGTTTTTGCAGATGCAGCAGTTATTTTTTGCTTTGCAGTTCTTTATTAGAAATCAAAATGTTGATTGTACCTGACATCTTGAATTGAGTAAGCTAATATGCGTGAATATCCGAAATGACTGACGAAACTGTCAATATGCTTTGAAACATTTCCCAAAGCATAGCATGCTTACCACCCTCGACCATACCAACACTTAGATATAGAGATATAGAGCAACTACCAGAGACAACTAGCAAAATCCAAATTTTGGAAATACCCCCAGAGCTTTATCTGGAAAGTAGCTGCACTGATTTTCACCATACATTGCAAGGAACCTTTGTTTCCCTTATACCAGATTCCCAAAATATCAGATGACCGAAATACCAGATTCATATTATACCAGAATCTCTTATTACCAGAAATTGTACTGTTAATTATCTTAACAGTCATATTATAATTAATTATTAATACCAGACATTGTACTGTTAATGATCTTAACAGTATAATTTCTGGTAAAAGAGAATCTGGTATTTCGGTCATCTGGTAGTTTGGAAATCTGGTATAGGGGGAACAAATGGCTAAGAATACCCTCGATTAAGTCACCTTTCAAACGAAAAAAAAACAAATCTGTACAGCCGTTTGGATCTACGATGCCAAAGACAGACACACTCATACTTACACACATTAAACTTTTAACTTCCCTCTTTTTACGTCGGGGGTTTTTAAAAATAATAAACATAACTGTTTATTGGCATCGCTAACCGTAAGAAATCATCCTGCACCCAATAATGGGACACTGCCTCGGAGTTTTATCCATCAAACAGCTCTTTTGCACCGACTGCACATACGAGAGAATAGAACCCGGGCTCTTCAAGTCACTCTCCGACTTTATCTTCTGCGCCTTCCTCAGCCTTCTGAATCTAATTCCACGGCGCCTCCTCTTGTAAGTCAAAGTTGGATCGCTCGCCGCGTGCATCTCACCCGTCGAATAGACATAGGATTCCCGCTTGATCCCAAAAAGTCGTTGTACAAAACATTGAAAGCGAGTCAACTTCCGCTTCTCATTAAAGACTATATACGGAAACTCGTGCGGGGAGCTGCAAGCACACGGACTTGCCATTTCTTTCTCGCACAGATCTTGAGCGAAAGCTTTTTCGCTCGCGTCAGACACTGTCTCGGCGTATTTGTCGATTTTTGTTTCGACGTGTGGGGTAGGCTCGTCGATGTGGAGTTCTCTGATGATGGCGCTGGCGACTGATGTGTTCTCGAAGTCGGAGTTGTCGCCGCTCGTTAGCTCGTTGGTGCCGGCGCACGCGTCGGTTTTAGTGCGGTGCGAGCGTTTCCGTCTTCGCTTTGCTTTAGTTTCCTCAACGGTTTCGGAATTCGGCTCGGGGAGTATACCTATAAAAGTAACTTATAAGTGAGTACTTATATAAGGTGCCTATATACGTAAATGCGAGCACCTTTTTTAACCACAGCCCTTAATTGAGCCTCTTACACTTTTGCACATAAAGGGGTATATTGCATAATTTATGATGATTGCGGTTATGCAAGGTAATTGTTTGTTATTCCCTATATCAAAATCCTACTATGCTATTAGGAGCATAGTAATCCTACTAATATTATAAATCCTAAAGTTTGTGTGTTAATGTGTAAGTTTGTTTGTTCCCTCTTCACGCTTATAACGGATGAACGGATTTGGATGAAATTTGGAAGGTACATAGATTATACTAAAATATGACTCTGCGTGGTCGAGTTTCCTCCGGCCGGTCGAGATGACTAACAGTTCGACAACCGATATTACGTAGTAGGTGGTCGATATACCGAGATAAAATTTTTTTTTGTTGGATAGTCATGTATTTGACCGCAATCTCACCTGATGGAAAGTGACGATGCCGCCGAAGATGGGACATGCTTGCCTAGAAGGTACCTATTCACTCTAGACTTGAAGACACCCAGATTGTACCGTTCGGGGAACAAAGACGCAGGCAATGAGTTCCACTCCTTCGCTGTACGGAATGTACCTAGTAAGTAACTATTTAGGCATAGTAGAAACAAATAAGTATGTTATCTTCATAGTGGTAACAAACGCGGCTTGTATGTGTGCACGGCCGTACGCACGTGCCTCAGCACGCACACTATGATAACTCGGCTAGAGAAGGCATTTGAATGTCCTACGGGCCTCGAGTTGTCATACTCGATTCTACTATGATTTACTCGTGTAGGTGTCTGACAGTTTGCAGCGAGATACACACACGGACATTTGCATGCTTCACCGATGGATGAGGCTACGTCCGTTAAGGAAAGGACTGCTTTCTACGCCGCGAGTCCTTATTTTGATTCATTTTCATCGTAAGATCAAATATAGTGTTATATCTACTTACCTATTACACTGGCATCGTAAATTTGAAACAACTTCTTCAAGCATTTGTACTTCGCTTTCAGAACTTCGTGCTTTTTTTTCGGCACCCATTTTCGACCTAAATCTTCTTCGGCATCCATTTCTGGTATGCTGGTCAGCATTCTTTGCTTGTGCATCCTACAACTGTCGATGAAATAACTAAGAATTTTCGTCGCCAAAAAGAATAATATGCTAGCGTATACTTCGCAATTTTGATATGGTATCATTACGCGACTTGTAAGCTGTATTTTTTTTGAAAATATTAAACTTGACGTCGTTTAGTGAGTGCATAATGCAGAGACATCTTGGTGACGTAGTGATTATTTATCTTTATTGGTGTGACGTTTGAGTTTGGAACGCGATTTGTTATGTCATAGAGGATTTTGAAATCTGTTTTAAAAAAGAGGTTTTACTGCGAAATCGAAGAGGTTTTTAATGTTGTTTTTCATTGATAAGTAAAATTAGAGGACTACAAAGTATCTACTATATAACAAGCTTTTATTTAGTTTCACCTGTCCCGTTGTCTGTCGGTATGTAATCAAATCTTGCAAGCTAAATTAGACCCAATTCCTGATTTCCGATTGGACTCAAATTTGGTATTTTTATGTATCTTCGGTGACAATTTAAGTCCACATTGTGTTTTTGTGCAATAAAGAAGTAAATAAAAATAAATACAATGATATGGTACCATAAACAAGATAAACCCATCGAGTTTGGGCTCGTTTGATTCGTCTTGACAAGTTCTCTGGTTATATAATACTAGCTGACCCGCCCGGCGTTGCCCGGGTAAACAAAAGCTTACATATAAACACTTTCTCACTCACAGCCTCACTGTAAAAGTACTATAAGTTGTGTCGTGGGGCCGTAAACAATTAACACCACACACACAACATTCATGTCATACCCAGAACCAGAAATATAAACTGCCCGTGGGGAATAAACTTTTGTTATTGTGTTCCCACCGAGATTCGAACCCGCTGCTTTAAAGACGAACGCGCACTCATCTACGCCAGTGGGTAGTTCAAAGTTCAAAGATTCCCCACTCTGCGTCGCCCGGTTAAAAAATCTACACATAAACACTTCCACAGTCACAGCCCCACACTAAGTTCAGAGACTTGTAGCGTGGGGCCGTAAACATCCAAGATTCACAACATATTAAAAACCAGGAACACAAATTTCCCGTAGGGAGAAAACTTCTGTTACCACCGCGAATCGATCCCGCTGCTTTGAAGGCAAACGCGTACCCATTTACGCGAGTAGATAGTTCAAAAGATGACCCGCCCGGCGTCGCCCGGTTAAAAAATATGCAAAGAAACACACTTCCACATTCACAGCCCCACCCTAAGTTCAATGACTTGTATCGGGGGCCGTAAACATCCATGATTAACAAAGTATTCACAACATACTCAAAACCAGGAACACACATTTCTCGTGGAGAGAAATTTTCTAAGTAAATTACCACCGGTAATCGAACCCGCTGCTTTGAAGGCGAACGCGCACCCATCTACGCCAGCGAGCAATTCAAAGTTCAGGAACGACCCGCCCGGCGTCGGCCGGGTAGTGAATATTAAAAAACATACCCATAAACGCTTTCACATTCACAACCCCACACTAAGTTCAATGACTTGTATCAAGGGGCAGTAAACATCCAAGATTCACACAACATTCACAACATACTCAAAACCAGAAACACAAATTCCCGTGGGAAAACACCTGTGTTCCCACCGGGCATCAAACCCGGTGCTTTAAAGGCAAACGCCCACCTAACTACGCTAGCAGGCAGTTCAAAGTTTAATGATAAGACTAAACAAAAAAAAACAGTCGAATTTATATCCTCCTTCTTATGTTAGTCGGTTCAAAACATAGACGTATGCCGGATTACGCAGTAACTGTTCCATTCTGTGATCCACCGTTTTCACCCTCAAATAAACTTAACTATTTCTCCTAGACTATAGGTCCAAATTATGTGCAGTAAAGAGCAAATTACATCTACCTGAACTACGTAAGCCGATGAAATAGGTTTTTTTGATAAGGATTAATATTAAATACTTTAAAAAAGCCAACGAAATAGAAGGCGCTATTTTTTAATGTGCAGGAATTCGTTGTACGTGGCGGTACATTTCTGACCCGTCCCGTTCACGAAACTAATTTCACGATTTCTCATAGACTATTTATCCAAATCATATGCAGTAAAAAGCAAAATGTATCTACATGAACTACGTAAGACGATGAAATATTTTATTTTGATAAGGATTAATACTGAATGTCTCAAAAAGCCAACTAAACATAGGCCGCTTTTTTTTCAGATTTTTAACAAAGAAAAGTATTTTTTCTGAGCTATACATACATGTTAGATATATGCTGTCGCGGACTTTTTTGTAAAACTCATAAAGGCCAACATTTTTGCCATACATTGTATTCAACTATGTCTTACCGTTTAGTCAGCGTACGCCGATAAAGCGGAAAGTTAGCAAATTTTTCTCCGACTTGTCTTACGAATATTATTATTTCGAACTGATAACTAACTTCTATCCCGACAAAACATAGCCTATGACACTCAGTGATAGTGTATCTATCTATTGGTGAAAGAATTTTCAGAATCGGATCAGTAGTTTCAGAGATTACCTTTTACATACAAACAAACAAACAAACAAACAAACAAACAAACAAACAAACAAACAAACAAACAAACTTTACCTCTTTATAATATTAGTATAGATTGGAACGAAAGTTCCTTATCGCGCGTTGCGAAAGGGGGCTAGACGTTAAAAATTAAGACCAAAAGTTGTAACGACACTTTTTGCTATAGTTGTAAGCCATACCACGTTCTCGTCCAATCACCGAAGTTAAGCAACGTCGGGCGCGGTCAGTACTTGGATGGGTGACCACCTGGGATTACCGCGTGATGTTGGTTTTTGCATGTTTCTTTTAACTTTGGAACGAAAGTTCCTTATCGCGCGTTGCAAAAGGGGGCTAGATGGAAATTGAACTTCGTTCCAACCGGGTGTCCCTTGACACCTCTCAAGATTTTTTATGTATCTTCGGTGACTATACCTAGTATTAAGTCCACCTTGTGTACTTTTAGAGCAATAAAGAATTAAACAAATAATACATGCAATGATATGGTACCATAAAAAAGATAAAACCATCTAGTTTGGGTTCGTTCGACTCGTCTTGACAAGTTCTCTGGTTATATAATATTTTAGTCCTTTTTTATATACAACTGGTAGATAGATAGATAAACTCTTTATTGAACACCATATTTGTGACAAAACAGAATACAAAATAATTACTTACAAAATAAGTGTAACAATAGGCGGTCTTATCGCTAAAAGCGATCTCTTCCAGACAACCTTTGGATGGAGAGGAATTACGCAACAAAGTTGGACGTCGGTGTTTTAACATAACAAAATTCAGAAAGATGCAAGATTAAAAATTTAAAAAAATGTATATTATAATATACCTACTGAAGTTTAAATGTATCCGATAAAATATCGAGAAAATACTTGCTTGCTTAGAAGACCTATTTCTCAAGCAGTTCAACTACCACGGCATTAGCGTTTGATACAAGTCCAGAAACAATCACAACTCCGGCCCTTATAAGAGCCTTTTGTCATAAATAATAATCAACTCATTTACAATAATTAGGTGTCTTAATATATTATTCTTATTATATTGTATATTTTATGAAACAGTAGTATGCGTCCTCTTTAGATAATTTTGGTACATGGATATAGCCTTCAATCCTTCTATATTTGCGTGTTTTGCTAGTTCTCCCGGGATGAGAAGACGTATAGCGCTCTGGATATCATGGCTGCTCATGGTGGTCTTTTTACCATGAACCACTAATCGACCGGCTTCAGTAGCAATCTTCTCCAACATATCATTCACAAAGTTGTTCATTATCATCATGGATTTCTTCGATATCCCGTAGTTCTTCTCCACGTTCACGGCTTTTAGCAATTTGTAGATGTAGATAGAGAAGTTGGAGGAGTTCTTCTTCTTCCCCTTCTTCTTCATTATAGGTTTTTCTATTGGCTTCTCCATGTTCTTCAGAGGCTTTTTGGGTATTTTCGGTGGCGCCATTTTGTTAAATAATTTTTAGGTATTGTTTTTTTATATAGTTTGTTTGAAGTTGAACTCCTTTTTGTTGGTGTATATGTGCACTTTCGTGTTTCGGAACTAGCAGCTGTTGCGAAAGCATCTGAAATGTTAGATAAGCCAATGCTTGCTTGTTTGACTAGGGCAGTCCTTAATTTAGAGACACAGATTAACGACTGCTGTCTCACGACTAAGTTTAGTTGGAAATATCTCTAAACGGTCACCTATCCGACTGTGCTGGCTGTATTGAGCATTGCTAAACAGAATTGATCAGACCGATAAGAGTGTTGGGATATTCTATTTTTTTTTAATACTAGGTATATTAAATAGCTGTTGGCGCAGCTTTGCCTGCATCATCTATTTATTACTAGCCGTGCTGCGGCTTCGCCCGCTATTATCAAGTTAAAAAGTAGCCTATGTGTTAATCCTAGGTATAATCTATGTACATTCCAAATTTTATCCAAATCCGTTCAGCCGTTAAAGCGTGAAAAGGGAACAAACATACTTACACACTTACACACAAACTTTCGGATTTATAATATTAGTAGGATAACAATAATAGGCCTCGATGAACTGCCCACTGGCGGAGTTATGTGCGCGTCCGCCTTCTAAGCTGTATCGAGTTCGATTCTCGGTGGGAACACAAATATTCTCCCTAAGGAAAATTTGTGTTTCTGGTTGTGATTATGTGTGAGATGTCAATGTTTCCGGCACTCAAGATAAAAGTCTTCCAACTTAGTGTGGGCCTGTAAGTGTGTAAGCAATAATGTTATTATTTATTACCTAACTAGCCGTGTCCCGTGGCTTTGCCCGCTATTATCAAGTTAAAAAGTCTATTTAAACCTATGTGTTAATCCTAGGTATAATCTATGTACATTCCAAACTTCATCTAAATACGTTCAGCCGTTAAAGCGTGAAGAGGGAACAAACATACTTACACACTTACACACACAGTTACACACAAACTTTCGGATTCATAATATTACTCATACTCATACTCATACGTTTATTTGCAAACTAAGTGTAGGATATGTATGTTTTTCTTTTAACTCTGATAGGCTAGCGTTTCACCACTATCTTACTTGATGGTAAGTGATGTGGTCAAAGGTAATAAACCTTTCCAAAACTTAATTCAAATATTAAGTTCAAAGTAAGTTTCTCTCATTGCCACCGTCTTTGTTCCCTGAACGGTACAATCTGGGTGTCTTCAAGTCTAGAGTGCATAGGCAAGCATATTCCATCTTCGGCCGCATCGTCACTTTGCATCTTGCGATAGCGGTCACATGCTTGTCTATCTAGCATAAAAATATATATAGAAATGCTTTCATATTCGCAACCCTAAACTAAGTTTGAACACATACGGTGGGTGCCGAAAATATACACAACATACACACACAATCACAACCAAATTAATCAAGTTTTAATCTTTAAAATTGTGCTCCTGCAGGGATTCGAACCCAGGACCCGCGGCGTAGATATCAAAGACTTGTCCACTGCGCTAACAAGGTAATCAATACAAATCTCAGGGAGAAGAGCGCATGGCAGTGCCTCGCGGCTTTTCAAGCACTTTATCATTCAAAGTTCTGGATGACGCTGCAGACGCATACGAATAGGCTGGTGTGTAGCTTACCATCAGGCGATTGACTTGCTTTGACAAGTTAAAACACACTTTCACGCTCACACACATCTCTACACTAAGTTCGATGACTTAAGTCTTGGGTGCACATACAATCAACCGGAACCAGAAACACAATTTCTCTTGGGGAGAAAACATATGTTCCCACCAGGAATTGAACCCGATTCCCGCTGCATCGAAGGCAAATGTGCACCCAAATACGCCAGCATAGCGGGCAATTTATTTTATTATATCATATGATAAATTCTATTAAATAGCATATTTTGTAATTATATATTGCTTTTTCCAATTTAAATGTCGATTACAATTTATCAAAGTAAAATGTTGTCTATATGTTAACATTATTAATTCAAAGATAAATTTATAATAGTAGTGCCATATAAATTTGATTATTATAATTGGTTGTTTATCTATTACTACCTACATTAGGATGCCGTAATATAAAAGTTCAACTGTACGAACAAATTTACATCTACCCTCTCAAAAAAATACAAATCCTTTATATACCAGTCGAAACCAACCTCTTCGGGCATAACGCATACAACCTCCGTCAAGTTCACACAAAAAAAAACTAAAAATGACAGGTCGCGGAAAAGGCGGGAAAGGTCTCGGCAAAGGCGGCGCCAAACGTCACAGGAAGGTTTTGCGGGACAACATCCAAGGTATCACGAAACCAGCTATCAGAAGACTGGCACGAAGAGGAGGGGTCAAGCGCATTTCTGGTCTAATATACGAAGAGACCAGAGGAGTTTTGAAAGTTTTTCTTGAGAATGTGATCCGTGACGCTGTGACGTATACAGAACATGCAAAAAGAAAAACAGTTACGGCTATGGACGTTGTCTATGCTCTGAAGAGACAAGGTAGAACGCTCTATGGTTTTGGAGGTTAATTTTTGGATTGTGAAGAAATTAGTAATAATTAAATTATATTTGTGTTGGGTTATCATTTAAATTTGACAAAGGTCCTTTTCAGGGCCGAATATGTTTTGTTTCTTTGGCAAGAATCGGACGCGCTGGAACTATGTAGGTAGGAAGAAGGTACCTATTTTTGAAGTGAAAACTTTTTTAGATGAGCACTTTTTGGGTGAACAAAAATTATGGAACTCGCGTCATCACCGAACGCGTAGTATGCCGTATACTACGCGTACATACTGGCATCCGTCTCTTTCTAGTTTTCGCTTCTATCGGCAGTCCCCAAAGACTGCCCCGCATGTTTTTTTTTTTAAATGTGTCTACCAGATACACAATACTTACAAAAAACTTAACTAGTTTTGATTTTGTAAAAAGCAATGTAAAAAAAAAATGTAGAAGCAAAACGCTCAAAGCGTTTTGCTTCTACATTTGTCATCCGTACTGCAAAGGAGTGGAATTCATTGCCCGCGTCTTAGTTCCCCGAACGGTATAATTTGGGAGTCTTCAAGTCAAGAGTGAATAGGTATCTTCTACGTAAGCATGCTACATCTTCGGCCGCATCATCACTTTCCATCAGGTGAGAGAGAAGTCAAATGCTTGCCTATCGAGAATTTAAAAAAAATCCAATGTTCCAATGTTAAGTAATTCTTCGAGTGTTTGTAAAAAAATATTTACTGTATAGATTATTTATTAACTATACATAGTTCGTCAACGTGTATGAGTAGGCAAATCATACAAAGTTGTAATGTGATTTTCGCTTTTTCTTTTAAACACCAATATAAGTTCTAGTAAATTTTCTACCACAAATTATGACTTGACTATAACTGGACCGTGACTCTTACTTGACTTTAACTTCGACGGTGACCACCTATGACTAGTATTATTAAATATCTAGCTAATTTGAAAATTATTTATAACTTGACACTGGCAAAATGAACATTGTTTCAGGATCCAAAACTAGAAAAAAAACTTTATTTTTTATTTACTTTAAATTTTGGCTTTACAATCTTGTGCATTTAGCCAGTGTCAAAAAAAAAAGCTTATTGAACTTTGAACTTTGGGGAGCTCATTCTATTTTCAAAAATTTGACGCGTGATCAAAATGTTGGTACTTATTTGCTAAGATAATGTAATCACTCCGTTAACTTATTTGGGTAAACATAATAGCATTACAATTCAGAAATTGAAATGCCGCCAGCATGATTATGAAATGAACATTATCCACTGGTATTGGGCTTGAGCACTTGAGTTACCTATAAGTCTTTTAGGTTTTGTTTTACTGTGAACTTAGGTCTTTGCTCTGTAGATGTATAATACATAGTTTTAGTTCAGGAAATATAGACAAATAATAAATATACCAGTTATCTAACTGCTTGCATAGCACTCATGCGCTTTTTGCTTTTTGCTTCCACATTGATCTTGCGTACCGCACAGCAGTGGAATTCATTGACCACAGTTGTTGTTGTTAATTTAGCGCGCGTTGAAATCTTTTCAATGGAAAAATCAATTTTTTTTTTCATTTTGTTAATTGTTATTTATATACTTTTTTCCACACTAAAATAAAAACGTATTTTGTAAAAAACTTCTTAAAGAACGTATTGTAAGATAAATAAATACGGGTACTTCCCAACGGATCATAGTATCGGATTTTCACATTAACCGATCATAAAAGTTTTTCCCATCTGATCATAAGATCAGTTGCAACTAAAATAAATTATATCATTATTTTTTCTTTCACAAAAATCGTCGTCCTTATGACCAGGTTTTAAAAAACCTGGTCATCAGGACGCGAATTAAACATTTTTTTTGAACCTGTAGCATTTTGAACCTGTAGTGTAAGATATGTGCATATTATGCTACAGAAGAGCACAGTTATATTTTTAGGTAACAAGATATCAAATGATACTTTGTAAATAAATTGTGGATCGCAAACAACATTATCTAAAAGTACCCTCAAAACTAAACATGAACCTGCATCAGCAAACACCCCACCACTATATAAGCAACGCGTCGGTACATTCAGCGTCATTCCTCACGGCGACGTCGACCACAGATAACCTAACAAAAATGGCGCGAACCAAGCAAACAGCTCGAAAATCAACCGGCGGCAAAGCACCGAGAAAGCAACTAGCGACGAAAGCGGCTAGAAAAAGCGCTCCAGCGACCGGCGGCGTCAAGAAACCACACAGATACCGGCCGGGAACAGTCGCGCTGCGCGAAATACGACGCTATCAGAAGAGCACAGAGTTATTAATCAGGAAGCTACCGTTCCAAAGATTGGTGAGAGAGATAGCTCAAGACTTTAAAACAGATCTGCGGTTTCAAAGTTCAGCAGTGATGGCGCTTCAAGAAGCCAGCGAGGCGTATTTAGTTGGTCTTTTTGAGGATACTAACCTATGCGCCATTCACGCGAAGAGAGTTACTATCATGCCTAAAGATATCCAGCTTGCTAGGAGAGTGAGGGGTGAACGTGCTTAAAGTTAAAACGTATAGAAATGGTAGGTTTTGCTTTGTTTAATTTATAAATGGGAAAATGGTAGGTTATGTTGACGACAAAGCCCTTTTCAGGGCTGCAAAGTTTGGATGTTTTTTTGACGAGAATAATCAAACGCAGCGCAATAATCAATTATATTAAACGCTTTCACACTCACAGCCCCACAGTTAGTTCGATGACTTGCGTTGTGGGTACCGGAAACATTCACATCACAGATAATCACACCCCAAACCAGAAACACAAATTTCCCTTGGAGAGAAAACTTAACGAAAAGGCGAACGCGCACCCAACTTCGAACTTCACTCCGGGACAGCTTCTTAACCTTTATCAAGCTCAAGTCCGAACGGTACAATCTGCGAGTCTTCAAGTCAAGAGTGAATAGGTACCTTCTAGGCAAGCATGCTACATCTTCGGCCGCATCATCACTTTCCATCAGGTGAGATTGTAGTCAAATGCTTGCCAATCGGGCATAAAAAAAACCCATTTATGGTTGACATACCTCCAGTTCGCTCAAAGCGTTTTGCTTCTACATTCATCATCCGTACAGCGAAGGAGTGGAACTCATTATAATAATAATATTTATTCTTTAAAAAAATCTTAGATATTACACTTATTTTAGGACACTTAGGAATTGGTTTGCGTCTTTGTTCCCTGAACGGTATAATCTGCGAGTCTTCAAGTCTCGAGTGAATAGGTATCTTCTAGGCAAGCATGTCACACCTTCGGCCGCATCATCACTTTCCATCAGGTGAGATAGTGGTCAAATGCTTGCCTAATGCACAAAAAAAAACTTAGCCAACGGGCAGTTTAAAGCAAAGTATATTTTTCTTTCTTATTCATAGAAATACAAAGTAATGTTACATAGCTGACGTTAAAATGACGTTAGAACTGCTCGATGGCTTAGTCGGGTAGATAAACCGAAACAGCGGGTATCGGGATCGATTCTTGGTGGAAACAAGTTTTCTCCCCAAGGGCAATCAAATCAAAATGTGGTACTGATTGTGATTGTGTGTGATGTGAATGTTTCCGGCACCCACGACATAAGTCATCGAACTTAGTGTGGGGCTGCGAGTGTAAAAGTGTTAATTATAAAAGAAAATTGTTCGATATTACGACGACTCCCTTTACGGTGATTTTTTAATTGGACTCTCTTGGCACAAATGTAAGGGGCCAATTGTCTATATTTCCTAAAACTAAACTACCTACATGCCGTCATGAGGAAAAAAGACGTAACTGATATTTTTGTCAAAATTTAGTTATATACATCAGAATTGTCTATTTAGTATATGTTATGACTTGAAGCAGATGCGTCTAAATTTAAAGTAAGGTTTAGTAGGTTGCGTTTGTTTTTCCTGATTCCGATACTGTAGACGAAACGGGGGCATAGCGGGGACCTGCTGTTGTTTCAAATATGAACATCTCAATTCAAATACCGCTCACTGATTGGTCTTCACTCTTCAGTCGGCGCGTGTCCTTGAGCGCTGTCGCACGCTGCCGCGAGCCTACACACATGAGTATCGACTCCATGCTGCTGTGATGAAAGGTCCCGCTGGACATACGGACATAAACTGAAAACCTTTTCCTTTTTGGAGATAGGTAAATATTTTATCTTTGAGAAGCTGGCGTTTTACCTGTATAATCCGGGAGTCTACGTTTATCATTCGTACTGCGTCTCATTGCCCGCGTCTTTGTTCACCGAACGGTATAATTTGGGAGTCTAGAAGTCAAGAGTGAATAGGTATCTTCTAGGCAAGCATGCTACATCTTCGGCCGCATCTTCACTTTCTATCAGTTAAGATAGTGGTCAAATGCTTGCCTATCGAGCACAAAAAATAGTAAGTCACGAGTGAACATATCCTCTAGGCTAAATATCTGGTGAGATAGTGGTCAAATTTTGGCCAAACTCGAATAAAAAAACTCATTTGATGGTAAGTGAAGACGCGGTGGAGGGTGGTAAACACTGTTTATCAAGTACGACTGCCGGATCACCAACCCTATGTTGAAAGCGTTTGAATCAGTTCTATCAAAGAAACAACATATATGCAGCCCCAAAAGGGGCTTTGTCAATATCCTTTGAATCAACTACCTATTTAAAAAGAACATCTATCTACCAATCAATTTTAGTTATTCCTCACTGTTTGCTTAGGCAACAGCTGCGGCTGGATTGAAGGCAGCACTCCACCCCCCGAAATCGTAGCTCCAGACAGCATCTTACTCAACTCCTCATCGTTTCTGATAGCAAAGAGTATATGCCTTGGAATAAGCCTGGTCTTCTTGTTGTCATTCGCAGCTTCAGAGGCGAGCTCCAGAATCTCCGCCGCTAGGTACTCCAAGGCAGCTGCAAGGTAGATAGAAGTTCCTCCTCCTATTCTTGGAGCGTAGTTCCCCTTCTTCAGGATCTTGTGGATCCTGCCAACGGGGAAGTTTAGTCCAGCGCGAGCTGATCGAGACTTGTTTTTCCTCTTGACGGTCGTCGCCATTTTGATTAGTGCAGTTTGTGAATGTAAATGTTTAAATTGGGACTGGTGTTTTTGTTGGCTGTCTGGGCGGTTTATATATTTTTTTGTAGTTAGCAACTAGTGGCCAGGTTAATGAGTAAATAATACAATTTTTTTATTTTTTATGATCAATAGGCTAGCAATTGACCGCAATCTCACCATTCTCACCTGATGGAAGGCGACGATGCGGTCGACGGTGGGTATTTATTCACTCTAGACTTGAAGATAATATATCAATATGCAATTAGTAAGTACTTGTTAACTTATTAACTAAGTACACTGTTTTAATAGTAAATCTATATATATATATATATATATATATAAAAGAAAGTCGTGTTAGTTACACTATTTATAAGACAAGAGCGGCTGAACTGATTTGGCTGAAAATTGGTGGAGAGGTAGCTTAGAACCGGGAGACGGACATAGGTCTTTTTAGGAACGTCACATTTTTTTTTCTTTTTTTTTTAAATAGGTGTTTAAAAATCATTTTCTCATACGTCACTCGGATTTGGTAAAGTACTAGGCAAACATAAACATGAAGGAGGTAATAATATAGTCACGTGACATTGTAACACATGCCGGGTATGGCTTCCTAAACATGCACATTCATTGACTGTTAGGCGGAGCGAAGGTCGCCGGGACAGCTAGTTGTAAATAAAATCCTACCTACCAACTATTATATTCAATTAATTTATTTCTTATGTTCTTGCTTATGTTACGCAACTTAAATTGGAAAAACCTGAATCTTTTTTTTCATTATTTTTATTTCATGACCATGGATGCATAGTCCTTCTGTCGAAATATTAAACAAAAATTAACAAATTCTATATTTCATAATAGAAGTCACAAGTCACAGTCAAAGTTAAGTAGTCAGTCATAGTCGAGTCATGCCCTAGTAAAGTGGTAGAAACTTACTAGAACTTCTATTAGAGTTATTCGTATAAAACGAAGGCGAAAATCACTTTTTTCAACTTTGTATCATTTGCCTACACTTAGCACGTTTATTAAGTATTAAGGTTAATAATCCATCATTATTACACATTAAAACTCGAAAAATCACAGGTTTTGAAAAATTATACAAAATCAACAACGCTATTTTTTCACTTTCGCGGCAAAAACCCCAAAAAAAAACCTGAATCTCACAACACAGGGTTGCCTAGTGTGAGATACAGTGGTCACTGTAATAATTACTGTTGCTGACATCGTGAACCAATTTCTAAGTGTCCTAGAATAAGTGTAATATCAGAAGTGTAAAATTTTTGAAGTGAAAACTTCTTTGGCGGCGTTGTGCACTTTTTGGTATGGGTAAAAAATGTCAAACTCGCGTTAGGACACGTGACCTGATCGAAAATTCGTAAAACGGAGGGAGAGTAGACCGCCGGCGCGGCGTAGGAGAGGAAGTAATATCCCCTTCTCTTTCTACCTCGCGGCGAAATGTATGCCTGCTCCTGCTGTTTACAACTTTCATATTCAAGTTTTCACTTCTGCCGGCACTCCCGGAGTGCAACACGTTGTTTGTTTTTGAAGAATAAAATATTGTATATAATTCCATATGTTTTATTCAAAACGCGAACAATATATCAATAAACGCCTATATTAGTAAGTATATGCGTGAGTATCATCTGGTGGACGTCCCTGAAGACAGTCCTCACGTTGTCGGTGTCGGTGGCGGTGGTGAAGTGGAAGTAGCACTCCCGGGGCCGGGACGCCTCCAGGATCACGAACCGTTCCGCTGATGCTGAGAGGTTCTTACGATCACGTTTCCTTTTTGTTACGTCCTGAAATCAAAGGCGTGGGATTTTTTATGCCATATATGAATTTGACCGCTATTGCACCTGATGGAAAGTGATGATGCGGCCATTCATGGTTGCCATACCTGAAGTTCGCCCTCTTTGCTTTTCTACTGACTTCACAAAAAAGGAGGAGGTAGTCAAGTCGACTATACTTTTTTTTTGTTACCTCATACCTTCTTTCCACGTGAACTGATATAGTTGTTTTTAGTTTGAAAGATGTTGCTTTCCAATTGGTCCCATTTAAATTTGATCAAGATACGATCAGTAGTTCTTGAAATATCGCCAATAATGTCTATTTTGTGACGAATAATGCGTACTTTGACGATGTTCTCATTTACCCGACTTCAAAAGTTACCTCATAACTTCTTTCGTTGTGAGCCGATTTTGATGATTCTTTTTTTATTTGAAAGCTGGTGCTTTTCATGTGGTCCCACTGAAATTTGATCAAGGTCTGATCTCTAGTTTTTGAGTTATAGTCAATAATGCGTGTTTATACATTAAATCTGATCAAGGTACCGATGATAAAGCGGTGAAGTCGGTTTTTTTTAAGCTTTGCTTGCGTTTAATTATACGTTTATCAGCCGTACTGTGAAGGAGTAGAACTTATTGCTCGTGTCTTTGTGCCCCGAACAGTAGGTATAATCTAGGAGTCGCAAGCCAAAAGTGAATAGGTATCGAAGCAAGCTTGCTCAATATTCAGCGGCATCATAGCTTTCCATCAGGTGCGATAGTCATATGCTTGCCTATCGAGCATAAAAAAAATAATGTTCGTTGGCTTAGTTGGGTGGCGTTCGCCTTCTAAGCATATCGGGTTCGAGTTCCGGCGGGAACACAAGTTTTCTCCCCAAGGAAAATGTGTGTTTCTGGTTTTGGTTGTGATTGTGTAGTGATGTGAATATTTCCAGCACCCCTACACAAGTCATCGAACTTAGTGTGGGACTGTGAGAGTGAAAGCGTTTATGTTATGTCATGTATATGTTAGTATCATCATCACTTTAAAAGATCGTCAACTCGGTCGAAATTCTGCGAAAGACTGCTCACAGGGGGGTTTTTAGTGGGTTCGAGCCCCACACACGTTACCCCTTTTCTTTACCCTTGGGAAGGAAGGGAAGTGCTTGGCATTCCCCCCTCCAAACAAAAAATATATCTTATATCTTACAGCAAACAGACTCCGTATAAACAGCCTAGTCCTGGTATACTCGTCGGTCCCATCGCGGAAGGCGCGGAACTCCGGGAAGTGTTGTCCGATCCCACGCCCCGACTCCACCTTACTCTGCAGGATGTCCTGCTTGTTCAGGAACAGAATAACTCCGGCCTCAAGCAGGAACCTGCCAGAGAAGAAAGGATAACTATAACTTCTACAAGTAAACTGTCAAAGAGAAGAAAGAATTTCGGAGAGTATGCAACGGAATGACACAATCTAATTCCCCCATCCTCATTTTTTTTTTTATTTGTGACAGGCTAGTGTTTGACCACTATCTCACCTGATGGTAAGTGACGATGTGATCGAAGCTGGTAAACACACTAGATCTGGAATACGCAGGCTCTCAAGGATAACTGCCGGAACACCGTATTTGGCTTGGCGGCAGACTTTCAACTTGATGGTGGTAAGCTACCAGGCGAGCAACTCACAAAATGCTCTACCACCTCTCAAATGTCACCTGATTAGCACCACCCGGGGACCACGTGTAGGGAGTCAGACTTAAGGGGTATCCTCCTACGGACGTGGGTGACTCAGCCCCCATTCTATTATAGGACATCGACGCAGACTCTTAAGCGACACCGCTATATGGTAGATATTCCACAAATGCGGACGAATCGTTTTGCCTTCACATTCATTATGCAAACTGCAAAAGAATGGAATTCCTTGCATGAGTCTCATTGTTCCCTGATAAATACAATATAGTCTTTAAGTCGCGAGTGAATAGGTATCTTCTGGGCAAACGTGCTCCATCGTTGACCGCATCGTCACTTACCATCAGGTGAGATGGCGGTCAAGATAGGCAAATAGCTCATAATTAAACAACAAAGCATTTACTTAAAACGTGTTGATGAACACGGGCCTTGATCTAAAGTTTGTGTTTTATAACTGAATGCCATAAACCCACCTACTCTGCCAGACATCCTCGAAGAGCACAAGCGCCTCCTTCAGCCGGTTCTGCGACTCGTCCTCTCTGAGGGTCTGATCGTAGTCGCTGCAAGCAACCACGAACCAGATCGCATGGATGCCTTCGAACACCTGGACGATACCAAACCAAGATACTATAATTAGATACTATTTACCGACGATATTTGCATAAGGTTAAAAAAGGTGCTAACAAGTTGGTCCCCATGTAAAATTGTCGTGGTAATCTTTTTTCAGTATTTGTTTCAATGTGTGTTAAATAAATTTAAAAAATACCTGTATCCATTTTTTCCGTTCTCCTCTTTGGCCGCCAACGTCAAACATCCAGAAGTCTTGAACACCACCTTGCATTGATTTTGGAACCTACGAATAAGAGTATGTGTACACCTCGCATCTTGTTTCCAATAATATTTTTTATTACATACGTTTTTTAGTAAAATTGTCTCTTCTAATCATTATCAATCTTTCTTCTAACTATGTCAAACTCTGGCCATATTCTGGGGTGGTGAGCGGAGGCAGAAAAAAAAATTACATGTAATCAGACGTAACCAGTGACATAAGGTATCTATGCTTTATACATTTCTGATTACCGACTAATTAAATATGGCATGAAACCACCACTGGTTCACCATCGCGATGTCAAAGAACAAACAGTTGTTGCATGTCCAAGAAACTTATCAGTCATTGATGCGGATCACGTACAGCTCATATGATAATTCTTTCGAGCAACGGGCGCCTAAGATACAGGCTATGCCTAGTTTGGGGCCCATAGAAAATTACTAATTTTTGTACAATAATCCTAACCACATGTTTTGTCATTTTACTATTATTTGCTTTACCACATGTATTATATCTGCAATAAAATATGATTATTATTTCTTCTTTTATTCTTTTTTAACCCTACCCTCATCCCAACTCACTAGGGGTCAAGGGACGCGGGCGCAGTCACCGCCACTGACGACCGCGACGACCGCGACCGTAGACGCCAGATGCGTCCTATGGCGATGCCATGCATCGTCAATTTGTATTTACTACCGTGCATAAACACATTAGAGCTACGTTGTACTGCCCGTTGGCTAAGTTGGGTGAGTGTTCGCCTTCTAAGCAGGGGTATCGGGTTCGATTCCCGGCGGGAACACAAGTATTCTCCTTAAGGAAAATTTGTGTTTCTGGTTCTGGTTGTGATTGTGTGTGTAATGTGAATGTTTCCGGCACCCACGACACAAGTCATTGAACTTAGTGTGGGGCTGTGAGTGTGAAAGCGTTTATGTTAATTTTCAGAGTATACAAATTGATTTATTTATTTCATCATGTAGTATATTGTTTAATTATATACCTTTACTTTAAATTCAATTTTCTGTATGCCGGTGGTTTTCTGACGACATCTTAGTATATCGGCGTCTGACGGCATGTAATCTGGTTTTTCTATTAGATCTATTCTATTCAAAAAGCTGTAAAATAAATAAAATAATCTATTAAAAATAAAATACAATTAAACAATTTAATCATATAATCGGTTAACAGCGCCATCTACCATTTGAAAGCAAGTTTGGCTTTTTGCCACTAGATGGCGCTAACGCACGTTGCAGGAATAATTAAATTCCGACAAACCATAAAACGCCCGACATGTTAGCTATTATACACTAGATGCCGCTAAAACAAATTATAAAATAAATTGTTTACATAATATATGAATATTAATACGAAGATTTGATGATACAACATACACTTACTATTCAGCGCTATCGATAAGTTGATATTCGTTTGATCTTTTAAAGCATTCTCTCACCCCACTATCCCTCCACAGTGATCGAACATGATCGAAATATTCCTGAAAGTGTAAAATAATGTAGGTAAGTACATACTTAAACTGCAACATGTATATTAAACTAGCTCGCGTGAATGTGAATGAGTTCCCTCCACTGTCAGAGGAAACAACGTCCTAGGTCTAAGCATAGAAGCGTGAAATAAAGTGACACTTATGTTAAAATATTATCAGCTTACCCTTAGCGGATTTACCAGCAGGCTGAGTAGGCTGGAGCCTAGAGCGGCTTATTTTAGGGGCGGCAAATTCGGGACCAAATTTTTTTTACGGAGTTCTCATTTATCCTAATTACGGGCAAAAGGTGGTGTAATAACGTATAACTGTATTGTGTAATAAAATGCCCACGCTGTCGTCCTAATTGCCAACTTTTTAAGTTCTAACTTTATGATTTGGAAATCATAACATTTAATTGACAGAAACATTGTAATTAATATGATTTTGAACCGAGGATTCGAATTGTAGAGGTCGGTAAGGGCGACTAAATTTGAATAGCCTACTGGCGGCAAATGTATAAATCCGCCCCTGGCTTACCTCTGTGTATTCCGTAGGACCCTCAGGGCCGAATTTCAATATAAATTGCTGTGATTGCACATTTTTAGGGTTCTGCAGGGCGATACTTAAGGGCGACATGTTGTGCACGATGTCGTACATCGACTCGTGAACGTTGTGCCTTATGTGTTTTATTTTTTCGACTCTTTCTCTGCAAATGTAAGACATTTTGCTGCTATAAATGATGCTATACTCACATACATATACTTTATAAAACTACAATGTGATGATATACCGGGCCCTGATTGCCACTATGCACCTAGTTGAGGCTATATACAACCTGTAACAAAAAGGTGTAGTAATACTTGGTGGTGTGTATGTGTGTCGTGCCAGGAATCGTCTGCCAGAGAACGAAAGTCGAAATAGGACATAATTTTTTTCGTACAAAAATTAAAAAATATTTTTTTGCCAACCCTACGATTACATCTGTGGCGCGTGACCTTGACCTTTGTTATGGCCGCCACTGCCAGACGTCCAGTTCCAAAGGCTATGTGGTGTAGAACGGTAGCTGATGAAATAGGGTTGCAAATGACATAATTTTTTAGAAACTTTAATTCATTATAACTCAATATTAATGCATATTAATGCTGCCGCGAATGCAGAAGTTCCTGTTAGACTCCATACATGTAGCTAGATGTGTGACTTGAGTATTACTACACCTTTCTGTTACACATGGTATTGATAAATAAGAAACGTTTTGATTTTTCTACTATTGGGCCTGCTGTGCCTTTTTCGGGATGAAATGCCTTGCACATCCTTTCCTTCCCAGGGGTGAAGGAAAAGGGTTTTTGTGGCTCGAACCTACTAAAAATTCTCTAAGTTTCTCCTCACGGTTTTTAATGGGTTCGAGCCCGCTGTGCCTAGTTACTTACGTTAATTGAGATCGTAAAAACAAACGCATTCACACTCACAGACCCACTACTAAAGTTACTACATTAATTTAAAAATTTTCAAATTATATTAAGGCAAAAACACTAAATTACACACACAGAACCAGAAACCCAAATATTCTTTGGAAAGGAACTCTGCTCCTGTCGGTTATCGAACCTAGGACAGGTGGCATGACCAACCCAGAGCACGAACAGTGTTGTCTTTAATTGCGTATTTTAATTACTGCATCCAGCGTCTTCCTTCGACCTTAATTATGTCGTCCGTCCACCTTGTGGCCGGTGTTCTGACACAGCGCTTACCAGTCCGTGGCCTCCAATCGAGAACATTTCGGTCCCATCGGCCTTCCGTAATAAATAACGAACAAAATGAAGATCGCAGGAAGACGCTGGATACACGCCGCTAACAAGCGTTCTTTTTGGAGATCTTTGGAGGAGCTCTATATCCAGCAGTGGATTTCATGCGGCTGAGAAGATGAAGATAACTGCAAACAAAACTAGATGGCGTTGGTAGTCCTCTCGAAAATAATTTTGTACATAACAATATGAGAAAATAAAGGCAGTTATTTAGGTAAGAAATAAACTTTTAATAAGTCGTGTTTAAAATTGATACCAAGTAGTGCGAGTTAATCACTACAACCAAAACTAGATGGCGGTACTAGTCCTCTCAAAAATAATTCAGTTTTAATGAGTCTGGAAATGTCTGGTAAGAACTTATATAAAAATAATTAATATACCCTGTTGAAAATCCTTGTACGTGCAAAATCTTCATCTGTTTGATGATGGTGGTCTTCCCGCTCTCTCCAGTACCGAGTAACAATAATTTAATAGACTGAAATGTAAATAAAAATAAATTAGGAGTATTGCCGCGAAGTGATAGATAGCGTTATACTCAGATTTGTGGCGTTTATAGTATTTTGCAAAACTTGTAATTCTTGTGATGATGCGTGCTTCACCTATGATTGGATGAGGTTTTGTCTGTATTTTTTTGAAATCCGTGGATTCAAGATATCCTACTCTATAGAGAAGAACACAAAGAAACTGTGTATTTTTTACTATTCTTTTAAATTAAATAAATATTTTTTGAGATAGCAGTCATGTCGTGCTTTTTCAGACCGCTAGCATTACTTAGCGACTGTTGTCTTACGACTAACAACCGGGACCGACGGCTTAACGTGCCCTCCGAAGTTAGGTGACAATTTTTTTTTATGCTACATAGCCAAGCATTTGACCGCTATCTCACCTGATGGAAAGTGACGATGTGGCCGAAGATGGAACATGGTTGCCTAGAAGGTGCCTATTCACTCTAGACTTGAGGACACCCAGATTGTACCGTTCAGGCAACAAAGACGCAGGCAATGAGTTCCACGAGTATTGGAAATTCCACTAAACGGTCACCCTTCATCAAGCATTGGCCTGACTGAACATCAATCAGTTACGATCGACCAGGCGGACCACGCTGCGAGTGTCAAGGATGTAGACCAGAGGTCGGCAACCTTTTGAGTCGGAAGAGTCAAAAATTTCAATTTTACAAAATTTCAAAGTTTTATTTAGCCACAATTATTTTTCTTGCCAACAATAATACCTACTGTACTATGAGTATCGTATATAAAACGCTATGCACGCGTTATACCTACCTAATCATCCCATAATTTGCTTGTTTCAACTGTATAAATGTACTTTATTGCTGCATTTGGAGACTTGTTAATGGCTCGATAGAACAAACGCATTCACACTCACAGCCCCACACTAAGCTCAAATACTTGTATCGTGGGTGCCAGAAACATTCACATTACACACACACACACACACACTACACCCAGAACCAGAAGCACAAATATCCCTTGGGAAGGAATTTGTTCTCCTGCCGGGAATCGAACCCAGGACCCACGGCGCAGAGGGCGGACACCTGTCCACTGCGCCAACTGGGTCGTAAAAATAGTGTCTAATTCTCGTTATTCAAATCAGAACGTTTTTTAAAAAATATATATATATATATATATATAATATTTGCGTATATAACTCAAGAGCCGCAGCTTCACATCCAAAGAGCCGCATGTGGCTTACGAGCCACGGGTTGCCGACCCCTGATGTAGACGATTAGAGAAGTTGTAATACTCACCTCATTGTAAGTCTTGATCCACTGTTTGATTTCTCTATCGATCTGCTTCGAATGGTCTTCGTCTTCATCGTATGACTTTATGCAAGGTATCAGACGCATTTCACTTCTTCTTTTTACCTATAAAACATACAAATAGTGGCGATGTGAGCTGAAGACCTCGCTTTTTTTTTAAATGACTGACATATTATTTCCTAGCCGTGCCCTGCGGCTTCGCCCGCTATTATCAAGTTTAAAAGTAGCCTATGTGTTAATCCTAGGTATAATCTATAATTTCATTTTAATTATTTTATGTAGTTTATTAAATTTACATATTATATTTATGTAAATTTGTACACCTCCACCGACCTCAGTTGCTACTACAATTTCTGTCCATCCAAAGGTTGTCTGGTAGAAATCGCTGAAAGCGTTAAGACCGCCCGTTGTACTGCCTTATAATAATAATTTCGTAGTTTAAAGTTTGTATCTTTTTGTTTTTTGGTGTACAATAAAGACTTTTGTATTGTATTGTATTGTAATCTATGTACATTCCAAATTTCATCTAAATCCGTTCAGCCGTTAAAGCGTGAAGAGGGAACAACCATACTTACACACAAACTTGCGGATTTATAATATTAGAAGGATTTTAAGTTTTCAAGCCATTAAAAAAAAGAAAACAAAAACGAAATCGAATAAAAAATCCACGTAGTTATCGAATCGGCTCACAAAATTCCAGAAGAATCGATACACGATAGTTTTTTTATTATTATTCAAGATTTGTGTCAATCCATTTTATCTCTATCATCTCGATTGTAATTTTTTTGGTTAGTAATAATGAATATGAGGCAAATGCATATTGAATAATTAAACGCAAGCAAAGCTTAAAAAAACCGACTTCACGCTTTATCTTCGGAACTTTGATCAGATTTAATGTATAAACACGCATTATTGACTATAACTCAAAAACTAGAGATCAGACCTAGATCAATTTCAATGGGACCACATGAAAAGCACCAGCTTTCAAATAAAACAAGAATCATCAAAATCGGCTCACAACGAAAGAAGTTATGAGGTAACCTTTGAAGTCGGTTAAACGAGAACATCGTCAAAGTAGGCGTACAAAATAGGCATTATTGACGATATTTCAAAAACTACTGATCAGATCTTGATCAAATTTAAATGGGACCAATTAGAAAGCTACATCTTTCAAACTAAAAAAAATTTCGAAATCGGCTCACGTGGAGAGAAGTTATGAGGTAAAACACATAAAAAACAATACAGTCGACTTGAGTACTTCCTCCTTTTTTGGGAAGTCGGTAAAAACAGCGCTATGCGGGCGGTCATGTAAATACACACATAGCACACACTGAATCCCTATTGCACTATAAACTCATCTTTAATAGGTAAATTAACTTGTATGTTCTCTGGACAATTGAAATTATACTGTACACAAACTGTATTTATGAAAAGAGTTTTTTGATATGTATTTAAAAAACTAAATAGTTTAAAAAATAATTACTCAAGTTTTCGCAAAGAGCAATTCTTTGTTATCCCAACATAAAAATGTTCCTTTGTTCGCGTGTTCCTTATTATGAGGCGAATTGAATTAAATAGTTTTTTTTTTACTTCTAGAGTACTTCTTACAAAGTGCCCTATTATAATTACAATCTAGCCAAAATATGGCTAATCAGTAATTTAACTTTAACTTAAACTGCTACATTGCTAAACTAAGAATGTGTCCATTAACACTTTTCTTATTGTCTGTTCATGTGTCACTATATATCACCTGATGGTTAAAATTATATATACCATTTAATATACAGCAAATTACAGGTTTTTTTTTTACTGTAGTACAATCTACGGGCCAATTGCCTATATTTCCTAAAACTAAACTAAAACTATATACAGCAAAGAGCCAAGTTACCATTTAATTGTTAAACGACTGGACGATTTTGATGATTTTTTGTGTATTCAAGAATCGTTTAGATTCAAGCAGAATAATTATCGAATAAAAATATGCACTAGAAATCATTTCTCATGGACAGGAATACGTCACTCGGATTTGGTAAAGTACTAGGCAAACATAAACATGAAGGAGGTAATAATTTAGTCGATAAGTTTTTAGTATGGTATTAAAGTACTATAGGCAACCATAAACATGAAGGTGGTAATAATTTAGTTAATAAGTTTATATATATAAATTCCTAATACTTAAAAGTTTACTTGTAATCCCTACAATAGGGCAAGCCCTCTCGTGGGATGATATTAATTATATATATGTGATTAGTGGTTTTTATTAATAAAGCAATCATTGTAAATGTCGTCTTTTCTGTATCTCAAACTTCAATAAAGATACCGACATCGATAACGAAGTATTATTTTATTACATTTACGCTAATGATTTATCAGAAACGGTCGAGTCATGACGAGTTAAATGTTTCGCAGATAAATAAATATCGATATTTCACTATGTTACCAATTACTTATTAGGCAGTTGCTATTTTTTTTCTGATCAAATCACATAAATGCTTTCACACTCACAGTTCATACTAAGTTCGAAGAAGTATCGCGGGTGCCGGAAAAAATCTCAATCAAGTAACACAATCACACCCATAAACACATTTTTTCCTACAGGGAATCGAACCCAGAACCAGACCAACGGACATTTTTCTAAGATGCAAGGATTTCACTTTTATTTATTTATTTATTTATTTATTAGATCACCAACATAGTGTACATCAAAACATTCAAAACAGCATCATCTTAAAAATTTCAAACCAAATGTCACTATATTTAAAGGTGAAGACTACATGCATATGAATTTTAATTTGAGCGAATAACTTATTATACCTACCGTAATAACAGAGTGAACATAAAATTGCAAATTAATAATATAGGTAATAATAATAATTATACACAAGCGTTATAATGGACTAAATAAAAAAAAAAAAACTAAACATAATCAATCTATTTTAAGTTTTTAACTTTTAGTATCATTATAATATTAGCTCTCATCTAAATCTGTTTAGGCGTTTAAGTAAACATAATCATTCTAACACAATCATAGTACAATCCATTAACATGACATTTGTTTTTATATGCTGTCAAAATCAAAACCATTTATTCATATGGGCCATAAAGAGGCATTCATGAAAGTTGATCAAAATAACTCTACTACATTTGTGTGACTTACCAAATAAAATAAAAAAATCCAATGTTTTGTTACACTTTTGAATAGCACGATCAAATCACTGTAGCGAAATGTATAATTATCAATATATCACAAATTGATAACATTAATTATCTGATAATTGTGTTAGATAAATAAAAGACCATAAATGTTTGATATGATTTTATATCGAAAGAATTTGTAGATATGGAGATCAATGATTGTCGATCATTCGAATGTCCTATTCCGTTGTAACGACACTTTTTGCTATAGTTGTAAGCCATACCACGTTCTCGTCCGATCACCGAAGTTAAGCAACGTCGGGCGCGGTCAGTACTTGGATGGGTGACCGCCTGGGAACACCGCGTGATGTTGGTTTTTGCATGTTTCTTTTAATTTTGGAACGAAAGTTCCTTATCGCACGTTGCGAAAGGGGGCTAGACGGAAATGGAACTACGTTCCATCCGGGTGTTTTTTTTTTGTGTGGGGGAAATTGCCTGGCATTTCCTTTCCTTCCCAGGGATGAAGGAAAGGGGTATGTGGGGCTCGAATCCACTAAAAACCACCCCGTGAGCAGTCCCTCGCCGAGGTGGGGCAAGATAGGGTCGCGCTAGCAGTCACTATCTTGCCCCGGCGGTAGGCCCGGATGCAAACTTCTCCGGGCCACTGCGCCCATGGAGGGGTGACCTTGCTCACCGAGGCCACCCCTCAGACGTGTGGGGCCGTGCAAGTCAGTGGAGAGGTGCCCTGACTCTCCACCAGTGACCCCACTACAGAGGAGGAGAGAGGAGGCGTGCATCCGGGTGTCCCTTGACACCTCTCAAGATTTTTTATTTTTGGAACGGACTAAGGGATACACAAAGCTGCCAGGACGCTCGCCCCGTACGCGCGTCTCGGCCGCTGCTACTGTGTCCTAAATTTCGTTAGGCTAGTATTGTTCTCTCACAAACATTGAAGAGAAAGCCCCAATAAATATGAATGAATTAGAATGCCCAATAATCTATCGATTTTAGCACATGTTGTGTTGTGTTTCAAAATTCCCAATCATATGTTCAATGTCACCGATTGACTCATATTTAAAAACCGACACAAATCTTTTCACGTTCCATTTCGGATAAAACCATATTAGACTGAAACCGATAGCTGGGTTAATATGCAATGCAGTTTGTGAAGCAAGCAAATTCGTAAAAATTAATATTAGTCTACTCTTCCGTGTCGAACATTGTCACTACAAATACGCGCGCACTGTGCACGCAGTAAATTAATATAATATAATAAATAGCTAGAGCCTATACAAAACGTCGCGTCGGCAGCGTGGAGAAAAGCGTCCTCGTAGACGCACGCCTACCTTCTTTGGGCGCCATACATTTTATATTTACAGCGCCCGGGCCACGCGCCTCGGGAGCTATTTTTCTTTTTTGTGCCATATATGTTTGGCCGCTATCTCACCTGGTGGAAATTAATGATGCGGCCGAAGATGAAGCATGCTTACCTAGAAGATACCTATTCACTCTAGACTTGAAGACTCGCAGATTATACTGTTCAGGGAACAAAGACGCGGGCAGCGAGTTCCACTCTTGTGCTGTACGGATATATACTCTTTAGCTTTGTATATCAAGTCCCTTACTCTGTTTATGTATATATATTATATACTTACTCTTACTTTTAAACAGGTAAAGTAACAAATAACATGTGCAACTTATTATTATTTAAACATATTATACATATAAAAAACAATGTTTGTTTGACGTTTGTTCTTAATTAATGCGCTGCTATTAGCTCATCCGACTGTGATAAAACTGTGATGTTCCATGCTCTTCAAAGATTTTGCCCGATCAAAAATTGTTTTTAGAGCTGGTGCAAAGTATTTGGATCACGTCTGTCGGGTGATATAGCACTAGCCAAACATAAACATTAAAGAGGTAATCATTTAATCATTAAGTTATTAATATGGAAATAAAGCACTAAGCTATCATATGAATGAGTTAAATTACTTTTTTACGTGGCATTACAACACATGCCGAATACATCCTTATCCTTATCCTTACTATATATTATATATATATATATATAATATATTAATATTATAAATCCGAAAGTAACTCTGTCTGTCTGTCTGTTACGCTTTCACGCTAAAACTACTGAACCGATTTAAACGAAATTTGGTACACAGATAGTCTAGAGCCTGAGAAAGGACATAGGCTACTTTTTAACCCCGAATTCTGGCTGGTCCGGGACTTACGCGGGCACAGCCGCGGGGCGCAGCTAGTCAATTATATCTTATAAAAATAATTTAATTCATGTTAAATCAATTACTTCAGCCTCGTGTATTTTAATAGATATCATTCTTCATTAACGGAATTGACATTATTAATTTTCATTACTTACTTAATGTAATGAAAAACCCACTCA
>OX403612.1:0-27500 GCA_948107665.1 Lomographa bimaculata | reverse complement strand
AAGAGACCATCTGGGAGAAAACGTACAGGATACTGAAATGCACGACTGGAACTACTGAAGATAAGTTAATAAAGACGGCAGATGGAACTACTCTAAGTGGAGAAGATTCGTCACAACTGCTTGCAGACACTTTCTACCCAATGGACAGTAGAGCTAATGACTCCCCAGAGCAGACACAAATCAGAACAAAAACAGAGGAGCTTATTTCTAACCTAAGGAGTCAATCTCTCTCAGGTCAATTAAGGAAGTTTACTCATGACGAAATTGAGCTAGTGATGAAGAATATGAGTCCGAAAAAAGCACCTGGAGGCGACGGACTAACTGCCGACATCTGCGTAAGAGCTTATAGAGCAAAACCATCGACTCTATTAGCGCTCTACAATCAATGCTTGGAGCTGGGCTGTTTCCCGAAGATCTGGAAGATTGCAACAATCAAAGTTATACCCAAGCAGGGGAAAGATGACTATACTCACCCGAAATCTTATCGCCCAATCGGACTCCTACCCCTGCTTGGCAAGATTCTTGAGAAATTGTTTAACAACAGAGTCATGTGGCAACTAGGTAGCGAAGGCAATATCAGCGCAAGGCAGTATGGGTTTACACCGCAAAGGAGTACAGAAGACGCTCTCTATGACGCCATCACCGTTGTCGAAAAGGCCAGAAATGGGAAAATGATCGCAGTCGCAGTATCCCTGGACATTGAGGGAGCATTTGACAACGCGTGGTGGCCCATCATCATAGATCAACTGGACAAATACTCTATAGACAAAAGCATACTAAGGCTGATTACGCACTACCTTCAAGACCGATACATTAACCTTCGATACGCAGGTGCGTCGACGACCCGGATAACTAACAAAGGATGTATACAGGGCTCTACCTGCGGACCTCTACTCTGGAACACACAACTCAACCAGATGTTGGAGCCTGAGCAGTACAGGGGAGTCCACATACAAGCCTTTGCAGACGATATTCTGCTCATCTCCACTGGCAAAACGGGAGAAGAAATTGAAAGAGACCTGAACCACGCCCTACAGACAGTGATTGAATGGGGAAACAAATTAAAGCTCAAGTTTGCCCCCCACAAAACACAAGCTATAGTCTTCACTAAGAAGCTGAAGTACTACACACCACAGCTGAAAATGGGGGGATCCACAGTAGACTATACCGAAACGCTGAAAATCCTTGGAGTCACTTTAGACAAAAACTTAAATTTCAAAGCCCACATCTCAAACGTATGTAAAAAGGCTCTCAATTTTTACAAATCTGTATCCCGGGCGGCCAGAGCTCAATGGGGCTTAAATGCAGAAATTTTAAGGACCATATATATAGCTGTTGTCGAACCTACAATACTATATGCAGCCAGCTGTTGGGCCAGGTCAACTGACAAGGCCATGATAAGGGAAATTCTAGACAGAGTGACACGTGCCTTTGCTATTCGTGTCAGCAAAAGCCACAAAACTACTGCTCTCACCTCAAGTGTTGTCCTCTCGCGGATTTTACCGTTAACTCTAAGAGCTAAAGAAAATGCGGAGCTTTTTAACATCAAAAGAGGGAAAGAACTCAACGAGCTACCAGGGAGAGTACTAGAGAGTCGAATAAGCCCATTCCACTTACCACACCCTGCCGAAAGAACGTGGATCCGATTTGCTCATGTAAACAACGAAGATGATGTAGAGAATCTCGGAAACAACCATCCAAACATTTTTACAGATGGTAGTAAGATAGAGAGCAAAGTAGGTGCAGCTTTAACCTGTTGGTCGGAAAAAGCGGAAAAAAGGCATGTAAGCTTTCGCCTGGAACCATATTGTAGTGTATTCCAGGCGGAGATGGCGGCAATACTCAGAGCTCTAGAACTCACAGGTACCGACAAAAGATTTCGAAACGCAAACATTCTAAGTGACTCTAGGTCGGCGCTAGAATGTATTGCAGATCCTAACTCATTAAATCCTATTGCAGCGGAAATACGCAACAGAGTTAAAGAAGCGGAAGACCAAAAAGCAGAGATCAAGTTCTTCTGGATAAAGGCACATGCAGGGATAATTGGCAACGAACGAGCTGATGAACTTGCGAAAAATGCTGCTCTACATAAGAAACAAAAAGCAGTCTACGATAGGTTCCCCCTATCGTACGCGAAGCGCTCTATTAGAGACTCTACTCTCAAGGCATGGCAAAACACATACTCCACCGCTACCACCGGCAGCACCTTAAGAAGATTCTTCCCGGATATCAAAATGGCGTACTCAATTTTAGGAAAAATAAAAATAAACAATCTGTTGTCGCAGCTCTTTACGGGGCATGGCGGCAACAAATATTATTTACATAGATTTAAATTAACAGACTCTCCATTCTGCACTTGCGATAACAACAAGGAGCAAACAGTCGAGCATTTGGTAACTGAATGCCAACGTTTTTCTCTGGCCAGGTACAACTGCGAGTGCAGAATGGATAGTATGATAGAACTATCAAATTTGCCACAAATATTGAGTGATGACGATCTCCGCCCAACCTTTATCGACTTTGCGCAATCCGTATTGCAAAAAGTCGGTAAAGAAAACGGTTCCTATAACCTTACCTAACTTTTCAATAAAACCTCTCCATAACAGTATGTTGTTATGTTCATTTTTATGTTCCATTACCTAAATTGTTTTTATTAAAAAGAACCCTCTAAAAATTAAAATTATTGTCAACTCCTGCATGGTAACAAAGTAAGATTTCAAATAAAATGTAAGCAAAGGGCCACTGTTTCTCTTGGTTCTAATGAATTCAAAAGACAACAGACGGTCCTCTGTAAGTAAATGAAATGAAATCAAAGCAGTACATATAATAAGACTGCAGACTGTATTAGAGTATAAGATATATATATATATTTAATAATGTTGCAAAAGAAACAGCAACAGTAGGTCGCGGGCCGGGTCTATGCACCCGGACAAAAAAAAAAAAAAAAAAAAAAAAAAAAAAACCTAACCTAACCTAACCTAACCTAACCTAACCTAACCTAACCTAACCTAACCTAACCTAACCTAACCTAACCTAACCTAACCTAACCTAACCTAACCTAACCTAACCTAACCTAACCTAACCTAACCAGTAAGAATTTAAAGACTGTAGTGAGACAGGGTCCCAAAAAAAACGAAAATATTTACAATTTTAGCTTTTAATGACATAAAATAGACGACATCTTGCTGACCTTAGCAAGATACCAGACGTGCTTCTAAGTCACTTAGAAGTGGACTTATTTACAATTGAAAAATATAATTATTAACCAATTATATTAGCCAATTTACTGTCTTTATCCAAAATGTCCACCAAATCCACAAAGTCAAAATCGTCGCGCAAGAGGCTGCAGACGGTGCGTGCAAACCCAGCACTATGCGTTGGAACACCTGCTGGATCTACCGCGAGCGCTCCGACTCTTAGACGGAAGAAGATTACAAAAACTGGGAAGCAATTGGCGCCTGGGTCCTCTGTTCCAGCGCTGGCCGTAACGGCCCCGAGTCCCAAATCCCCCGAGAGTGCGCCACCCGCCGAGGATCCAGCACAGACTACGCAAGCTGAGCATCAGCTGCAGCCGGGCCCGACGGAGCTCGAGTCAGCCGGTGCACATCGGAGCACCGAGTCTCCATTACCAACTACCCTGGTCCCGGAGAGCTTGGTGCCAGCGGGGGAACCAGTTGGGACACCGCAACACACATTTACAGTCACGGTTCCCTCGACCACCACACCGTCGACCATCCGAGCGGAAGAAAGAACCGGTTGTGATGAGGACGAAGGCGGCATAGTCTCCGTGACTGTGGCAGGGAGAATATCCAAGAGGACAGCTCTACCACCGCCTCTACAAGAACTAATGAGGCCTTCTCCCACACTCACGGAGGTAATCGAGTCGTTTGACTTCGAAAGAGGTGAGCCAACGGGGCTGGCAACGCCTCTAGCGGCTGAGTCGGAAGTAGGTGAGTGGTCTGACATGGAAAGCACGAGCGCTAGCAGCAAACGGTCAAGTATGCTGCCCACTATAGGCAAAAGGACCGCAATAGCAATGGACCTCGCGACGCAGAGGGCCAACGAGTTGTATCTCTCTGGGAAAAACGCGCTCGAATCGGCAGGGAACATGCGCCGCGAGTCTAAAGCCGAAGGTCTTACGTCCTTGAGCGAGCTGTACACGCTCGTGCTTTCAATCTCGGACTCTAGATCTCGGCATAAACTTAATTTGGAGCACGAAAGAACTAGGGCTGCGCGCGAGCTTGTGCGGGTTGAACGAGCACACAGCAAACAAATATCGGAGCTCCAAAGGAGTCATGCGGCGAAACTGGCAGAGTTGCAGGAAACCTTGGAAAGAACCAAGAACACCACAGACTCGACCTGGAATTGGCTCAATTTTGAATTGGATGTACCAATTAAGTCAATTGAGGCAATTCAAGAACAAGTTCGAATAGTCCATAATTTGGTAACCCAAATGGAAGGACCCACCACAATCTCTGCAGAGCCCGAGAAGCACTCTAGAGAGCTATATAATCTGGTAGCGTCATTGAGACAAGAAGTGGGTAATATCGAGACCTCCATCAAGTCAATAACCCGCAAACTGGAAGAGAGACCGAGACCGCGCTCCCCATCACCTCTGCAACGAGCGCCAATAGCGACTCTATCTCATATAGAGTCAATCGCTACCGACATAAAGATGCTCAGGGCGGACATCAGCGACCTAAAAAAGACCAGTGAGGGTAGCAGCGCACCCGAATACCTACCCACCTTCCGAAACCAGGTGAAGGAAGACTTCCATGATCGACTTAGTCCGGTACTTATACAAATAAGGGGCATAGCAAATACGGTTAAGGAGATGAGGGATGAAAAACAAGAAGCCCTGGTGATGGCAATGCACCAGCAACCAGCTGACATCGCGTCGGAAATGGAACTCATCGCCATCAAGGAGCGGCTCGGGTCAATTGAGTCCGCTGTGGTGTCCAAAACTGCTGGAGATACCCACAGAAATGTAGAGTCCGGCAGTTCAGGCCCTCAAAACTGGAAGAAGGGAAAAATAGCACCATCTCAAGGAAGTCGATCCTTCGCCGACGTTGCAGCGTCACCTAGATTTACACTGCTTGTGGAGTCAGCTGATCCGCGACACACCGGAGATGAGATAATTAAAACCATAAAGTCAGGCGTGGACGTGGTGAGCCTAGGAGTTGGTGTAAGCGGACTGAGAAGATGTAAGAATGGCAAAGTGGCCATTTCGGTTACCTCGGAGGAAGAAAGGGGACGTATTGGACCAGCCATAAAAAATCTCAATGATAAGTTTTCCGTCACCTCTCCTAAGTCAAAAGACCCACTCTTACGCGTCATTGGAGTAACGGCGGACATATCTGATGCAGGGATAGAAGATGCCCTCTATAGGCAAAACCCTGGGCTTTTATCAAATGTACCCCCCGACCACAGAAGGCTTAGAGTTGTGAGAAGGACAAAAGGGAGGAACAGCTCGGTTACAAATGTAATCATAGAAACGAGCCCACAGATCTGGAACTGCCTCAAAGATCAGAGACTAAGGCTGGGATACCAAATCGTTCAAGTGGTAGACCAATCGCCATTGATGCAGTGCTATCGCTGCTTAGGCTTCTCGCACCGAGCCAGCGACTGTAAAGCAGAACTTAACTGCGGCTACTGTGCAGAAGGCCATGACACAAGGGATTGTCCACAAAGGAACAGCTCCCCCAACTGCATCAATTGCGTTCGTCATACGGACAAGCAGAACACAGCTCATCCAGCCTACAGCAGCGAATGCCCAGAGTGGAGAAAATGGGACAGAATAGCGAGACAGGCTGTCTCATACTGTTGAAACTGTTGAACTAGGGAACACCCAGCAACATCCCAGTGTAGAGTCAGGGAAAAGTACCCATAGTGTGCACGTCATGCAGGTAAACCTGGGCCGCGGCTTGGCCGCGACCAAGGAATGCCTGCATGGCGCCACCAGAGAAAAAATTTCCTTGCTTCTTCTGCAGGAACCCTATGTGGGTTCCAAAGGCTATCTATCCGCAAACCATCGCGTTGTACAAAACGTCAGCAACGATCCGGATAAACCGGCTAAAGTGGCAGTTGTCGTCGTCGACCCACAATTAGATATCATTGAGAACCCGGACTTAGTTACACAAAATATTATAGGCATTGTTATTAAAGTAGGAAAATATAAATTAGGAATCATTAATGTATACATCCAAGACACAGTAGATATAGGACCCTTCCTGGACAGAATTAAAGAGACGGCGGACAGATTGGGCACAAGCAATATCATAGTGGCTGGTGACATCAACGCGACTAGTCACTGGTGGGGCTGTGAGACGGAGGACAGACGGGGAGCAGCATTTGTGGAGCTGATAGCACAGATGGACGCGCAAGTTCTCAACCAGGGTACGACGCCAACATTTTACATTTACCGGGGCGGAAAACTCTACACTAGTATAGTAGATGTCACGGTGTGCACATCTGGAATATTGAATAGAGTAACAGAGTGGAGAGTGGACAGAGAAATTGTAAGTCTATCTGACCACAGAGCCATAAGATTCCAGGTCAAGCTCGAAAAAGACTCAAACACTGATCTACTATGCAAGACAACTAGAGTATTCAATACCAGGAAAGCAGATTGGACAAGGTTCAGAGATAATGTAGGAGAAGAATTAGATAAGATGATGGAAGAGACCAACCTGAGTAGCTTGGACAAGAATCAAATTGATAGGATCGTTGAAAAACTTGAGCAAGCCGTACACTCAGCTTGCAAAACATCCATTCCGCCAATATCAGGAAGGACACCCAAACCAGAAACATGGTGGACGGATGAACTAGCTTCTAAGAAGAAAACGATGATGGGGCTCAGAAATAAAGTTCGCAACGCAAGAGAGAATAGGAGGCCCCTAATATTAGAAGACTACGAAAAAGCCAGGACAGATTATAAGGAGAGCATACAATCAGCCATGACATCAAGCTGGAAAGAGTACTGCACTGGCCAACAAAAAGAAGACATATGGAGGAAAGCGTACAGAATTATAAAGTGCTGCTCAATGAACAGCAATGACAAGCTACTAAAGCCATCAGAACACGCAACCATACTCTCGCCAGAACAATCAGCGCTGCTCATTGCTAACACTTTTTATCCCAAAGATGACCTATATGAAGACACTCAAGAACAGCGACAAGTGAGAGAACAGATAAGTTATCAGAGGAAAGCAATGGAGGACGCAATGAGACAGCAAGTTAACAACTTTCAACCGATCGAAGTAGAAACCATCTTCAAATATATGAACCCTAAAAAGGCACCAGGAGGAGACGGACTCACCTCAGACATCTGTTATGAGACGTATAAGGCAAGACAAAGAATAATACTCGACCTGTATAACAGATGTCTTCAACTTGGGCACTTTCCGGTAAGATGGAAAACGGCGGTAATAAAAATAATCCCCAAAACTGGCAAAGAGGACTACACAAATCCCAAATCATACAGGCCTATCGGACTCCTGCCAATCTTTGGAAAAGTGCTGGAAAAATTGTTTGTGAACCGAATGCAGTGGCAACTAGGCGCGGAAAACAAATTGAGCAGCCGGCAATATGGTTTTACACCGCAGAGGGGAACGGAAGACGCGCTCTACGACGCACTTAATATAATCAAGGGGAGCATAAGAGACAAGAAGATAGCGGTTGTAATATCGCTGGACATTGAAGGCGCTTTTGACAATGCCTGGTGGCCAGCGATATTACAGCAGCTCACAGAAAAACATGTGCAACCCGAGATCTTAAGATTAATCCACAGCTATCTAGAAGACAGAAAAGTGGTAATAAGGTACGCCGGGGCAGAAATAGAGACAGCGACCACAAAAGGATGCATTCAGGGATCCACCTGCGGGCCAATACTATGGAATGTCCAGCTGGATCCACTCCTCAAAGAATCGGACAATCTAACGATTCACGTGCAAGCCTTCGCCGACGATCTTCTTCTGATAGCCCAAGCACACACAGGGAAAGAGTTAGAAGAAATCATAAACCCTGCACTGGAAGTAGTCAGCAACTGGGGCAAGAGGCACAAAATGCGATTTGCCGCACAAAAAACAAAGGCTATTCTAATAACAAAGAAACTTAAATACGATGAGCCTCACATTAGACTGAACGGGACACAAATAGCATTCAGCGAAGACCTTAAAGTGCTGGGGCTCACAATAGACAATAAACTCAATTTTGTGAAGCACTTGGACGAAACTAGCAAAAGAGCTTGCGCTATATACAAAACAGTCTCCCGGGCGGCTAGAGCACAATGGGGCCTGAACTCTGAAATAGTAAGAACCATATACATAAGTGTAATCGAACCAACAGTACTATATGCATCAAGCGCCTGGGCACACATGGCTGAAAAGAAATACGTCCGGAAAAGGCTAGATAGATTAACGAGAATGTTCTCTATAATGGCATCCAAAGCACACAGGACTACATCTCTTATAGCCACTGCTGCACTCGCTCGCATCATACCCTTGGATTTAAGAGCGAAGGAAAACTTAGCACTGTACGAGATAAAAAGAGGGAAAGATCTAGAGTCACTGCCTGGTAGAGCACTGCAAAAACGAGTAAGCCCCTTCGACCTAAAACACCCAGCTGACCGGGAAAGATACACGTATAAAAAGATAGAATCACAGGAAGATATAGACTGTATCGAGAACGACTACCCGAAGATTTATACCGATGGCAGCAAACTAGAGGGTAAAGTAGGGGGAGCCGTGACTTGCTGGATTGACAACAAGGAAGACAAGAAAACGACCTTCAGGCTTGAAAATTTCTGCAGCGTTTACCAGGCAGAACTGAGCGCAATACTAAGAACCTTGCAGATAATGAATCGGACCCTGAAATACAGGAAAGCTAACGTCATCAGTGACTCTAGGTCAGCAATTGAGGCTATCTGCGATCCCGGAACTCTACATCCCCTGGCAGACAACATCCGGACTCAAATCGACGAACTTCGCAAGAAGGGTGGAGACATAGAACTGTATTGGGTCCGCGCTCACCAAGGAACCCAAGGAAACGAGAGAGCAGATGAACTTGCCAAGGACGCTGCTCTAAATAATAAGAACCTACCTGCATATGACCGCTTCCCTCTATCTTACGCCAAGCACCTCATTAGAGAAGACACTCTTACTGTGTGGGAAGGAAGATACACCGCTGCAACTACGGGCACAGTAACGAAAAAATTTTTCGACAGTCCCAGGAAGGCCTTCAAAACGTTGAGCAAATTAAGAATGAGCAATTTAAGAGCACAGATTTTTACTGGACACGGAGGCTTTAAGGCTTACCTTCATAGATTCGGACTCGCGGCAGTTCCATTCTGCACATGTGATGATGAAACTCCTGAAACATTAGAACATGTATTACTAGAATGTCCAATATACGGAATGCAACGTCTTGAATGTGAATTCAGAATGGAGCTGGCACTAAACGAAGATAACCTCAAAGTGATAGTAAACGACGACAGCTGCCGGGGCCATTTTCTTGAATACGCTGAAAACGTAGTCAAAAAAGCAGCACAAGCAAATGGCTCTACCATAATTTAGAAAAAAAAAAAAAAAAAGGACAGAAAGAAGAATGTATTACTTAAGAAATTAAAACTTAATAATAAATAGAAATAAATAAACAAATAAAGTAAATAAAAATTAATTCAATTTATGTAGAAAAAGCAGTGCAATAGTAAATGTAGAGACAGCATCACTGTACATCTATCACAGTGTCAAACAAAAAAAAAAAAAAAAAAAAAACTTTGTTACAACATAAAAGAGTAAGCAAATCAAGTTAAAAAGGGTGCTCCCTAGCAACGGAGCAGTAAAAGAAAGCAATATAAAAAAAAAAAAAAAAAAAAAAAAAAAAAAAAAACCTAACCTAACCTAACCTAACCTAACCTAACCTAACCTAACCTAACCTAACCTAACCTAACCTAACCTAACCTAACCTAACCTAACCTAACCTAACCTAACCTAACCTAACCTAACCTAACCTAACCTAACCTAACCTAACCTAACCTAACCTAACCTAACCTAACCTAACCTAACCTAACCTAACCTAACCTAACCTAACCTAACCTAACCTAACCTAACCTAACCTAACCTAACCTAACCTAACCTAACCTAACCTAACCTAACCTAACCTAACCTAACCGTTAGCCAGCGCATGGTCGAGGCCGAGACGGTGCACATTGACCTGCAGCGAGTACGAGTGGCGGACCAATCGCCACTCGTTCAATGCTCGCTCTGTCTCGGTTACGGCCATAGTCGGCGTTTCTGTAAAGAAACGACCGAAAAGTGCAGCCACTGTGGAGGCGCCCATATGAAGGCTCAGTGCGCGGACTTGCTGGCAAACCGGCCTCCTGCATGCTGCAACTGCGTCCATGCCAAGCTAACCAGGACGGACCACAACGCCTTTACAACGAATGTGCTATAAGGCGGAAGTGGGACACACTGGCTAGGTCTGCAGTAGCCTACTGCTAAGGTGGTCCCAAGCACGAAACATGTCCAAAATGGCAAAAGGCCATACCTCGTCGCCCAAGCAAATCTCCAACGTAAAGAACTGGCCACTGCGGATTTGATGCTTGAAGCGTACAACAGGAGGGTGGCTTTTGCCTTGCTGCAAGAACCGTATGTTGGGGGTAGAGGTAGAATGGGGAACTACAGGGGTGTGAGAATTTTCCAGAGCACAAACCAAGGTGATGGTACCGTCAAAGCGGCAATCGCAGTCTTTGACAGCGAGCTTGACGTGATACAATGCCCTAACTTTACCACAAATAACATCGTTGTGGTAAAGATTAGAACAAGTGCCTGGGAAATTGTAGTGACCTCATTCTACTTCGAACCTAAACCGACACTTATTGAGCCGTACTTGCAGCAGTTAACTAAGATCGGACAACATTTCCGCCATAGGTTATTATTAGGAGGCGATACAAACGCCAAAAACTTATGGTGGGGAAGCCCGACCATTGACAGCAGAGGTGAAGACCTAGCCGGAACCCTGGAGGATATTGGCTTGCAGGTACTCAACGTAGGCGATACCCCAACATTCGACACCATCAGAGGGGATACGCGTTACACCAGCTTTGTGGACGTCACAGCCTGTACGGTGGATATGCTCGACCACGTGGACGACTGGAGAGTCGACGAGGGGATTACAACTTCCGACCACAACACCATCATTTTCAAAATTAACATAGACAAATCCAAAGGCATTGATGTAGCTAGATCAACTCGAATTTTTAATAGTAAAAAAGCAAATTGGCCTCAATTTCATGAGAAATTAGGCCAATTGCTAGAAGATAATAAAATAAACAAAAATACAATAGATATAATAGATAATAAAATCAATTTGGAAATAATAATAAATAAATATATTCAATACATAATAGCTACATCAAATGCAACAATACCCAAAATTAAAATCAAAAATTTAGTCACATTTCCATGGTCGTCTGAAGAACTCGTCAGACTCAAGAAAGATGTCGCCACGAAGAAACGAAGGATTCGCTGTGCAGCGCCAATCCGCAGAGAGAAGGTGGTCACCGAGTACCTGCAAGCTAAGCAAACTTATGAAGATGAGGCTAAAAAGGCACAGATCGCCAGTTGGAAGGGCTTCTGCGAAAAACAGGATAGGGAAAGTGTGTGGGATGGGATATATCGTGTAATAGGCAGGACGACTAAGAGGACGGAAGATCTTCCTCTGTCCAAGGAAGGCACAGTGCTAGACCAAAGGGCATCTGCCATTCTGCTGGCGGACACGTTCTACCCGGAGGACAATGAGGATACTGACAACGCAGAACATCAGCGTGTCAGGGAACTGGCCAAAATGGTAAACAGTCTGGAACATGACGAGCAACATGACCCACTGTTTACCATTGACGAACTTACTATCGCCACGGACAGTTTCAATCCGAAAAAAGCCCCGGGGGGGGATGGTCTGACAGCGGACATCTGCAAAATGATCATCGCACAGAACCCGGAAATTTTCCTAGCATTGGCAAACAAGTGCTTAACACTAGGTCACTTCCCAGAAGCTTGGAAAGAGGCCACAGTTGTGATACTCAGAAAGCCTGGGAAGACTGACTACACCAGCCCGAAGTCGTATAGACCAATCGGGCTGTTGCCAGTGCTAGGAAAGATTCTCGAGAAGATGATCATGAGCAGAGTGAAATGGCATACCATACCGAAAATGAGCGCGCACCAGTATGGCTTTATGCCCCAGCGTAGCACCGAGGACTCCCTCTATGTCCTTCTAGGATACATTCGTGGTAAGTTAGACCAGAAAAAGCTGGTAACAATGATATAGTTGGACATAGAGGGGGCTTTCGATAGCGCTTGGTGGCCCGCCATAAGGGTGCGCCTGGCTCAGGAGGGATGCCCTGTTAACATCAGAAGGGTCATCGATAGCTACCTTGAACAGAGAAAGATCAAACTGCGTTACGCGGGTGAGGAGGTTACTAAGACCACGACCAAAGGATGCGTACAAGGATCGATCGGCGGTCCTATCCTTTGGAACCTCCTCCTCGATCCTCTGCTGAAGGGTCTGGAACAGCGTGGCGACTATTGCCAGGCTTTTGCAGATGACGTGGTGTTGGTGTTCGATGGAGACACCGCTCTTGAGGTCCAGCGACGTGCGAACGATGCCCTCGCCTATGTCCGGAATTGGGGTGTCAATAATAAGCTAAAGTTTGCTCCGCACAAAACGAACGCAATGGTCATCACGCGTAAGCTTAAGTTTGACACTCCACTTCTGAAGATGGGCGATGTTGACATCGGCATGTCCACGGAAATCAAGATCCTCGGGCTGACCATTGACAACAAGCTGACATTTAATGCACACGCTTCAAATGTATGTAAGAAGGCATTAAATGTGTACAAGCAGTTGTCGAGGGCGGCCCGGGTTAGCTGGGGTCTCCATCCTGAGGTTATCCGCATCATCTACACCGCAGTTGTAGAGCCGATAACAATGTACGCCGCAAGCGCTTGGGCGTCTGCGACCAAAAAACTGGGCGTTCAAAAACAACTGAATGCTGTCCAAAGAGGATTCGCGCAAAAGCTTTGCAAGGCCTACCGCACTGTCTCTCTCAATTCCGCACTAGTGCTGACAGGTTTGCTCCCCCTCGACCTCCGTATACAAGAGGCAGCCGCCCTGTATGAGGCGAAGAGGGGCAGACCACCGGCGATACTGGTGGACAGAGAGATAGAGCGGAAGACAGCATTCAGCGAGATTCCCCACCCAGCGGAACAAAAAGGCTTGCAATTCGTGTGCCTGGCTGACCAAAACCAAGTGGATATACACAGTAACCAACAGGTATGTATATTCACGGACGGCAGTAAGATCGACGGCAAGGTAGGGGCGGCATTGTCCTTTTGGACTAATGGCGCCGAAACCAAGAGCCTCAAGATGAAACTGCCGTCCTACGGCACGGTTTACCAGGCGGAATTGCTTGCCATTTGTAGAGCAACTGGGGAAATACTCAAACGCCCAGAAACGAGCTTTGGGATTTACAGCGATTCAAGGTCATCCTTGGAGACCGTTGTAAACTCCCACTCACTTCATCCGCTCGCCGCCGAGGCTCGTAACAATCTAAAACAGTGCACAAACCAGAACAAACAGGTAGCACTGTTTTGGATAAAAGCCCACGCGGGATTGATAGGCAACGAGAGAGCGGATGAGTTAGCAAAGGCCGCAGCCCTTAAAGCGAAAACGAAACCTGACTATGACCGAGTTCCGATATCATTCGTCAAGCGACAAATTCGTTTGTGTACGCGTGACGAATGGAACCGGAGGTATAAGTCAGGGGACACGGCGACGACTACCAAATTGTTCTTCCCCGACGCGCTCCAGGCTTTCAGTGTAGTGAGAAAAATAGAACCCGTCGGAATTTTAACACAGGTGCTGACAGGACATGGCGGCTTCTCCGCATATTTGAATGATTATAAATGTAAGGATAGCCCGGACTGCATATGTGAGCCGGGCAAACCTGAAAGTGTACTACATGTCCTGTCAGAATGCCCTGTCTATGGCTTGGAGAGGTACGAGACAGAACACAAAATAGGATGTCTTATCACTGTAAATAATATTTGTAAGATTGTAAATGACAAAGACATCCGAGATGTTTTCATCGAATTTTGTGTTCAAGTAGCAAGTAAGGTTATAAATAAAAATAAATGATAAATGTAAATATTTGTGTATTTGACTTAGGATAGTTTTACTATACCTATGTTTTGTGACTTTATTTTTACCTTTGTATTAAAATTGTGTGTTTTTAGACTAAGATTATTTGAAATAAAGACATTACTGAAAAAATTATTTTGCACACAATTCTCTGATCATGTCAGAGACGCGACACGCTGGCCGGGCCTTCGCGCCCGGTATAAAAAAAAAAAAAAAAAAAAAAAAAAAAAAAAAACCTAACCTAACCTAACCTAACCTAACCTAACCTAACCTAACCTAACCTAACCTAACCTAACCTAACCTTTTTTTTTTTTTTTTTTTTTTTTTTTTTTTTAATATATATATATCTTATACTCTAATACAGTCTGCAGTCTTATTATATGTACTGCTTTGATTTCATTTCATTTACTTACAGAGGACCGTCTGTTGTCTTTTGAATTCATTAGAACCAAGAGAAACAGTGGCCCTTTGCTTACATTTTATTTGAAATCTTACTTTGTTACCATGCAGGAGTTGACAATAATTTTAATTTTTAGAGGGTTCTTTTTAATAAAAACAATTTAGGTAATGGAACATAAAAATGAACATAACAACATACTGTTATGGAGAGGTTTTATTGAAAAGTTAGGTAAGGTTATAGGAACCGTTTTCTTTACCGACTTTTTGCAATACGGATTGCGCAAAGTCGATAAAGGTTGGGCGGAGATCGTCATCACTCAATATTTGTGGCAAATTTGATAGTTCTATCATACTATCCATTCTGCACTCGCAGTTGTACCTGGGCAGAGAAAAACGTTGGCATTCAGTTACCAAATGCTCGACTGTTTGCTCTTTGTTGTTATCGCAAGTGCAGAATGGAGAGTCTGTTAATTTAAATCTATGTAAATAATATTTGTTGCCGCCATGCCCCGTAAAGAGCTGCGACAACAGATTGTTTATTTTTATTTTTCCTAAAATTGAGTACGCCATTTTGATATCCGGGAAGAATCTTCTTAAGGTGCTGCCGGTGGTAGCGGTGGAGTATGTGTTTTGCCATGCCTTGAGAGTAGAGTCTCTAATAGAGCGCTTCGCGTACGATAGGGGGAACCTATCGTAGACTGCTTTTTGTTTCTTATGTAGAGCAGCATTTTTCGCAAGTTCATCAGCTCGTTCGTTGCCAATTATCCCTGCATGTGCCTTTATCCAGAAGAACTTGATCTCTGCTTTTTGGTCTTCCGCTTCTTTAACTCTGTTGCGTATTTCCGCTGCAATAGGATTCAATGAGTTAGGATCTGCAATACATTCTAGCGCCGACCTAGAGTCACTTAGAATGTTTGCGTTTCGAAATCTTTTGTCGGTACCTGTGAGTTCTAGAGCTCTGAGTATTGCCGCCATCTCCGCCTGGAATACACTACAATATGGTTCCAGGCGAAAGCTTACATGCCTTTTTTCCGCTTTTTCCGACCAACAGGTTAAAGCTGCACCTACTTTGCTCTCTATCTTACTACCATCTGTAAAAATGTTTGGATGGTTGTTTCCGAGATTCTCTACATCATCTTCGTTGTTTACATGAGCAAATCGGATCCACGTTCTTTCGGCAGGGTGTGGTAAGTGGAATGGGCTTATTCGACTCTCTAGTACTCTCCCTGGTAGCTCGTTGAGTTCTTTCCCTCTTTTGATGTTAAAAAGCTCCGCATTTTCTTTAGCTCTTAGAGTTAACGGTAAAATCCGCGAGAGGACAACACTTGAGGTGAGAGCAGTAGTTTTGTGGCTTTTGCTGACACGAATAGCAAAGGCACGTGTCACTCTGTCTAGAATTTCCCTTATCATGGCCTTGTCAGTTGACCTGGCCCAACAGCTGGCTGCATATAGTATTGTAGGTTCGACAACAGCTATATATATGGTCCTTAAAATTTCTGCATTTAAGCCCCATTGAGCTCTGGCCGCCCGGGATACAGATTTGTAAAAATTGAGAGCCTTTTTACATACGTTTGAGATGTGGGCTTTGAAATTTAAGTTTTTGTCTAAAGTGACTCCAAGGATTTTCAGCGTTTCGGTATAGTCTACTGTGGATCCCCCCATTTTCAGCTGTGGTGTGTAGTACTTCAGCTTCTTAGTGAAGACTATAGCTTGTGTTTTGTGGGGGGCAAACTTGAGCTTTAATTTGTTTCCCCATTCAATCACTGTCTGTAGGGCGTGGTTCAGGTCTCTTTCAATTTCTTCTCCCGTTTTGCCAGTGGAGATGAGCAGAATATCGTCTGCAAAGGCTTGTATGTGGACTCCCCTGTACTGCTCAGGCTCCAACATCTGGTTGAGTTGTGTGTTCCAGAGTAGAGGTCCGCAGGTAGAGCCCTGTATACATCCTTTGTTAGTTATCCGGGTCGTCGACGCACCTGCGTATCGAAGGTTAATGTATCGGTCTTGAAGGTAGTGCGTAATCAGCCTTAGTATGCTTTTGTCTATAGAGTATTTGTCCAGTTGATCTATGATGATGGGCCACCACGCGTTGTCAAATGCTCCCTCAATGTCCAGGGATACTGCGACTGCGATCATTTTCCCATTTCTGGCCTTTTCGACAACGGTGATGGCGTCATAGAGAGCGTCTTCTGTACTCCTTTGCGGTGTAAACCCATACTGCCTTGCGCTGATATTGCCTTCGCTACCTAGTTGCCACATGACTCTGTTGTTAAACAATTTCTCAAGAATCTTGCCAAGCAGGGGTAGGAGTCCGATTGGGCGATAAGATTTCGGGTGAGTATAGTCATCTTTCCCCTGCTTGGGTATAACTTTGATTGTTGCAATCTTCCAGATCTTCGGGAAACAGCCCAGCTCCAAGCATTGATTGTAGAGCGCTAATAGAGTCGATGGTTTTGCTCTATAAGCTCTTACGCAGATGTCGGCAGTTAGTCCGTCGCCTCCAGGTGCTTTTTTCGGACTCATATTCTTCATCACTAGCTCAATTTCGTCATGAGTAAACTTCCTTAATTGACCTGAGAGAGATTGACTCCTTAGGTTAGAAATAAGCTCCTCTGTTTTTGTTCTGATTTGTGTCTGCTCTGGGGAGTCATTAGCTCTACTGTCCATTGGGTAGAAAGTGTCTGCAAGCAGTTGTGACGAATCTTCTCCACTTAGAGTAGTTCCATCTGCCGTCTTTATTAACTTATCTTCAGTAGTTCCAGTCGTGCATTTCAGTATCCTGTACGTTTTCTCCCAGATGGTCTCTTTCTCCTGCGTATTACAAAATTCTTTCCAGCTGCTGGTTATTGTATCTTCTATACTCTTTTTATACTCTTCCTTTGCTTTCAAGTAGTCCTCTATGATGAGAGGTTTCCGTCTCACGTTTGCCTTTTTTATTTTGTTCCTTATCCTAATCATTTCTTGCTTTTTCTTTGTCAGATGTGCGGTCCACCATTTTGCAAATTTTTTGGCTTTTTTCCTGCTTATCATTGGAATTGTCTCTTCGCACGTTTCTATGATGCATTGCGTGTACTCCGTTGCCAGTTGGTCAAGTTCTTCTATATTGCTAAGCGGTGTGATGGTGGATTCTAAAATGTTCTTATCCGAAAGTCTGTTTGTGAGATTATCCCTGAACAAGTCCCAGTTGGCTTTTCTTGTATCATACCGTCTTGTAGAGCTAAAGTTATGCTCGTCCTTTTCTGTAGAGTTATTAGGTCTGACTTCAAAGGTGATTCCTCTGTGGTCAGACAGCGTGCAGTAATTAATATCTACCTTCCAGTTTGTTATTTTATGTAGCAACGAGATTGAACAGGCTGTGATGTCAATAATACTTGCGCATTCTTGACCGTTTCGGTACGCATGAAATGTTGGAGTGGTTCCGGTATTAATTGGTTCCATGCCTGCTTCTGCGAGAAAATACGCCAAGTCTGTTCCTCTCCCGTCGTCCGCGTCGCAACCCCACCAGAGACTATTGGCATTGGCATCTCCACCCAAGATGATATCGCTGACTCCTGTGGATTTCATCTTCTGTGTGATCCTCTTGATTATTTTCAGGTCCTCTTCAATGCTATTGTCTCTACCCAGATACATACTAATAAATCCTAATCTAGTGTTACAGTAAGTAAGTATAACTCCCACTATGTCTAATGTTAACAAATCTGAGTCTAAGGAAAAGTGTAAATTAGGGTTAGTGATTGCGATCGCCGCCCTTGCTGGTCTATCTTTATTTAGTGCAGGATAAGTGATGACGCGGGTGCCCTGATAGGAGGCCATGTGAGCGTTGGTACCAATATAAGGTTCTTGAACGAGTAGTACAGAGACGCCTCGGATGGAAGCCTCACGCAGACATTCTTGTGTGGCAGCTCGTCCCCTTCCGAGGTTCATCTGTACCACTTTTATCTCTCCAAGCTTGGTGGTCTGTATAGCATCCGCAGTGGTGCCCTTAGCAGTACGCCACTGAGGACCTTGCTATCCGATCCCACTTTGCCCACTCAGGACATAATTGGCTGTATGCCGGGTGGTAGCAGTCTTCTTTGTTTGCTGTAGAGCAGTTTGTGCAATTAGGAGTGCCGTTTCTTTGTGAGCAAGATCTAGTGTCGTGATCTTGCGCACAAAAACCGCACTTGCTACTTGCTTGGCAGTCTTTGGCCCTGTGATTAAAACCCATGCACTTATAGCATTGCAAAATCGGGGACTGGTCAACCACAGGTATAATTTGGAGGCCTAGATGTATCTTCCTATCCGTTAGTCTAGACCATGCTGCGGGTGTGACCTCTAGGATGATGTTACATATATCAGGGGTTCTGCCCTTGGTCCTCCGTACAACTCTTATGTGACCTATATCAGTCAGATCGCGATTTTGTGTGGTGATTGCCTTTTCCACCTTGCTGTTGTCAAAGTCATTGACCACGCCTATTAATTTGACTAGTGGCATTTTTTCGGATGTTTCAGTAGCAGTGATTTGCCCACAGCCGCTTTTTATCGCGTTTTGTAGCGTTTCACGACTCTCCTTGGAATTGCAGCTGATAATAACCCTTTGGTTTTTTATCTTTGCTACTCTGCTGATCCCTACACCCAGATCAATGACGTTAACGTCATTTTTGACCTGTGCGATAATCTCGTCACTCGTTTTGCGGGGATCAGCAGATTCCAGTATAATGGAGAAGCGTGGCTTGGCTGTCACTGCTGCGTAGGTGTTACGAGTCTCCAATGCCTCTGTAGAGAGTTTGGGTCTCTACACCTCTATGCGTTCCGAATTTGCGGTTTAAGGGTTTTACCGCCTCGCCTCTGTTGAAGGTCTGCCTGGCCACGGCAGGGTCTGACTGCACTGTTTTGACTAGTGTAGAGGCAGTCTGTTCTAGTTTGGATGATAGAGAGTCAACCGCCTTATGCACTGTGGACTCCATACTAGAGATTCTCTCCTTGACGTCCACTAGCGCCAGTTCCGCTCCGATTCCCGAAGATTGGTCGTGCATGGTCATTGCAAGCTCCGTTTGTCGGACCTCCTTAATGTCCTCAAGCAACTGCGTGAGGTTTTTAAGCTGGTTCCTTACGGGCTCTACCTGACCATGCAGGTCCTCCCTAATATGTTCTCTAGACAGTGTTTCTGGTTTCTCAATTTGAAGAAGAGTTCCCACTTCCAATCGTAGAGCCTTGAGTTCTGAAAGAATGGTTTCGGTCTGAAAACCTTTAGTCTCGGGCAACTGTGTAGCGATCGGTGGTGGTGGAGGTGAACTAGTTCTTGCCATTCGCTCTATTTCACGCATGATCGAATTTAGCGTGCCTTGGACATTGTTCATTTCCTGCCGCATTAACACCATCTTTTCGCTGAGCTCTCTATTCTCCTTAGACGGAGATAATGGCTGAGGATGTCCTCCTTCCAAAGCTGTTGCTCTTTGCTCGGTGATTGACTTTTGCACATCGTTGAGTTGAGAGTGCATGTCTGCGATGGTTTTAATTGGCTTATCAAGCTCAAAATTAAGCCAGCCCAGAACGCTCTCCGCTACTTTGTGCGTTTTGTTTACGGAGTCTTGAGTTTCGCGCAGTCTTTCTGAGTGGGCTCTATTGAGTTCCGCGATGTTCCTGTTGTGTGCGCGCTCAATTCTCACCAGTTCCTTGGCTGCTCGAGCTCTTTCCGACTCCAGTGAGAACTTGTGTCTGGCTCTCGAATCTGATACTGAGAGCACCATTATGTAGAGTGCATGTAGGCACTCCAGCGTCTCCTGTTTGCACTCGCGTTTCATGTTCCCTGCCCCCTCAACGGCTGTTTTGCCGGTAAGGTAGAGCTCATTGGCTCTATGGGTGGCAAGGTCCATGGCTACGCCGGCCCTCTTTGTTGTCGACGGGAGCATACTGGAGCGCCTACTGCTTGCACTATGGACGCTCTCCACTTCAGACCATTCGCTGCCTTCCTGTTGGGAACTGGTGTCGTCGCCTTCCAGTGTATTCAGGAACCGGAGCTGGAGCGATTTCATCACGTCTGTAAGTGATGGTGATGGGATTCCCTGGCCCTCGTTGGGGGTGTCGGCTGGTATCTTTAACGATGGAATTACCGGTTCCATAGCATCAACAGAGGCTACTTTGCTCTCATCCCTGTTCAGGACCTGCTCAGGTTCCTTTTCCAGCTCAGGGGCCGATGGAGGTGCAGTAAGGGTAGCGTCCAGTGCGGGCTCCGTTACTAGCTTCTCGGTCGAAGCCAGACACGACCCGTCCACTGGCCAAGCAACAGCCTCAACCGATTGGGAAATCCAGGGGATTTCTGGTGGTATAGCAGTAAGAGGAGCCACCTTGGTCGGTGATGATGCCGCTTTCGGCCTTGGCTGTTTCGAGGTGGTGTTCTTTTTGCGAGATGAGGGAGGAGCGCTACAGACCGACTGGGCGGATATTTCCTCGCGAGTAGCTGACTTAGCTGTAATCCTCCTGCGAGTTGTAGTGGGAGCACTCCTCACTGATTCTGGAGATTGTTCGTCTTGGTCTGCCATTGGTTCTCGAATCTTAAGATTTTTGCTCGAGTTCTTTGACGTCTTTACCTTTGTCGACGCCGGTTAGGTTAGGTTAGGTTAGGTTAGGTTAGGTTAGGTTAGGTTAGGTTAGGTTAGGTTAGGTTAGGTTAGGTTAGGTTAGGTTAGGTTAGGTTAGGTTAGGTTAGGTTAGGTTAGGTTAGGTTAGGTTAGGTTAGGTTAGGTTAGGTTAGGTTAGGTTAGGTTAGGTTAGGTTAGGTTAGGTTAGGTTAGGTTAGGTTAGGTTAGGTTAGGTTAGGTTAGGTTAGGTTAGGTTAGGTTAGGTTAGGTTAGGTTAGGTTAGGTTAGGTTAGGTTAGGTTAGGTTAGGTTAGGTTAGGTTAGGTTAGGTTAGGTTAGGTTAGGTTAGGTTAGGTTAGGTTAGGTTAGGTTAGGTTAGGTTAGGTTAGGTTAGGTTAGGTTAGGTTAGGTTAGGTTAGGTTAGGTTAGGTTAGGTTAGGTTAGGTTAGGTTAGGTTAGGTTAGGTTAGGTTAGGTTAGGTTAGGTTAGGTTAGGTTAGGTTAGGTTAGGTTAGGTTAGGTTAGGTTAGGTTAGGTTAGGTTAGGTTAGGTTAGGTTAGGTTAGGTTAGGTTAGGTTAGGTTAGGTTAGGTTAGGTTAGGTTAGGTTAGGTTAGGTTAGGTTAGGTTAGGTTAGGTTAGGTTAGGTTAGGTTAGGTTAGGTTAGGTTAGGTTAGGTTAGGTTAGGTTAGGTTAGGTTAGGTTAGGTTAGGTTAGGTTAGGTTAGGTTAGGTTAGGTTAGGTTAGGTTAGGTTAGGTTAGGTTAGGTTAGGTTAGGTTAGGTTAGGTTAGGTTAGGTTAGGTTAGGTTAGGTTAGGTTAGGTTAGGTTAGGTTAGGTTAGGTTAGGTTAGGTTAGGTTAGGTTAGGTTAGGTTAGGTTAGGTTAGGTTAGGTTAGGTTAGGTTAGGTTAGGTTAGGTTAGGTTAGGTTAGGTTAGGTTAGGTTAGGTTAGGTTAGGTTAGGTTAGGTTAGGTTAGGTTAGGTTAGGTTAGGTTAGGTTAGGTTAGGTTAGGTTAGGTTAGGTTAGGTTAGGTTAGGTTAGGTTAGGTTAGGTTAGGTTAGGTTAGGTTAGGTTAGGTTAGGTTAGGTTAGGTTAGGTTAGGTTAGGTTAGGTTAGGTTAGGTTAGGTTAGGTTAGGTTAGGTTAGGTTAGGTTAGGTTAGGTTAGGTTAGGTTAGGTTAGGTTAGGTTAGGTTAGGTTAGGTTAGGTTAGGTTAGGTTAGGTTAGGTTAGGTTAGGTTAGGTTAGGTTAGGTTAGGTTAGGTTAGGTTAGGTTAGGTTAGGTTAGGTTAGGTTAGGTTAGGTTAGGTTAGGTTAGGTTAGGTTAGGTTAGGTTAGGTTAGGTTAGGTTAGGTTAGGTTAGGTTAGGTTAGGTTAGGTTAGGTTAGGTTAGGTTAGGTTAGGTTAGGTTAGGTTAGGTTAGGTTAGGTTAGGTTAGGTTAGGTTAGGTTAGGTTAGGTTAGGTTAGGTTAGGTTAGGTTAGGTTAGGTTAGGTTAGGTTAGGTTAGGTTAGGTTAGGTTAGGTTAGGTTAGGTTAGGTTAGGTTAGGTTAGGTTAGGTTAGGTTAGGTTAGGTTAGGTTAGGTTAGGTTAGGTTAGGTTAGGTTAGGTTAGGTTAGGTTAGGTTAGGTTAGGTTAGGTTAGGTTAGGTTAGGTTAGGTTAGGTTAGGTTAGGTTAGGTTAGGTTAGGTTAGGTTAGGTTAGGTTAGGTTAGGTTAGGTTAGGTTAGGTTAGGTTAGGTTAGGTTAGGTTAGGTTAGGTTAGGTTAGGTTAGGTTAGGTTAGGTTAGGTTAGGTTAGGTTAGGTTAGGTTAGGTTAGGTTAGGTTAGGTTAGGTTAGGTTAGGTTAGGTTAGGTTAGGTTAGGTTAGGTTAGGTTAGGTTAGGTTAGGTTAGGTTAGGTTAGGTTAGGTTAGGTTAGGTTAGGTTAGGTTAGGTTAGGTTAGGTTAGGTTAGGTTAGGTTAGGTTAGGTTAGGTTAGGTTAGGTTAGGTTAGGTTAGGTTAGGTTAGGTTAGGTTAGGTTAGGTTAGGTTAGGTTAGGTTAGGTTAGGTTAGGTTAGGTTAGGTTAGGTTAGGTTAGGTTAGGTTAGGTTAGGTTAGGTTAGGTTAGGTTAGGTTAGGTTAGGTTAGGTTAGGTTAGGTTAGGTTAGGTTAGGTTAGGTTAGGTTAGGTTAGGTTAGGTTAGGTTAGGTTAGGTTAGGTTAGGTTAGGTTAGGTTAGGTTAGGTTAGGTTAGGTTAGGTTAGGTTAGGTTAGGTTAGGTTAGGTTAGGTTAGGTTAGGTTAGGTTAGGTTAGGTTAGGTTAGGTTAGGTTAGGTTAGGTTAGGTTAGGTTAGGTTAGGTTAGGTTAGGTTAGGTTAGGTTAGGTTAGGTTAGGTTAGGTTAGGTTAGGTTAGGTTAGGTTAGGTTAGGTTAGGTTAGGTTAGGTTAGGTTAGGTTAGGTTAGGTTAGGTTAGGTTAGGTTAGGTTAGGTTAGGTTAGGTTAGGTTAGGTTAGGTTAGGTTAGGTTAGGTTAGGTTAGGTTAGGTTAGGTTAGGTTAGGTTAGGTTAGGTTAGGTTAGGTTAGGTTAGGTTAGGTTAGGTTAGGTTAGGTTAGGTTAGGTTAGGTTAGGTTAGGTTAGGTTAGGTTAGGTTAGGTTAGGTTAGGTTAGGTTAGGTTAGGTTAGGTTAGGTTAGGTTAGGTTAGGTTAGGTTAGGTTAGGTTAGGTTAGGTTAGGTTAGGTTAGGTTAGGTTAGGTTAGGTTAGGTTAGGTTAGGTTAGGTTAGGTTAGGTTAGGTTAGGTTAGGTTAGGTTAGGTTAGGTTAGGTTAGGTTAGGTTAGGTTAGGTTAGGTTAGGTTAGGTTAGGTTAGGTTAGGTTAGGTTAGGTTAGGTTAGGTTAGGTTAGGTTAGGTTAGGTTAGGTTAGGTTAGGTTAGGTTAGGTTAGGTTAGGTTAGGTTAGGTTAGGTTAGGTTAGGTTAGGTTAGGTTAGGTTAGGTTAGGTTAGGTTAGGTTAGGTTAGGTTAGGTTAGGTTAGGTTAGGTTAGGTTAGGTTAGGTTAGGTTAGGTTAGGTTAGGTTAGGTTAGGTTAGGTTAGGTTAGGTTAGGTTAGGTTAGGTTAGGTTAGGTTAGGTTAGGTTAGGTTAGGTTAGGTTAGGTTAGGTTAGGTTAGGTTAGGTTAGGTTAGGTTAGGTTAGGTTAGGTTAGGTTAGGTTAGGTTAGGTTAGGTTAGGTTAGGTTAGGTTAGGTTAGGTTAGGTTAGGTTAGGTTAGGTTAGGTTAGGTTAGGTTAGGTTAGGTTAGGTTAGGTTAGGTTAGGTTAGGTTAGGTTAGGTTAGGTTAGGTTAGGTTAGGTTAGGTTAGGTTAGGTTAGGTTAGGTTAGGTTAGGTTAGGTTAGGTTAGGTTAGGTTAGGTTAGGTTAGGTTAGGTTAGGTTAGGTTAGGTTAGGTTAGGTTAGGTTAGGTTAGGTTAGGTTAGGTTAGGTTAGGTTAGGTTAGGTTAGGTTAGGTTAGGTTAGGTTAGGTTAGGTTAGGTTAGGTTAGGTTAGGTTAGGTTAGGTTAGGTTAGGTTAGGTTAGGTTAGGTTAGGTTAGGTTAGGTTAGGTTAGGTTAGGTTAGGTTAGGTTAGGTTAGGTTAGGTTAGGTTAGGTTAGGTTAGGTTAGGTTAGGTTAGGTTAGGTTAGGTTAGGTTAGGTTAGGTTAGGTTAGGTTAGGTTAGGTTAGGTTAGGTTAGGTTAGGTTAGGTTAGGTTAGGTTAGGTTAGGTTAGGTTAGGTTAGGTTAGGTTAGGTTAGGTTAGGTTAGGTTAGGTTAGGTTAGGTTAGGTTAGGTTAGGTTAGGTTAGGTTAGGTTAGGTTAGGTTAGGTTAGGTTAGGTTAGGTTAGGTTAGGTTAGGTTAGGTTAGGTTAGGTTAGGTTAGGTTAGGTTAGGTTAGGTTAGGTTAGGTTAGGTTAGGTTAGGTTAGGTTAGGTTAGGTTAGGTTAGGTTAGGTTAGGTTAGGTTAGGTTAGGTTAGGTTAGGTTAGGTTAGGTTAGGTTAGGTTAGGTTAGGTTAGGTTAGGTTAGGTTAGGTTAGGTTAGGTTAGGTTAGGTTAGGTTAGGTTAGGTTAGGTTAGGTTAGGTTAGGTTAGGTTAGGTTAGGTTAGGTTAGGTTAGGTTAGGTTAGGTTAGGTTAGGTTAGGTTAGGTTAGGTTAGGTTAGGTTAGGTTAGGTTAGGTTAGGTTAGGTTAGGTTAGGTTAGGTTAGGTTAGGTTAGGTTAGGTTAGGTTAGGTTAGGTTAGGTTAGGTTAGGTTAGGTTAGGTTAGGTTAGGTTAGGTTAGGTTAGGTTAGGTTAGGTTAGGTTAGGTTAGGTTAGGTTAGGTTAGGTTAGGTTAGGTTAGGTTAGGTTAGGTTAGGTTAGGTTAGGTTAGGTTAGGTTAGGTTAGGTTAGGTTAGGTTAGGTTAGGTTAGGTTAGGTTAGGTTAGGTTAGGTTAGGTTAGGTTAGGTTAGGTTAGGTTAGGTTAGGTTAGGTTAGGTTAGGTTAGGTTAGGTTAGGTTAGGTTAGGTTAGGTTAGGTTAGGTTAGGTTAGGTTAGGTTAGGTTAGGTTAGGTTAGGTTAGGTTAGGTTAGGTTAGGTTAGGTTAGGTTAGGTTAGGTTAGGTTAGGTTAGGTTAGGTTAGGTTAGGTTAGGTTAGGTTAGGTTAGGTTAGGTTAGGTTAGGTTAGGTTAGGTTAGGTTAGGTTAGGTTAGGTTAGGTTAGGTTAGGTTAGGTTAGGTTAGGTTAGGTTAGGTTAGGTTAGGTTAGGTTAGGTTAGGTTAGGTTAGGTTAGGTTAGGTTAGGTTAGGTTAGGTTAGGTTAGGTTAGGTTAGGTTAGGTTAGGTTAGGTTAGGTTAGGTTAGGTTAGGTTAGGTTAGGTTAGGTTAGGTTAGGTTAGGTTAGGTTAGGTTAGGTTAGGTTAGGTTAGGTTAGGTTAGGTTAGGTTAGGTTAGGTTAGGTTAGGTTAGGTTAGGTTAGGTTAGGTTAGGTTAGGTTAGGTTAGGTTAGGTTAGGTTAGGTTAGGTTAGGTTAGGTTAGGTTAGGTTAGGTTAGGTTAGGTTAGGTTAGGTTAGGTTAGGTTAGGTTAGGTTAGGTTAGGTTAGGTTAGGTTAGGTTAGGTTAGGTTAGGTTAGGTTAGGTTAGGTTAGGTTAGGTTAGGTTAGGTTAGGTTAGGTTAGGTTAGGTTAGGTTAGGTTAGGTTAGGTTAGGTTAGGTTAGGTTAGGTTAGGTTAGGTTAGGTTAGGTTAGGTTAGGTTAGGTTAGGTTAGGTTAGGTTAGGTTAGGTTAGGTTAGGTTAGGTTAGGTTAGGTTAGGTTAGGTTAGGTTAGGTTAGGTTAGGTTAGGTTAGGTTAGGTTAGGTTAGGTTAGGTTAGGTTAGGTTAGGTTAGGTTAGGTTAGGTTAGGTTAGGTTAGGTTAGGTTAGGTTAGGTTAGGTTAGGTTAGGTTAGGTTAGGTTAGGTTAGGTTAGGTTAGGTTAGGTTAGGTTAGGTTAGGTTAGGTTAGGTTAGGTTAGGTTAGGTTAGGTTAGGTTAGGTTAGGTTAGGTTAGGTTAGGTTAGGTTAGGTTAGGTTAGGTTAGGTTAGGTTAGGTTAGGTTAGGTTAGGTTAGGTTAGGTTAGGTTAGGTTAGGTTAGGTTAGGTTAGGTTAGGTTAGGTTAGGTTAGGTTAGGTTAGGTTAGGTTAGGTTAGGTTAGGTTAGGTTAGGTTAGGTTAGGTTAGGTTAGGTTAGGTTAGGTTAGGTTAGGTTAGGTTAGGTTAGGTTAGGTTAGGTTAGGTTAGGTTAGGTTAGGTTAGGTTAGGTTAGGTTAGGTTAGGTTAGGTTAGGTTAGGTTAGGTTAGGTTAGGTTAGGTTAGGTTAGGTTAGGTTAGGTTAGGTTAGGTTAGGTTAGGTTAGGTTAGGTTAGGTTAGGTTAGGTTAGGTTAGGTTAGGTTAGGTTAGGTTAGGTTAGGTTAGGTTAGGTTAGGTTAGGTTAGGTTAGGTTAGGTTAGGTTAGGTTAGGTTAGGTTAGGTTAGGTTAGGTTAGGTTAGGTTAGGTTAGGTTAGGTTAGGTTAGGTTAGGTTAGGTTAGGTTAGGTTAGGTTAGGTTAGGTTAGGTTAGGTTAGGTTAGGTTAGGTTAGGTTAGGTTAGGTTAGGTTAGGTTAGGTTAGGTTAGGTTAGGTTAGGTTAGGTTAGGTTAGGTTAGGTTAGGTTAGGTTAGGTTAGGTTAGGTTAGGTTAGGTTAGGTTAGGTTAGGTTAGGTTAGGTTAGGTTAGGTTAGGTTAGGTTAGGTTAGGTTAGGTTAGGTTAGGTTAGGTTAGGTTAGGTTAGGTTAGGTTAGGTTAGGTTAGGTTAGGTTAGGTTAGGTTAGGTTAGGTTAGGTTAG
>OX403611.1:10833268-10836005 GCA_948107665.1 Lomographa bimaculata | reverse complement strand
ACCTAACCTAACCTAACCTAACCTAACCTAACCTAACCTAACCTAACCTAACCTAACCTAACCTAACCTAACCTAACCTAACCTAACCTAACCTAACCTAACCTAACCTAACCTAACCTAACCTAACCTAACCTAACCTAACCTAACCTAACCTAACCTAACCTAACCTAACCTAACCTAACCTAACCTAACCTAACCTAACCTAACCTAACCTAACCTAACCTAACCTAACCTAACCTAACCTAACCTAACCTAACCTAACCTAACCTAACCTAACCTAACCTAACCTAACCTAACCTAACCTAACCTAACCTAACCTAACCTAACCTAACCTAACCTAACCTAACCTAACCTAACCTAACCTAACCTAACCTAACCTAACCTAACCTAACCTAACCTAACCTAACCTAACCTAACCTAACCTAACCTAACTCTAACCTAACCTAACCTAACCTAACCTAACCTAACCTAACCTAACCTAACCTAACCTAACCTAACCTAACCTAACCTAACCTAACCTAACCTAACCTAACCTAACCTAACCTAACCTAACCTAACCTAACCTAACCTAACCTAACCTAACCTAACCTAACCTAACCTAACCTAACCTAACCTAACCTAACCTAACCTAACCTAACCTAACCTAACCTAACCTAACCTAACCTAACCTAACCTAACCTAACCTAACCTAACCTAACCTAACCTAACCTAACCTAACCTAACCTAACCTAACCTAACCTAACCTAACCTAACCTAACCTAACCTAACCTAACCTAACCTAACCTAACCTAACCTAACCTAACCTAACCTAACCTAACCTAACCTAACCTAACCTAACCTAACCTAACCTAACCTAACCTAACCTAACCTAACCTAACCTAACCTAACCTAACCTAACCTAACCTAACCTAACCTAACCTAACCTAACCTAACCTAACCTAACCTAACCTAACCTAACCTAACCTAACCTAACCTAACCTAACCTAACCTAACCTAACCTAACCTAACCTAACCTAACCTAACCTAACCTAACCTAACCTAACCTAACCTAACCTAACCTAACCTAACCTAACCTAACCTAACCTAACCTAACCTAACCTAACCTAACCTAACCTAACCTAACCTAACCTAACCTAACCTAACCTAACCTAACCTAACCTAACCTAACCTAACCTAACCTAACCTAACCTAACCTAACCTAACCTAACCTAACCTAACCTAACCTAACCTAACCTAACCTAACCTAACCTAACCTAACCTAACCTAACCTAACCTAACCTAACCTAACCTAACCTAACCTAACCTAACCTAACCTAACCTAACCTAACCTAACCTAACCTAACCTAACCTAACCTAACCTAACCTAACCTAACCTAACCTAACCTAACCTAACCTAACCTAACCTAACCTAACCTAACCTAACCTAACCTAACCTAACCTAACCTAACCTAACCTAACCTAACCTAACCTAACCTAACCTAACCTAACCTAACCTAACCTAACCTAACCTAACCTAACCTAACCTAACCTAACCTAACCTAACCTAACCTAACCTAACCTAACCTAACCTAACCTAACCTAACCTAACCTAACCTAACCTAACCTAACCTAACCTAACCTAACCTAACCTAACCTAACCTAACCTAACCTAACCTAACCTAACCTAACCTAACCTAACCTAACCTAACCTAACCTAACCTAACCTAACCTAACCTAACCTAACCTAACCTAACCTAACCTAACCTAACCTAACCTAACCTAACCTAACCTAACCTAACCTAACCTAACCTAACCTAACCTAACCTAACCTAACCTAACCTAACCTAACCTAACCTAACCTAACCTAACCTAACCTAACCTAACCTAACCTAACCTAACCTAACCTAACCTAACCTAACCTAACCTAACCTAACCTAACCTAACCTAACCTAACCTAACCTAACCTAACCTAACCTAACCTAACCTAACCTAACCTAACCTAACCTAACCTAACCTAACCTAACCTAACCTAACCTAACCTAACCTAACCTAACCTAACCTAACCTAACCTAACCTAACCTAACCTAACCTAACCTAACCTAACCTAACCTAACCTAACCTAACCTAACCTAACCTAACCTAACCTAACCTAACCTAACCTAACCTAACCTAACCTAACCTAACCTAACCTAACCTAACCTAACCTAACCTAACCTAACCTAACCTAACCTAACCTAACCTAACCTAACCTAACCTAACCTAACCTAACCTAACCTAACCTAACCTAACCTAACCTAACCTAACCTAACCTAACCTAACCTAACCTAACCTAACCTAACCTAACCTAACCTAACCTAACCTAACCTAACCTAACCTAACCTAACCTAACCTAACCTAACCTAACCTAACCTAACCTAACCTAACCTAACCTAACCTAACCTAACCTAACCTAACCTAACCTAACCTAACCTAACCTAACCTAACCTAACCTAACCTAACCTAACCTAACCTAACCTAACCTAACCTAACCTAACCTAACCTAACCTAACCTAACCTAACCTAACCTAACCTAACCTAACCTAACCTAACCTAACCTAACCTAACCTAACCTAACCTAACCTAACCTAACCTAACCTAACCTAACCTAACCTAACCTAACCTAACCTAACCTAACCTAACCTAACCTAACCTAACCTAACCTAACCTAACCTAACCTAACCTAACCTAACCTAACCTAACCTAACCTAACCTAACCTAA